>OY751338.1:0-428317 GCA_963564715.1 Catocala sponsa | reverse complement strand
TCACATAAGTAGTAGCTGAGCCGCGCAACTTGGTCTGCGTCACATAAGTAGTAGCTGAGCCGCGCAACTTGGTCTGCGTCACATAAGTAGTAGCTGAGCCGCGCAACTTGGTCTGCGTCACATAAGTAGTAGCTGAGCCGCGCAACTTGGTCTGCGTCACATAAGTAGTAGCTGAGCCGCGCAACTTGGTCTGCGTCACATAAGTAGTAGCTGAGCCGCGCAACTTGGTCTGCGTCACATAAGTAGTAGCTGAGCCGCGCAACTTGGTCTGCGTCACATAAGTAGTAGCTGAGCCGCGCAACTTGGTCTGCGTCACATAAGTAGTAGCTGAGCCGCGCAACTTGGTCTGCGTCACATAAGTAGTAGCTGAGCCGCGCAACTTGGTCTGCGTCACATAAGTAGTAGCTGAGCCGCGCAACTTGGTCTGCGTCACATAAGTAGTAGCTGAGCCGCGCAACTTGGTCTGCGTCACATAAGTAGTAGCTGAGCCGCGCAACTTGGTCTGCGTCACATAAGTAGTAGCTGAGCCGCGCAACTTGGTCTGCGTCACATAAGTAGTAGCTGAGCCGCGCAACTTGGTCTGCGTCACATAAGTAGTAGCTGAGCCGCGCAACTTGGTCTGCGTCACATAAGTAGTAGCTGAGCCGCGCAACTTGGTCTGCGTCACATAAGTAGTAGCTGAGCCGCGCAACTTGGTCTGCGTCACATAAGTAGTAGCTGAGCCGCGCAACTTGGTCTGCGTCACATAAGTAGTAGCTGAGCCGCGCAACTTGGTCTGCGTCACATAAGTAGTAGCTGAGCCGCGCAACTTGGTCTGCGTCACATAAGTAGTAGCTGAGCCGCGCAACTTGGTCTGCGTCACATAAGTAGTAGCTGAGCCGCGCAACTTGGTCTGCGTCACATAAGTAGTAGCTGAGCCGCGCAACTTGGTCTGCGTCACATAAGTAGTAGCTGAGCCGCGCAACTTGGTCTGCGTCACATAAGTAGTAGCTGAGCCGCGCAACTTGGTCTGCGTCACATAAGTAGTAGCTGAGCCGCGCAACTTGGTCTGCGTCACATAAGTAGTAGCTGAGCCGCGCAACTTGGTCTGCGTCACATAAGTAGTAGCTGAGCCGCGCAACTTGGTCTGCGTCACATAAGTAGTAGCTGAGCCGCGCAACTTGGTCTGCGTCACATAAGTAGTAGCTGAGCCGCGCAACTTGGTCTGCGTCACATAAGTAGTAGCTGAGCCGCGCAACTTGGTCTGCGTCACATAAGTAGTAGCTGAGCCGCGCAACTTGGTCTGCGTCACATAAGTAGTAGCTGAGCCGCGCAACTTGGTCTGCGTCACATAAGTAGTAGCTGAGCCGCGCAACTTGGTCTGCGTCACATAAGTAGTAGCTGAGCCGCGCAACTTGGTCTGCGTCACATAAGTAGTAGCTGAGCCGCGCAACTTGGTCTGCGTCACATAAGTAGTAGCTGAGCCGCGCAACTTGGTCTGCGTCACATAAGTAGTAGCTGAGCCGCGCAACTTGGTCTGCGTCACATAAGTAGTAGCTGAGCCGCGCAACTTGGTCTGCGTCACATAAGTAGTAGCTGAGCCGCGCAACTTGGTCTGCGTCACATAAGTAGTAGCTGAGCCGCGCAACTTGGTCTGCGTCACATAAGTAGTAGCTGAGCCGCGCAACTTGGTCTGCGTCACATAAGTAGTAGCTGAGCCGCGCAACTTGGTCTGCGTCACATAAGTAGTAGCTGAGCCGCGCAACTTGGTCTGCGTCACATAAGTAGTAGCTGAGCCGCGCAACTTGGTCTGCGTCACATAAGTAGTAGCTGAGCCGCGCAACTTGGTCTGCGTCACATAAGTAGTAGCTGAGCCGCGCAACTTGGTCTGCGTCACATAAGTAGTAGCTGAGCCGCGCAACTTGGTCTGCGTCACATAAGTAGTAGCTGAGCCGCGCAACTTGGTCTGCGTCACATAAGTAGTAGCTGAGCCGCGCAACTTGGTCTGCGTCACATAAGTAGTAGCTGAGCCGCGCAACTTGGTCTGCGTCACATAAGTAGTAGCTGAGCCGCGCAACTTGGTCTGCGTCACATAAGTAGTAGCTGAGCCGCGCAACTTGGTCTGCGTCACATAAGTAGTAGCTGAGCCGCGCAACTTGGTCTGCGTCACATAAGTAGTAGCTGAGCCGCGCAACTTGGTCTGCGTCACATAAGTAGTAGCTGAGCCGCGCAACTTGGTCTGCGTCACATAAGTAGTAGCTGAGCCGCGCAACTTGGTCTGCGTCACATAAGTAGTAGCTGAGCCGCGCAACTTGGTCTGCGTCACATAAGTAGTAGCTGAGCCGCGCAACTTGGTCTGCGTCACATAAGTAGTAGCTGAGCCGCGCAACTTGGTCTGCGTCACATAAGTAGTAGCTGAGCCGCGCAACTTGGTCTGCGTCACATAAGTAGTAGCTGAGCCGCGCAACTTGGTCTGCGTCACATAAGTAGTAGCTGAGCCGCGCAACTTGGTCTGCGTCACATAAGTAGTAGCTGAGCCGCGCAACTTGGTCTGCGTCACATAAGTAGTAGCTGAGCCGCGCAACTTGGTCTGCGTCACATAAGTAGTAGCTGAGCCGCGCAACTTGGTCTGCGTCACATAAGTAGTAGCTGAGCCGCGCAACTTGGTCTGCGTCACATAAGTAGTAGCTGAGCCGCGCAACTTGGTCTGCGTCACATAAGTAGTAGCTGAGCCGCGCAACTTGGTCTGCGTCACATAAGTAGTAGCTGAGCCGCGCAACTTGGTCTGCGTCACATAAGTAGTAGCTGAGCCGCGCAACTTGGTCTGCGTCACATAAGTAGTAGCTGAGCCGCGCAACTTGGTCTGCGTCACATAAGTAGTAGCTGAGCCGCGCAACTTGGTCTGCGTCACATAAGTAGTAGCTGAGCCGCGCAACTTGGTCTGCGTCACATAAGTAGTAGCTGAGCCGCGCAACTTGGTCTGCGTCACATAAGTAGTAGCTGAGCCGCGCAACTTGGTCTGCGTCACATAAGTAGTAGCTGAGCCGCGCAACTTGGTCTGCGTCACATAAGTAGTAGCTGAGCCGCGCAACTTGGTCTGCGTCACATAAGTAGTAGCTGAGCCGCGCAACTTGGTCTGCGTCACATAAGTAGTAGCTGAGCCGCGCAACTTGGTCTGCGTCACATAAGTAGTAGCTGAGCCGCGCAACTTGGTCTGCGTCACATAAGTAGTAGCTGAGCCGCGCAACTTGGTCTGCGTCACATAAGTAGTAGCTGAGCCGCGCAACTTGGTCTGCGTCACATAAGTAGTAGCTGAGCCGCGCAACTTGGTCTGCGTCACATAAGTAGTAGCTGAGCCGCGCAACTTGGTCTGCGTCACATAAGTAGTAGCTGAGCCGCGCAACTTGGTCTGCGTCACATAAGTAGTAGCTGAGCCGCGCAACTTGGTCTGCGTCACATAAGTAGTAGCTGAGCCGCGCAACTTGGTCTGCGTCACATAAGTAGTAGCTGAGCCGCGCAACTTGGTCTGCGTCACATAAGTAGTAGCTGAGCCGCGCAACTTGGTCTGCGTCACATAAGTAGTAGCTGAGCCGCGCAACTTGGTCTGCGTCACATAAGTAGTAGCTGAGCCGCGCAACTTGGTCTGCGTCACATAAGTAGTAGCTGAGCCGCGCAACTTGGTCTGCGTCACATAAGTAGTAGCTGAGCCGCGCAACTTGGTCTGCGTCACATAAGTAGTAGCTGAGCCGCGCAACTTGGTCTGCGTCACATAAGTAGTAGCTGAGCCGCGCAACTTGGTCTGCGTCACATAAGTAGTAGCTGAGCCGCGCAACTTGGTCTGCGTCACATAAGTAGTAGCTGAGCCGCGCAACTTGGTCTGCGTCACATAAGTAGTAGCTGAGCCGCGCAACTTGGTCTGCGTCACATAAGTAGTAGCTGAGCCGCGCAACTTGGTCTGCGTCACATAAGTAGTAGCTGAGCCGCGCAACTTGGTCTGCGTCACATAAGTAGTAGCTGAGCCGCGCAACTTGGTCTGCGTCACATAAGTAGTAGCTGAGCCGCGCAACTTGGTCTGCGTCACATAAGTAGTAGCTGAGCCGCGCAACTTGGTCTGCGTCACATAAGTAGTAGCTGAGCCGCGCAGCTTCGTCTGCGTCACATAAGTAGTAGCTGAGCCGCGCAACTTCGTCTGCGTCACATAAGTAGTAGCTGAGCCGCGCAACTTGGTCTGCGTCACATAAGTAGTAGCTGAGCCGCGCAGCTTCGTCTGCGTCACATAAGTAGTAGCTGAGCCGCGCAACTTGGTCTGCGTCACATAAGTAGTAGCTGAGCCGCGCAGCTTCGTCTGCGTCACATAAGTAGTAGCTGAGCCGCGCAACTTGGTCTGCGTCACATAAGTAGTAGCTGAGCCGCGCAACTTGGTCTGCGTCACATAAGTAGTAGCTGAGCCGCGCAGCTTCGTCTGCGTCACATAAGTAGTAGCTGAGCCGCGCAACTTGGTCTGCGTCACATAAGTAGTAGCTGAGCCGCGCAGCTTCGTCTGCGTCACATAAGTAGTAGCTGAGCCGCGCAACTTGGTCTGCGTCACATAAGTAGTAGCTGAGCCGCGCAGCTTCGTCTGCGTCACATAAGTAGTAGCTGAGCCGCGCAACTTGGTCTGCGTCACATAAGTAGTAGCTGAGCCGCGCAACTTGGTCTGCGTCACATAAGTAGTAGCTGAGCCGCGCAGCTTCGTCTGCGTCACATAAGTAGTAGCTGAGCCGCGCAGCTTCGTCTGCGTCACATAAGTAGTAGCTGAGCCGCGCAACTTGGTCTGCGTCACATAAGTAGTAGCTGAGCCGCGCAACTTGGTCTGCGTCACATAAGTAGTAGCTGAGCCGCGCAGCTTCGTCTGCGTCACATAAGTAGTAGCTGAGCCGCGCAGCTTCGTCTGCGTCACATAAGTAGTAGCTGAGCCGCGCAGCTTCGTCTGCGTCACATAAGTAGTAGCTGAGCCGCGCAACTTGGTCTGCGTCACATAAGTAGTAGCTGAGCCGCGCAGCTTCGTCTGCGTCACATAAGTAGTAGCTGAGCCGCGCAGCTTCGTCTGCGTCACATAAGTAGTAGCTGAGCCGCGCAGCTTCGTCTGCGTCACATAAGTAGTAGCTGAGCCGCGCAACTTGGTCTGCGTCACATAAGTAGTAGCTGAGCCGCGCAGCTTCGTCTGCGTCACATAAGTAGTAGCTGAGCCGCGCAACTTGGTCTGCGTCACATAAGTAGTAGCTGAGCCGCGCAGCTTCGTCTGCGTCACATAAGTAGTAGCTGAGCCGCGCAGCTTCGTCTGCGTCACATAAGTAGTAGCTGAGCCGCGCAGCTTCGTCTGCGTCACATAAGTAGTAGCTGAGCCGCGCAGCTTCGTCTGCGTCACATAAGTAGTAGCTGAGCCGCGCAGCTTCGTCTGCGTCACATAAGTAGTAGCTGAGCCGCGCAACTTGGTCTGCGTCACATAAGTAGTAGCTGAGCCGCGCAACTTGGTCTGCGTCACATAAGTAGTAGCTGAGCCGCGCAACTTGGTCTGCGTCACATAAGTAGTAGCTGAGCCGCGCAACTTGGTCTGCGTCACATAAGTAGTAGCTGAGCCGCGCAGCTTCGTCTGCGTCACATAAGTAGTAGCTGAGCCGCGCAGCTTCGTCTGCGTCACATAAGTAGTAGCTGAGCCGCGCAGCTTCGTCTGCGTCACATAAGTAGTAGCTGAGCCGCGCAGCTTCGTCTGCGTCACATAAGTAGTAGCTGAGCCGCGCAGCTTCGTCTGCGTCACATAAGTAGTAGCTGAGCCGCGCAGCTTCGTCTGCGTCACATAAGTAGTAGCTGAGCCGCGCAGCTTCGTCTGCGTCACATAAGTAGTAGCTGAGCCGCGCAGCTTCGTCTGCGTCACATAAGTAGTAGCTGAGCCGCGCAGCTTCGTCTGCGTCACATAAGTAGTAGCTGAGCCGCGCAGCTTCGTCTGCGTCACATAAGTAGTAGCTGAGCCGCGCAGCTTCGTCTGCGTCACATAAGTAGTAGCTGAGCCGCGCAGCTTCGTCTGCGTCACATAAGTAGTAGCTGAGCCGCGCAGCTTCGTCTGCGTCACATAAGTAGTAGCTGAGCCGCGCAGCTTCGTCTGCGTCACATAAGTAGTAGCTGAGCCGCGCAGCTTCGTCTGCGTCACATAAGTAGTAGCTGAGCCGCGCAGCTTCGTCTGCGTCACATAAGTAGTAGCTGAGCCGCGCAGCTTCGTCTGCGTCACATAAGTAGTAGCTGAGCCGCGCAGCTTCGTCTGCGTCACATAAGTAGTAGCTGAGCCGCGCAGCTTCGTCTGCGTCACATAAGTAGTAGCTGAGCCGCGCAGCTTCGTCTGCGTCACATAAGTAGTAGCTGAGCCGCGCAGCTTCGTCTGCGTCACATAAGTAGTAGCTGAGCCGCGCAGCTTCGTCTGCGTCACATAAGTAGTAGCTGAGCCGCGCAGCTTCGTCTGCGTCACATAAGTAGTAGCTGAGCCGCGCAGCTTCGTCTGCGTCACATAAGTAGTAGCTGAGCCGCGCAGCTTCGTCTGCGTCACATAAGTAGTAGCTGAGCCGCGCAGCTTCGTCTGCGTCACATAAGTAGTAGCTGAGCCGCGCAGCTTCGTCTGCGTCACATAAGTAGTAGCTGAGCCGCGCAGCTTCGTCTGCGTCACATAAGTAGTAGCTGAGCCGCGCAGCTTCGTCTGCGTCACATAAGTAGTAGCTGAGCCGCGCAGCTTCGTCTGCGTCACATAAGTAGTAGCTGAGCCGCGCAGCTTCGTCTGCGTCACATAAGTAGTAGCTGAGCCGCGCAGCTTCGTCTGCGTCACATAAGTAGTAGCTGAGCCGCGCAGCTTCGTCTGCGTCACATAAGTAGTAGCTGAGCCGCGCAGCTTCGTCTGCGTCACATAAGTAGTAGCTGAGCCGCGCAGCTTCGTCTGCGTCACATAAGTAGTAGCTGAGCCGCGCAGCTTCGTCTGCGTCACACAAGAGAATTTGCCCCGTTTTTGCAACATTTTTCATTGCTGCTCCGCTCTTTTTGGCCGCACCCTGATGTTATATAGCTTATAGCTTTCCTCGATAAATGGGCTATCCAACAGGAAAACATTTTTTAATTCGAACCTTCCTGAGATTAGCGCGTTTAAACAAACAAACACTCTTCAGCTTTATAATATTAGTATAGACTAGCTGTGCCCGCAGTTTCACCCCCGTTTATGATTACTGCGCCGCCCCCGTGGGTCATAGCGTGATGTTATATAGCCTATAGCCTTCCTTGATAAATAGGCTATACAACACTAAAATAATTTTTCAATTCGAACCAGTATATTGTGAGATTAGCGCGTTCCAAACAAACAAAATCTTCAGCATTATAATATTCGTATAGACTAGTATTTCGCGTGGTTGCGCGCGCCGCAAGCGGCTCGCGAACAGTTTGATTTAAACAACAAACTAATTTTAGATTCGGATTCAGGGACCTTGAAAACCCCCGAAGTCGAAAATTATCGATGACCCCCGGTGACCTTGAAAATGACCTTTTCTGGAAAGATCTCGTCGACCTCTATGACATTTGTTTGAACACACCCCGCCTATATCTAACCGTTACGAAGATATTAGAGATCAAAGTTTGTATGGCGGCCATGTTTTTTTGTATGGAGGGCATGTTTTTTTTCGCTCCCCCGAAAAGTTGTCAGGGTTTTAAGAAGATTTGTTCGAGAACGTCTCCCGTAGATATCACCGTTTCCGAGATCCGATGGAGTACCACCACCAAGAGCTGACCTTCCGAAGGTCAGGCATTTTTCCCGGGCCTTCTGATCGATTCTCTATACGACGCTATATTTACTTTTTACCTACGACTCCCCCTTGTATGACTTCTATTTCTCTAAGTCAGTGAGTGAGTGGTAATTTAAGTTCAAGTTTATATAATAGTAAAGTAAAGTAAAGAGTAAAGTAATAACACATGTTGTCGACTGCAGCTATGCTGGGCCGCCGGCGCCGGCGCCGCCCGGGCACCCCGCCATAGGGTGCAAGTACACAACAGGGCAATATATTCTATATTCTCTGTTCTGTGGGTGTAAGCCTATCGCTGTGTACTAAACATTAAGTAGGTATATATTATTTAAGAAAGAAGAAAGAAAGAAAGAAAACATATATTATTTCTAAAAAACACGAAAGCTTTCACAATATTTAACATGTAAATATGTACATTTTTACTAATAATATATTTAAATAAAGTTCATTTTATGGAATAAAGTAAAACCAGACTTCAAGACTATACATGAAAAACACAAACTAAAAATTAAGGAAATACAAAACTTTTGCTGGAAGGCCACCATACCATACCATTAGGTATACCATAGAAAACCAAAACGTCACCAAAGATTTTTTTTTTTGTTTTTATTGATTTTTTTAAGAAAGCGCATCATCAATTTTGATAATATTTATATGGGATCATCGCTGAAGATGGGATGACCTATCTATCAAAAAAAGAATCATCAAAACCAGTTCATAATTGGTGGAGTAATCCATCGACCAAGGAGTAATCTAATAACAAACATACAGTTGAGAGAGAGAACCACCTCTTTCTTTTAAGTCGGTTAATAAGAGAGTCGTATAAGCTTTAGCTTGCTTGCCGCGGCCGGGGCAGGCTGCCGCGCCGGCACCGCCAGTGCCTGCTCGTATAACAATAGCTCAACTACTCGTGAGCGCGGTTTAATTATAAACACCTAATAATAGTTGTTTGTTTTGTGCGCCCGCCATCACAATAATATAATTATAGACTTACTCGAACAAGCGTAATCTTAATCATAAACATAATGAATACGTAATCAATCATACTCGGGTAGCTATGCTCGGTTTCTGAACGACTAAACAACTCGTCAAAATCAAATCATTTAACACGAATTTGGTCAACCAATGTTAGCAGTTGAAAGGCGTTTAAGTTTTAACCATCAGCTAACAAATATCTTATTACATGATAATGCTACCATGTGACTCATGTTTTATTTACTGATCAATTAGTGGGTAGCTAACACTTCTTATACGTGAACAAATAAAAGTAGAAAGTTGTGGTGGATAACACATGGCGAGCCTTTTAAAGACTGGCCCTGCACTGCTATTGTTACCTAAGTGTATTCTATGTCGTTAGACATTTACAAACATTGTGTCAACGAACACTAAAACATCTGGATTCGGTAGCTGAATACATATTTGATCATTGAATGTTTTCAACGTCGAGAGAGGATCAACCTTATATAAATATTCTTGGTGACTATTCTTTAAATTACAACTCCCGCGCTATGAATGCTCCCTGTGTCGCGGGAGACTTTACAAATATTCCAACAACAGACACAAAGAACAGCCAGACTCGGAGCAACCATTAGTGGAGCACACGAATGCTGTCGGCGCCGGCGCAGGGCGGCGGCGCGGTCCGCCCTCCGTGTGGGTAGGCAGTTACAATATGGATGCAATGACATTACCACTTAACTCTCTGCGTCTTAATTACAACATAAAAGTATAAAAAATATATGACACCAATCAACAGTTACTTGGTATGATGCGCAGAAGCTACTAGACTACACTCACTACTCATATTAATTGATTGATTAATTATAAGTAAAAAAAACAATCCGCTGTTAATAGGGTCAGGGATAATCCCTGCATCACCCGAGAGAAAGATTGAAAATACGACACTAAACATCCAGACGACTTGGAGCACCTACATGTATAGTAATGTGTAGATCTTACACATTCTAGGCGCCATGTGTCATTCTTTATGTTACAAAGAACAATATGACTGCTACTGCTTATCTTTTTAACCGCACGGGTCTGAAATTGGTCTTTAATACAATGCCATATAAAAATTATTATAATAAATGACTATCGTAGTTCATCGTACCGGCTCCACAGCCGCCTGATCACTACATTTAAGTAATTCCGAACGCCACGTGGTGTAAATTTGAAATACGACCAATTGATCGTCATAATTATGCGTTGGCACCCTCTTGTATTTATGTCTGAGAGCCACCCCCGAGGCTAGCCCCTAGCTATCGCCGCCCGCGCGCCGGTGGTGACCACTTAGCCATGGTACGTAACAGACGCAAGTAATTATCGCAACGTATCTATAACGTATCACGACTCACGAGGGAGCGCATAAACAATGAACCACGTCATCACCTACGCATACTCAAGAGATATATTTCTCCTTTCTTATACGCTTGACAGGAAATACGACCATCAAAACATTTAAAGAAAAGGGTTTTGACAGATCTATTAATGTAGCGCTGAGCCCGATAGCAGTGCACAAGAAGACAATAATTCGGCCAATTATACCTCAGAAATTGTCATCTCGTATTTTCGTTCCCTCCTCTAAAACTTAACCGATTTTAATATTTAAATCTAAGTCAAAGTTAAAAAATATGTACTCATTTAGGTCGCAAAGTACCTAACATTTATGACCGTCAAAATGTCTTGTAACAACATATACATAGTTTTGCTTATGGCAAGTTAGATACATATTGTTACAAGGAAAAATCTTTCTTTTATTTATTGCATAAAACAATTATTATTACTGTAATGTGTGTTAGTTTATATTGTTAGTTACGGAATGCGATGTAAACAAGTAACATCACGAATCATCCGATCGAGCGTGCTATAAAAGCGCGCTCGGCGCGCAATGACTCACTTTGACATCGAGCGGCGGACGGAACGGACGTGCTGTGTGATCGCTGTTGGGTGATATCAATTATTTCTTACTTTATTTGTTAATGCATTTCTTGAATAAGTCAATGATTATTTAAAGGTTAAAGTGTGTCTGTTATTTTTTTAAGCTGTTTCACATCTGATTCTTAACAATACATTAATGTACCTAACATTAAATAGTTGTAATATGAATCTCCTTCAAAATGATCTCCGTTGGCTTTAATACAGTCCTTTAAACGTTGAGGCCAGTTATCAATAGAAACGCACTCTCTAAATGGGGCAATTCTTCACTGCCAATCTTATGGGTTGTGTTAGACTCCAAATTATCATGGCCTTTAGAGCATGCCATAAGAGCGTTTGGCATGCTCTTATAGATAAAGCTGATCATAAATCATAATCCAGCGGATTAAGATCGAGACTAGATGACGGCCAGTCTTCAGCTCTGATGAAGTCCTAAACGTTAGTTTCCAACCACGCTTGGGTGGATCGAGTTTTATGACCCGGTGCAGTCTTGCTGAAAGGGCCATTCTTGGTTATGGAACAGGGTGTTGTTAAGAGGTTTTTAACCACCTTCTCAAGAATCGCATCTTGATACGCCTGTGCCGATGTTTTGATACCTATGTTACAAAAATATGGCTCAGTCACTCCTTGATGGCTAACACCTCGCCAAACGATTACTGAAGTCGCATAATGTCCACGTTGTACTCTGCTGACTAATTGGGCAGCTTCTATAGAGCTTTGAGCATAAACTCGGTCATTCTGCTTGTGCTCAAAAGTAAATTATTTCTCGTCAATAAAAATTTTCTGTGACCACTGACCTCCCTTTGCGTACCGCTAACAAGTTACTTTGATTTTACCAACCTATTCATTACTAAATTATCAGTCAAATGATGACCAGTGCGTCTCTTATAGGCTGCAAGTTCTAAGTCATATTTTAACATACGCGACATGACTTTAGGTGCTACGAGTAGGTTCACTCATTTCCGGAATTAAATCTTTTGCTTTCGGACAGGATTTCTTCGAATTACTACTACTTTGTGTAATGTTATCTCGGGAACCACAATGCCTAGCGATAATCTGATTGCACCAGTAATTAGTCTACATTAGTCACAAACTGCCAGAATTAGTCGGTGCTGAAAAGAGAAAAAGAAGATAGAAAATTTGTAAAGAGAAAATTAACCTTATTTTTTTCGACGCTATGTATAGTGGCGTACATATTGACTTATTGAAAGTACGATTGAATGAAGGTGATGAATCTGTTTATATTTAAATGACAAGTAGGTATTTATTTTGTAGTCAAGCTATAAGTTTGGTTAATAATAATAATATAATAATTATTGGAAAATGTACAAATAAAGAGAATAATATAATAATATATTCTACCACATACACACAACACCATCTAGCCCAAACTAAGCAGAGTTAAATAGTTAATACCAAATAAAATATAATAAACAAATAAAATTATCGTTTAAGCAGATCATAAAAAATCCCTCAATTTAGTAATAATGAAAAATTATTGAATCATTTAAACACTAACTTTAATAGCAACCTAGATTACACACATCAACAGAATCTAGGGATACCTTAATCCTAAATTATTTAAGAGTTTAAGTACTTATAATCTTTTTAGTTGCCTTAATAAGTTTATATACACACTAGCTGCCCCGCGCAACTTCGTTTGCGTTATTATAGTGTAAATAAATTATGCTCATTTATTTCCCCTTGTTATTGCCAATGGCGACATAAGTAACCTAATAGTTATTACCTACTAATAACGGATTATTATAAAGGTATCAATAACATCATCTGAATTTAGACGGAACTTTTATCAACTTTTAAAATGTAAAAAAGTACCTGTAGTGACATAACTATAATAGTTGGACATATGGTATCGCGGACTTTTTTGTAGATATTGATACGTTCTATAATATTGTAGAACTTTTTTTGTTCTATTATCAATAGTTTCTGCAGCGCATGCGATGACAGTCATTTTATGACTCGGTTTTTCACACCTTGAGTTACATTATTTCAATTTTAGTACGGATCCCTAATTTTTTTGAAAATATTGTATAGCCTATGCTACTCAGGGAAAACGTAGCTTTCTAATGATGGAAGAATTTTGGAAATCAGTTCAGTAGTTTTGGAGCCTACTTAATACAAACAAACAAAAAATATTTCGTCTTTATAATATTAGTATAGATTAAAACTTCTTTTACTCTATTTTCAAAATTTAAAACGTAAATAAGAAACAAAAGAAATACAATATACGGAGCCAAAATTGTTAGTAATTCGTTACAAGGCAAATTAAAATTGTTTTATTGATATTAATTAATGGAAAGGGATTAGATTGTATTTCTTTTTTTATATAACGTGCCTTGTGAGCTTTAAGTCATGCAAATGTACACAGCGATTAAAAAAATTTACATTCTTATTTTAAACAAAAAAACCACGAAATCTTTTTATTTTTTATTATAGACCTTAAAATAACATATCGACGGTTCTCCGGCTATTTGAACTAAGCGACATTTTGAGAAAGTTACAGGAGAGAGGTTTAAAGTTTTATTTTAGAAAAAAATCATTAAAAAGAATCTATTGAATGGATTTTAGTAAAATTAATACAGTATTTCTACAAATACATACTGCATCTTACTAAGTTGATATTGCAAATACATGAGTATTATTTTCTAAAATAAATGTCGCTTAATTAAATATGCCTTATGTGCTTTATTTTATGGAGTAAAGCAAAATGGCTCAAACGCCTATGGATTGAATAGTGATTGAAAGTAAATTAGCTCAAATGTTTAATCAATATGGAATAAAACAAGACAAAATGGCATATATAACAAACCTCACAATTAATTACCTAAGTCAAATGAGCCGAAGCAGCATGTAACATTGAACCAGACGAGTGCACCTGGATACAGACGACGAGCGGTGCTATACAATCTTTAATAAAAAAGTAATATTTAAAAAGTTTTATTTTTAGCGGTTAGCAGAATTTATGAAAATTTGTTAATATTATGAAATGCAGACATCATCATCTCAGACGAAAGACGTCCACTGCTGGACATAGGTTTCCCCAAGGTCTTCCACACAGACCGGTCTTGGGCCACCCGCATCCAACCGCTTGCCGCGACCTTTACCACGTACCACGTCGGTCCACCTTGTAGGAGGCCTACCCTTGCTGCGTCTTCCGGTGCGTAGCCGCCACTTCAGAACCTTTCGGTTATGAGCGCTATGTGTCCTGCCCACTGCCAATTCAGCTTGGCTATCCGGAGAGCTACGCTGGCAACTTCAGTTTTCCTGCGGATCTCCTCATTTCTGATTCGATCCCGCATAGTAAGCCCGAGCATAGCTCTCTCCATCGCCCTCTGAGTGACTTTGAGCCTTCTGATAAGGGCCATAGTGAGCGACCACGTCTCGGATCCGTATGTCAACACTGGCACCATACATTGGTCAAACAATTTTGTCTTGAGACACTGCGGTGAACAGTTTCGGAGATTTGACATCTCCCCGTCTTACCCCTCGCTGTAGTTCTATAGGTCTCGAGCTCTTGTCTTTGAGACGGAATGACATGGTGGCGTTTTCGTACAAACGCTTCAGCGCTTCGACATACCGATAGTCAATCTGGCACCTTTGGAGGGACTGCAGTACCGCCCAGATTTCGATCGAATCAAAGGCTTTCTCATAGTCCACAAACGCCACGTATAAAGGGCGGTTATACTCTTCCGATTTTTGTATAACCTGCCGCAGCGTATGTATGCGGTCTATGCACTGTAGCCTTTACGGAATCCGGCTTGTTTGGGAACGGAATTCGGCTGGAAGTCGTCTAGCCTACTCTCGAGACGATTCGTGATGACCTTTGAAAACAGCTTGTAGACATGGCTCAGAAGTGAGATGGGTCTGTATTTCTTTAAGAGGGTTTTATCGCCCTTCTTGAAGAAAAGCACCACCACACTTCTATGTCATGTCTGTGGCGTTTTACCTTCAAGTATGACGGAATTGATAAGCTTCCGTAGACCTTCCATAGCGGTTTCGCCGCCGGCTTTCAGAAGCTCAATCGTAATTCCGTCATCATCCGGCGTCTTGTTGTTTTTGAGCTGTTAATCTCGTGCAGGCTGACGTCCGGGATATGGTGTAGTCGTGTATAGCTGTCTATAGAACATCTCGATCTTCTCCAGGAGCCGAGGTTTGGACAATACTATTCTGCCATCCTCCGTCTTCAGCTTTGACAGCTGGTTCTGCTTGAAGCTAGCCAGCAGTTGGCCCCGCAAGTTTTGATATCCATATCCAAATTGCCCCACTCTGCTCATCACCGCTTCATTTGCCCAGTTTCGCCTTGAAATCTCTAATGAAAACGGTGTAGTGGGTCTTGGTGCTATGTATAGCCCAAGATATGTCCTCGTACATAGCTTCCACCACTTCATCGGGGTGCGCCGAGGTTGGAGCGTATACCTGTATGGCCTTCAACGAATACCGTTTTGATATTCTGAGTATAAGGTACGCTACCCTGCTCGACACACTCGCGATGTTTACCAGGCTGTTCACGAGAGATTTGTGGATGTTGAACCCGACACCACCTTGGAACTGTTGGTCGCCATCCCGATAGAAGAGCAAGTTACGGGATTTTAGAGTTATCAAGTCCTCACCCTATCTTCGGACTTCAAATAAGCCTATAATATCCCATCGTAACTTACTCAATTCTTCTTCCAGCTCGACAATCTTCTCGTCGGTCCGCAGTGTGCGCGTGTTGAATGTTGCAAGGGCCAATTGTCGTCGTTGGTGGTAGCACGATCTCTGCCGGAGGTTCTTAGCATCCCTTGCCCCGCCATTACCATAGCCGCCACCTGAGCCAGGACTAGCGGGGCCACCGGGGACTAGGGGTGCGCTTCATTTTGGGGGGTTTTGCCATAATCACCACTGTTCGGTTTATTAACCTCACAAGTTACCGCGTCAGCGACACACCGCGCACTTGACCGCGTCAGCGCATTACAATACTTATACATTTATTTGTTTCAATTATTCACTTTACAATAAGTCTTTAGCAAGATAAACTCGTGTATCAAGAAAATAAATATATTCCAATCATCAAGGATTTTTCATTTAGCAAGATATATCAAGTGTGTCGTTCGGCAGCATCAAGGCAACCGCACGACAACCACGCTTGGCAGGCAGATTGACGATCGCAGTGACGGAAGTCTTCAACACTAGGCGCTGCTGCCCACCTAGCATATTGGTATTTGCTTCCGCCTAGTTTCGGATGGTTTGACCGCCATCCATTGGTTGAATGACTGCACTGGAGAAGATGACATACCTACTTAAAATCCTTATTCAATTTCACCTTAAGTATTTCAGTCTCATTACTTTCGTATAATTAAAATTAAATAAACTGACTAAAAACAATAACATTCATTTTGCCTCTTGAAGGATCGTCCTCACCGCCAGCATTCGTTTGCGACCATTTGTTTGGCAACATAATTATCTCGTCTACGAGTAAAACTACAAAATTGTTTGGAAATTAGAAATTCGACATTAAAAAAGGCCATGTCTTAATATCCCAAGCGTCGGAGTACTTCCTTTTGGTTGCATGCAAAATGATTCAAGCGACTGATTTCATAATTCTGGTGTAGAGTAAATTGACTCAAACGACACAATCTAATATTTCAGCTAAAGGCTAATTGAGTTAATGCTCATTACGTAGTCAAACCATCGTAGGCAAAACAATGCAATCGACTAATAAAAAAACAGAATAAGCTCAAATAGTGTAAGTTACGTAATACAAAAAGTTGTCAACTTTTGTGTCGGTTGACACCACGGTCATCAGAGTCAAGGCAAAGGTACCGAGGGGTACAAACGCTACAATAGTGCGCAAACAATGACACAGCTCAAAAGACGCAGAAACATTCGCTGGTTCCGAATATATAGATAACCCATTTTCGCAAAAAATGTCGCTTAGATCAAATAGCCGGGGAGCCGTCGATATCATTCTTCCATTTACTATATCAGAATATTCTAAATATTTGATGCAATATAAATATCCCATATAATATGGTACCTATATAGACATTGATTTGGCTACATTAACTAATATGCTTCAAGTGCAATCTGAATGTAATGCACTCAATAGTATTGTAAAGTTACATTTTGATAACCAATGTCACATTCAAATATTGCCCTACTGTAATATATCTCTCGTATTTACACTTACCCATCAGTGAGTAGATTCACGACGCGACGTTCACAAGTATTTCTTATTACTTACAATAATTGCAATATGTTTAATTATAAATCCAAAAAAATAATTATGGAAAAGAACATGTTACCTCTTCTCAAGTAACTAAGATTGGGTTCGGTAAATGGTTACTGTTGATTACCTATCAATAATCTATATAATATTTCAATTATACATATCTAATGATAATAATAATTAATTATTTGTGTAATGAGGTGTACATTTGATGCAAACAAGCAGGTCAGGTATCTCTCTCAAGTTTTATATATTTGTGGTTATATACCACATCACAGTTATTATTTAAAAACTCACTTTTTATAACGAGTGACACATATGATGTGAAGTCAATAAAACAGCAGAGAATTTTCAGTTATTTTATTCTATAGTAATCTAGACTTAATTATTATTTACAAAGAAACGGCAGACAAAATGACAAACAATTGATAAAGTTACATTATAGAGCCATAACACATAAGGACAGTATTGACGCACAGAACGTGTCGAGAAGGCGTTACGCTTCGCACCTAATTATTTAGCGAACAACTTCATGAGTAATAAATAAATAAAAAGCTAGTTCGATGAACAACTCGATACGAAGCTCCCTATAAAACCTTCTCGCAACTTCTCCAATCACGTGATACATATTACGAGTAAGACGTACAATTTCGAAGGTTAAAACACCTCCAGTAGAATCACAAATTGCTTCATAATATTGTAAGTTTTAATCAAAAACATGAGTAAAGGTGATTATAAAGTAATCGAACATAAAATATATTTCAAAACAACATCATGCAAAAGATTTCATAGTGACAATACCAAATATTTACAGCCCCTGCGAATTATCTACAAAATAATTGAGTTGCGTCACTGCAATTTATTTCGTGTAATTACAATCGCTGGGTATCATTTAAACCTACGCTCGCCAAGCATAGCCGCGTAGCCGCATGCCGCATAGCCGCGTCTCCGTTACGTCTGTATCACAAATATTAAATCACACAAGTCTCTTAACGCTAAGGCGGCCGCAGCTGCCGCCGACAATAACTATAATTGAACTAATTAATAACTGTCTGCACTGTTGTGTTCCGGAAATTCAGTCTTACGTAGTCCGCTCTCGATAACAACTGCAACTGCTGTTTATACGAACAAGCTCTACAGAGTACAGCCTACAGCTGTCTTGAAACGTTTTATAATTATTCATAACTTTGGCAAAGGTAATACACACGCGATAGTCACACGGCCTCGTCCGAACTCTCTATATATAAACTTCCCTATCTAGTTCAATACTCGGTGCTTCGATAGACTTCGCCATCGCTGCGATCATTAATATTGATATGAATTCTGTTTACACCAAACGTTATATGAATAAATATCTAAGTACTGAGTACATAAGAAAGCCAGTTTATAGTTACTATTAGTTGAGAATGTTATCTTTGTTCTTGGCTAGAAGTATGTAGAGTTATAATTACCGAAAACTAATATTAATTGTCGAACAACACATGAAATAGACATACCTACTCGTTTGCAACACAACTATTTGGAGCGTTAACATACATTCCTCTAATTATTGCAGATACTTGTAAGAGCTACCAAGGCCACGTCAACACCTACTTGTATACATATTATTGCTTCAAAAATATAAATATTTGTCTCTTTAAACGATGCAATATAATGTAATAACTAAAAGTCGTTCGGTAAGCATACAACTAGATAACTTTAAGCCGCAATTCTACTGATGAGGAAGGTATCGAGAAAATGAACCGTACACATCGTTCGTTTATTTCTGTTCCAACGTTCGTTCGAGTTCTCACAGTCCACTCAGTCGAGAGCTAATAGATGCCGGGTCACGGTCAGTACTCTATCAACGGTACGACGTGCCATGCGGGTGGAGGGCCACACGGCCGGAGCGGTCGCATCGCCGCCCACCGGAGCTTCTCGCTAACAGCACTCATGTGACGCCGCGTCCGCGCTAGTCCGGGCGGCGCTAGTCGCGCGCGGCCACGTGGTCGGGGCGCTCTGCGCGCGCGTGGCGGCCCCACATGTGCGCGTAGAGGAGCTCCAGGCCGGCGGCGTACGCCCTGCAGTCGAACAGCGGGCTCTCCGTGCGCGCACTCCATACTTTTGCACGAATCGCTTTCAAACTGGAAACAATCATACTACACTGACTTACGATTCACCCGAAGCATATCGATAGCAGCAAACATAATGATTTATTCCTCGATTCAAAGTAATTATTTCAAATTGAATATATATAATACTATTAGGCCGAATTTCAAGTTCTATGTTTTAATAACGAGCAAACGAGGAAGTAGTACAAGTTAAGATCTAGTTTATGCCACTCTTTTTTAAATAAATAATAAATACGCCATCACAAGTATTAGTAAAGTAAAATGCACTCACTATTCTCTATCAGTTCCTAGTCTTACAGCTATGTCTTGGTACTCCTGTCTCGTCCTCGCGATGAGCTCGGGACACCCAAGTGTGTTCAGTTGAGATGCTGCCACTCTGGAAACAAACGAACGAAATCAATTTACTAATTCAATCATACATATAAATGACGATACCTGGATGCGAACGTGCCATTCTTTGAGACGCTGTGCCAAAATAGATGAAGTTCAATCAGTTGCCGAGCGGACACGAGCGAAAGCGCAAGTATATATGTGCAAATAATTAATTGTAAATACGTGCACAAAGTAGAACGTTGAACAAACTATGTATCGGATATCGAGAATCTACAAATGGTACGACTGTATGCAACAGCCGACGCTAACTTGAGAACAACAACAAGGTAACAGAACACATTAGCATGCATGCAGACCGAAATGTTGTTAATCCCCGAGTGCCCAGACTCCGAGTTAGTTTCATACCAACACGACGCGCCATCGATCACGGCCAGTTCCGTAGCCCAGCTCATGCACATGTTTGCCGCCGGTCATGTTATTTGATGCCCATGTTTACAATGAAGGAACACGTAGTTTGAAACAATTAAAACAACTAATATTAGTGCTTTCGTTGTAATGAAGAGAGGCATTAAAATTATATGACAGAAACGTGCCCGAAATAAATGGTAAGTAAGCATTTCGAACAATAATTTACCCCAATACAGCTAGCTTAACGTACTATGTAAATAAATACGTTATTTAGTTAATTTTAATTGCAATATTGTGTAAATAATTGATTCAAACTTTTTATACAACTGAAGTGATTTATTTATTTTATCGCTTAAAATTTATACAACTAATTTTATCTAGCTAGCTTTATTGATATACCAAATTATCGTCTACTCGCCGGTGAAACAGGGAAAAGATAAATGTTTCGGACGGTCTTAAGGCCGCAGAAAGTATGGAAAGAAAATTTAATAAGTACATCGAGATTGCAATTCTAAAGGAAACAGCTGATCGGTCGCTGGACTTTATGAGCGCGCGCCGCCGCCGCCCCCGCCGTGCGCCGCTTGGTGGATATAGCCACGTACTTTGTGTCGTAGGTTCGTACTCATCATTATTTGAATAACAATTATTTTGTTCATTATTAGTTATTGAAATGTTCATATTTTTTTTGTTTTTATACGAATCGTTAGTAGGGATTGCATTAGCTTACTGTGCCGCCGACATAAGACGATAAAAATTTCACGATATATATAACTGTATCATTAGCAGTCGACGGCAAGCGTTCTATGTTTAAAAAGTTGTGGGTAGTCCACTGTGGTGGTAAGTTCAAGCTATGTTAAATCTGTGTCGAGAGTCCGCGCGGACGTAGCGGGCACTCCATGGCACGCACCTCGAGGCCAGCGTCTCGCCGGGCAGCGTGACGACGGGCGTGCCGGTCCACAGGATGTCCATGCTGGTGGTGTGCCCGTTGCACAGCGGCGTGTCCAGGCACACGTCGGCCAGCTGCCCGCGCCGCACGTGCTCCTCCTTCGCCGCCACGTTCGAGAAGATTATACGCCCTCCCCCCAGCCCTGCGGACATTACACATCACTCGTTAATACATGTTCTTCTCCTTCTTAACCTTTATTATTCCCAACTCACTTGGGGTCGGCTTTCTAGTCTAACCGGATTTGCCTGGATATCAGTTTTTACACGGAGCGGCTGCCATCTGACCTCCGCAACCCGAAGGCTAACGATACCCTAAGGTTAGACCAGTTTCAGGATATTAGAGGGCACTGACTTCCCAATAACGACTGCCATAGATGTTCATGGCAGCCGGGACCGATGGATTAACGTGCTCTCCGAGGCACGGAGCAGGCGATAATTGTCAATCAATACGCACATCATTTCGAAAAGTCATATAACTTCCGAAAGTCAGAGGTGCGCGACGTGGGTTCGAACCCGAGACCCTCTGCATTGCAGTCAGTTGGTCTTCCCACTGAGCTATCGCTTGTCTTTCCACTCGTTTATACATGTTACTCCCACAAAATATCACCCTAACGTAATACATTACGTAAAGGTACTAATGTTTAAAATAATGTATACATGGAACTTTCCTCCTACAGTATAAGGAAAGCGTCCCCAAGGACTCCGCTGAACGACGCTTAAACTACAAGGTATTATAATTAGTGTTAGATGGCAGTACAGTGTACAGTGTGAGGGGTGGGGTGGCTGTAGGTTACGTGATGTAAGGTAGAGGAACAGACCCAGCTGGTGCGCGGTGGCCTGCAGGTTGGACTCCCCGACGGCGGGGAAGCGCAGCAGCCACAGCACGCTGTTGGGCACGTGCTTGAGGATGTGCACCCACATGTGCAGCGTGAGCGGGTCGATCTTGTAGAGCTGGTTGAAGTTGCAGTACACCACGGCGTCGTCTGGCAGCCCGTACTGCTGGCGCGTCGTGATCACGATGGACTGCGGCACCTCCTCGCCCGTCGCCGCCTTGTTGTTCGTCTGCGTCGTCGCCAAACCGTTTTGTAGTATCACACCGTTCACAGATGTCTGCAACAAAATGTATATGTTCAAATACACCTAACAATGCTAACGTCGTTTTTTTTAAGTGTCTTGTGATATTCTAATTATATTGTTTTTATTGCCCTAGCCACCGAGCGATGAAGGTACATCTCGTGAGGAATTCTGCATGTGTTATGCTACGTTTACACGCTTGCCGGGGTCGCGCTTGGCAAACGTTCACAAGCTCCAAGTCTTTACAAACGCTTGGATGCTATTCACACGCTTGTGAGCGCGTTAGTGTGTTGAACAAGCGAGCATGGCAGACGTGGAGGCTGAAGTTGTGTCAGCTATGGCGTTTGGCTTGACATATTTTTATTTAAAAGTATTATCATTCCTACTATTATAGAAATGCGTTGTAGAATATATTTTCTTTAGAATACAATTTTATTTCGTTATTTTAGTTATAATGTCGCCCTAACCGATTTCGGTCACGGCGGCCAATCTTAAACGAGTTATTATATACAGTACAGTATAGTGCACAAGTGTACCAACACAGCAGCACTCTCTGTCCCCTCACTCTCATAGTCCGACGGGACGACAAGCCGACCTGACCGGAGAGAGACCAGGCGCAGGACCCTCGGCTTTACGTGCCTTCCGAAGCACGGGGTTGTAAACACCACCAACTTCCTGACTCCGGGCTGCTACTGAGTAATTCTAAAAGGAAAGACCTTGTAACTAATTACTTGGCCCAACCCAGGATTCGAGCCTGAGACCTCGCGTTCAGCAGTCGCGCTTTGCGACCACTAGACCAACGAGGCAGTCATACACGGTCGTATACAGCGCAGCGTAGAAACACCCGTTCGGCGCGAGCTCCTGAGCGACACTAAGAAGCACGAGCCAACGTGTAAGTACGTCGCAAGCGCTTGCCGCAAGCTTCCTTTGATCTATGTTCAAAAACCGACACCAGCACGGATCGGCGACAAGCTCACGCAAGCCAAGCCGAACACCCCGTTCACACGCTTGTGCTCGTGAACACTTGTCGAGGCTTGAGAAGCGTGGAAACGTGTCATCAGAGATCTGCATAATAGTCTCGAAGATATGTGAATCGGCTAGCACCACTCCACGAATGCGAGCACTCGGCCCGCGTCTTATTGTGGATGGGCTATGCCGTAGTCAGGCATGACCCAGCTCACAATAACAATAGGTCCATGCCCAGCATTGCGAGAGTTTATATACAGAGCTGATATTATTATTATATTAACGAGCAACATTTAATTAATTAGTTTACTAAATACTTTGCAGAAAATTCGGTGATTTTGTCAAATACTCGGACATATACGAATGTTCAAAAATACCTAGAAAACGAATATTTTTCCCTGGTCTCTAGCGCTATATGTTAGTTTATAATGTTACTAGATGTTCCCGCGGTTTCACCCGCGTGTAACGTTACTGCGCCGCCCCCGTGGGTCGTAGTGTAACAAACTCTTCAGCTTTATAATATTAGTGTAGATAAGAGCCCTGTCAAAAAATCAGTTCGTAAAAAAATTACGCAAAAGACAAGAAAAATATTCGTTGTTGGCCACCCTACTAGACATATGCAGGTATGATAGATAGTATGTATTGTGACGTTTTATATTTACCTGTACTTGTCCTGAAGCTATCATGGTCTCGATGGGGGTGGTGGTCGGTAGTTCAGCTACCTTCAGAGATATCTCCATGGGCCTCGCGGCTCTTACGATTTCTTTAATTTCTTTGATGTCCGTATTCTCGACAAGTGGTGACAAGTCAGTGGCGTTGATGACCGCCACGTTATCCGCCACGCTGCCTAAGTTGTTGTGAGACTTGACCTTGTCGCTGAGGATGAGTCGCTCCTGCAAGTGCGGGAACATTTGCTTGTGGTCTCCGACGAAGTACGTATGTGGCATGTAAGCCAACTTCTCGCTGTACTGACTGGCCAGTTCCACGGGCGACGTAACTGCGTCCGTTACCAAGTAGTCCATATAGCTGGCCCCACTCGTGCCCGGGTACCCGAGCCACATGACCTGGACGGGCGCGGGGCGCAGCGCGAATATCTCATTCCTCGCCCCTTTGGTGTACCCGTTCATGTTGACGAGGATGTGAATGCCGTCGGCGTAGATTTTGTCGGCCGCTTTACCGTTGCATGGGATCTGCGATAAATCAATGAAATGTTCCGCCTCCCTGGCGATCTTAGAACGGAATGTAGTACCGTCGTCGGGGCTCAGCGCGTAGCAGAATATTTCCACCTTGGACCGGTCGTGCAGTCCCGGCACGGACTGCATCAAGTGTGAAGTTGGGTGGTTCCCGAAGTCGCTGCTCACGTATCCGATGCGGAGCCGACCGGTCAGTTCGCGGGGGAACTTGTACGGCGGTTTATGGAGAACCTGCACTTTCTCGAGACATAAATTGGCGTGTCGCGCCGCGATCGCCTTCCTGAAGTCGTGCGTGAGCGGGTACAACATGGAGTGGTGAGGATGAACCGACGGCAGCCTATTCTTGTCCAGTTGCTCGGCCACGATGCTGACGAGCTTCTTCATGCGCGCCTCGTAGTCGGTCCAGTCGCACACGATCTGCAAGCAGTGCGCCAGGTTGCAGTACGCGTCGGGGAAGTCGGGCTTGAGCTTGAGCGCCGTCCTGTAGGACTGGATGGCCTCGGGGATGTTGCCGGAGTCCTTGTGGATGCTGGCGAGGTTGCTGTGCGCGTCGGCGAAGGCGGGGTTGATCTGTATGGCGCGCGTGTAGCACTGCAGCGCGCCGGCCACGTCCTGCATCTCCTTCAGCGTGTTGCCCATGTTGCTGTACGCGTCCGCGAACGTCGGCTGGATGCGTATCGCCTCCTTGTAATGCATGAGGGCTTCGTTTAGCTTCCCCTGTTGTTGTAGCACAGAGGCCAGGTTGCTATGAGCCGCTGCGAATTCGGGGAACACTTCCAAAGCTTTCAAGTACAAGCGGGTGGCCTCCTCGATGTAGCCCTGTTCGCGTTTGATATTGGCGAGGTTGTTGAGCGAGTCGGCGTGCGACGGGCACAGCCGCAGGGCCGTGTTGTAGCATTCCTCGGCGTCCGCCACTTGTCCTTTCTCTTTGAGCGCGTTCGCTAAGTTACAATACGCGTCGGGGAAGTTTGGTTGCAGTTCAATAGCTCGCCTGTACGTGTCGATCGCCAAGTCAATCAATCCTTGTTCATAGTAAACACATGCCAAGTTGCCGTGCACGACGGCGTTGTTGGGTGACAAATTTAATGCGCGGAGATACGCCGCCACGGCCCTATTAAAAAAGAACATTTAGTTAAATAATGTAATGCTTCGGCCGCATTTAAAACATTGCGATGTCAAACGGTTTATCATTTACACTGACCTGTCAAATATTCGGGCTTCCTTGAGGACATTACCCAAGTTGATGTAGGCGTCCAAGAAATTAGGATCTAGAGCGACAGCTTTCTCAAAATGATGAATAGCCAACCAGATTTCGCTCTGAGCGTTAAACACGCATCCCAAGTTACTCCAGGCGACCGCAAAGTCCGGCCTCGTTTCTATTGCCTTCAAGTAACATGCCTACACACACGGAAAACAGGCACGTTAAATAGTGAAGTACACAGTTCCGTCGTAATGATGTTCTGAAATGTGAGTTACGCCAATGCTAGCCATTACACCTGAGCGCCGGGCGAGGCGCGGCGTCCGCTCGGGGCGAGCCGAGCGAGGCGCGGCGTCCGCTCGGGGCGAGGCGGGCGAGGCGCGGCGTCCGCTCGGGGCGAGTCGAGCGGCCGCGGACACCGAGCGCCGCCCGCACTGTCCACAGTTACGCAAAGGGCCCCTACACACGAGAGACTACGCCGAATGCCACACACATCAGTAGGAAATGCAAACGAAAAACAAATGCAATCGTAGTGCATCTGCACCTCCTTACAAGTGAACCGAACCAATGAGTTACGTGCAGCTACTACCGGCACACCGGCGCACCGGCACACCGGCGCACCGGCGCAGGCGGCGGGCGCTTCCACTTCCTAGCGATGGAGAGGATGACACGACAATGGTAAGTCAATTAGCACGAGTAGTATCCGATATTCCTGTTCATAGTTTATGTCTTGCAAACCTGTTCCACTTTACCTGCAGCAGGCTGGGCGTCATCGCGGCGGGAATGCGAGTCGCGAACCAACCGTAACCCAGCTAGATACAGCGGCGGTCACACCTACACTTGCCTTACCAGACAACACCTTGTGAAAATATAACAGAAATTAGTTGATTTTGAGTCAATTCGATTCACCCGATCGTCTTCTTAAACAATTTAATTGCAAATCAAATACTTATGATTGAGGATCATTGTCTCACGCTGTCATCGAGCAGAGTATTCGACAGGCATGGTGCGGATGACCAAATCATATACTAACTGAACTCACTACGTCATAGCGCTACATGAACACTACGGGCTCTCTGATCCTCCATTGTAATAAGTAAGTCAATCGCTACAAGCACAGTATGTACCGTACGAACTAGATACCGGCAAGCCAACAGGATTCACTCAGCTCCACATCGTTTACTGCTACGTCACCAATTAGTGTACTCTCCTGTGCTGCTCAATGCCCCACGCAACGCCGCGCCGCGCGCCCTCGCTGCCGAGCACCTGTGGGCCGGGCGCGGACTCGTGTGGAGCATTGATGTTGGTTACGCAGAAGTGCTGTCACTAAATATTACATCAAACTGTTACGTACACGTCGCGAGTACACGTGCTCTGTCGAGCGTGCACTCACTTTTAGTATTTACGTTGAAGGCATGCGTGGAGTTCCATGGGTTAATAACATCAAAGAAAGTATCATGTCTGTGTATGCTACGTACAAATATGTTCGCGATTAGCCATATTCAACAGAAAAAGATTAATCAAACATAAAACATGATTACAATAAACGTATAAATGTATATAATGTAATATTTAGTGGCGGTACTGTGACAGAGGACAAGACTGGCGGTGAACTTTAATGGAATACGCAAATACACAACATCCAATCTTATTCTCACAAATGTGCTAATGGTTTCAAAAAACAAAGACTCTTCAAAGAACATTTACTCGTTTAGTAACGGATGTAACGAAAGAAAAATTTATTGAAACCATTATGAAAACAATATACGCAAAGAGCCATTATTCAGAAAGATACGCAATAGCAGAGTACGCTTACGGAGCAGAGTACGCTAATGTGGTCCTACACTAAGGAAGCTCGGACAGAATCCTGTTAACTTTGGCGCAAACCAGAAAGTAGGAGCGGGAATTATATTTACCTTCGCCTCGTCCAGCCGCCCGAGCGCTTTGAGCAAATTGCCCAAGTCGCTCCTAACGCAGTAAAGGTCCTGGAACAGAATACAGCGTTTAGGAAACTTATTACACCATCACTTAATTTAAAAATAAATATACAGCCTTTAGCTACTAAAACTAGGGAAAGAGAACCTATACCTTCCGCATTCATTAAGATTAAAAACATTTTTTAAATATATGCGTCATGCGTCCATCAACGGATTACTAAGTTGTACTTCTTCATGAGTTGTACAATCTAGGGTGCATGTGTCTGCAACATGTGACGCAACACTTGCACGACAGCATCGGCGGTTAAACCTATTGTTACATGACTGTGACTAATTAATCATACTGTAATGCTCTCAATCACTCTAGTTAATATGTAATGCATTATAATATAATTATTTGTTTAAAAGCGGTGACTTCAATAATATATGTATTAATGTTTACTCTTAATTCAATAAGAGGTAACAGGGACATCTCGGCTTTCAAATCAGAAAGTAACACATTGGGGAAGGCTCTCGTCAGCCCGCAAGCAAACTAATTTTGTTATAAGCCAAGGAATCAATCGATATATTGAGTCGCCTACTGTACCGCAGACCTTCGGTCCTCATATCCGTGTTCTTAATATCTTAATACTTGCCGACATCTTAGTTACAATACGTAGTAATATGTATACAAAAAAACGTTTTGAGTAAGGAGCTCTAAAAATAAGAAGTAATTCTTTCGGTGACAACGAAACTAAAATTAATGATCATAATAGACGCGTTCGAGACGCATTTGTCCCACGCCTGACATGCGCTCTGTAAATATACATGTGTAGCTCCCCGCGGACGATGTAACAGTGCTATCGACTAGGCGCCGCACCTACCTAATGACAATAATATATTGCTTTGTGTCGCTATATTCTGTATTTATAGTTTCAATCTCATAACAAACATACCGTATTATCATCATCCAAGTTCAACAGAAGTGTGCCACATCATGGCAAAATATATTTGGTCGTCATTTTACTTTCCAAAAAACTTAACGGCCTAGTTTCATTTACCATATGAATATTTAGCAAATTTTCATTTTGCATTTTATTCGCAATTATCAATTGACATCATTTCACTTTGTCAAGTTATATTACAAATTTTTATTTTTGCCATACATTAGTAATTCGTGCCACATTTCGTTCGTTAGTTCGGCAGTAGTGTCGAGGTCCAGAATGATAACAGATAACGAAGACTCAAACTCTATGACGAATTAAATACCGTAAACAATAGCATACATAATAACATCACTAATCCGAAAATTAAACCGAACCTCTCATAAACTGCAGCTGCGCTTATCAAGACACTCGAGTATAAATTAGGTCATAATTATCACTAGCAATATAAAAACAAATATGTCAAGCATTTCAAATCATTAAGATCGATGTTCTAATCAAAATTAAATGATTCATACTTTACTAAAATCAAATTTTGTAGAAACTACTATATACGGATTTTATCGCGTTGTTTATTTGACATTTTATTACATAATTTAGAAACGGTTACATTACTATTACTATTAAATTTTAATAGTAATAAACAACGCGATAAAATCCGTATATAGTAGTTTAATTTCAATGAATAACATCCGTGTAAACAGAAGACAATATTATCCAAATGTTGTATTCACGTCAGTAAAGAAATCGTCCGATTATATTCGTGCCTAAAATAAAATGATGCTGATGTCTTTGTTATCGTGATAAGCACCAACTTATCTGTAGCATTTATGATATCATTAAGTACATAAACACAACATACTCGTGGCTGAGCCAAGAAGCGCAACTTGTTTCGTCAGCTAAACAATCCCACCTAGTACAACGGATGCACTGCAAGTAGGTATATTGCGTGCCGTGACTCAACATAAACAAATGTATTATGATCCGTATTACACCCAAATTGCAGTTTGCCAGAGCCTGTGCTTTTGCTGCGAATGCTTAACTCGTATGTACACGGCACCTAGTGCGCCTGCCCACAAGCTCGGACAGCGCCGCAGTGGCGGACACATGATTGCACTATAATCTATTGCACGTTTACCTATTACTCGTAAAAGCATCAAGTTTCCCATCATGTTGTAAATGTAAGCAGTCTACTAACGGTAGCGTAGTCAACCCCAAATTTAGAAAACCAGGATTTGAAGTTGGAAAAACCAGGACAATTCAGTTTAAAAACAGGATATAGTTAAGAATAGTATATATCAGTAATAGAGTTGTAATATTTAACCTCTAGTGTGCCAGGGGCTCGCATGCGAGCCAGCAAAAAGCTCTTGTTTATATTTTACTACGTAGCTGACATCATAACAAATTCTGTAGTACCATTTTTTTGATTCTACGAGCTATGAGTGGGCCGGTAATTAACAATAACAAAATGTCAAGTGGCACGCGGCGATAACGGGCGACAATGTAAACATCCAGCTGGCTCACAAGAGGTTAAATTAATATGTAGTGAAGATAGGTGAAATGGAATTTCACTGTGAATGTATGCGGGAATAGAGGCACGCGAATTTTAAAATTTAAAAACCCAGGACTCTGCTTAAAAACTATTCAGGACGTCCCAGGACACCACAAAAATTAGGACATGTCCTGGGAAAACAGGACGGTTCTTTTTTTATTTTATTTTGCTCGTCAAAATGACCACACTCCACCTGATGGTAAGCAGTCGTGTGGTCTAAGAGCAGTGGCCTCCACACCGCCCCCACAGCAGCTGAGACGATGTTGAGGTCTCTACTGAGAAGATGCTTTTTCACGCCCCGCTTAAAGGACCCAGGATTGAAGGAAGAAGGAAACACGCAACTCTAACTAAGGGGCACGCAGCAGCAGAACATTTCGTTAAACAATGCTAGTATTATTTAGTACGAATGTTTGTGGTAAATATCAGTTTAACACGCAATTTCCGACAACATGTATATAATGGAAAAATACATAATATAGTAGGTAATATCAAGTCAATCAATCAATCATGTAAAAAAACAAGTTTCACCGTCTAGTCGGCAGAGGTCGTTCGCCACGTGCTAATGTTGTCTCGGGGTCGCCGCGACCGTGAACGATATCAAAATAACATATCACGTAATAATGATATAAGATTACGCGACACTGTCAGATTTATATACCACTCCATCATTATTTATCAACTAGATGTTCCCGCGGTTTTACCCGCGTTTATCGTTACTGCGCTGCCCCCGTGGGTCGTAGCGTGATGTTACATAGCCTATAGTCTTCCTCGATAAATACTCTACCCAACACTAAAAGAATTTTTCAAATGGAACTAGTAGTTCCTGAGATTAGCGCGTTCAAACAAACAATCTCTTCAGCTTTATATTAGTATAGATATAATAGACTAGCTGTCCCGCGCAACTTCATTTGCTTCATAATATATAGGAGAATTTTCCCCGTTTTCGCAACATTTTTCATTGCTGCTCCGCTCATATTGGTCGTAGCGTGATGTTATATAGCCTAGGCTATAGCCTTCCTCGATAAATGGGCTACCAAACACTAAAAGATTTTTTTTTAAATTCAAACCAGTAGTTCCTGAGATTAGTGCGTTCAAACAAACAAACTCTTCAGCATTATAATATTAGTATAGATATGACAACGTTAGTTTTGACTCTCATCAGTTTACTGGTAAATGTCTTGAGCGTGACGCATGCATAACAGATGACCGTGGGGACTTGAGATCGCGCTGGGTCTAACAGTCAGGATATTCTCCGTACCGGCACCAAGTCTACGCGACACACGTCAATAAATTTGCCCTCTATTAAAGGCGATCTAAATATAGCTGGCAAAATGTGGACACTATTATACCCGTCTGCATATATGAACGCGACGCCTGTGTGCATTTATGTACATCAATATTATTACATAGTTATGTGAACTTTACACCAAATAAATAGCAATTGATTTAAAATAGGTACTGAACAGGTTTCATGTAACATTGCAGTGATGAGATCATGTCCCAAGGTGTATTATTGACAAGCGACAATTGAACATCGTTCGCGAGGAAAACACATCATGGAATGTTACCGCGCGGCGCCGGTGCCGCACGACCTCGTACATCTTGATATATAAAATAACAATAGGTAATTGTTCAAACGAGGATATTAGTATTACAATAATATGATAATCATCTAACGTATTTTTTTCATAGTTATCGCTCTTAGGTTTTATTTTATTTTTGTTCAAGTTATAATAATGCAATTGTGATCCTAGTGTGTACTTTACGCCAACGGGCTGCCCGTCGGTGTTTTATATTCAGTCGAGCAGTATTGGAGACACGCAGCTCTTACACTTTGTTAAAATTGTTATCGTTTTACAGAGTAATATAGCTAATTTTAGTGGTGCAGGAAAACTGCATAAAAGAGACTAAATACATATGTGTCAGAGGTAGCCTGAATTTTTCTGATGGTATGTAAAATCTACCAATCCACATTTGTCCAGTAACGTTGAACTATAGCAGCTCTCCAAGTGAGAGGCGCATGCAAAAATGTTGTATCAGGTAAATGTTTGGTTTAAAAGTAACGGACAGCTGCTTATCTTAGTTCATCAAAAGCCTCAAATTGTTGACTTTACCAGCGTTGTACATAATGAAAACTGCTGTTTTCTTAAAAATTTATTCAACACTTTTTAAAAGTGTCCGAGGTTAAAAGATGTCCACTGTGTGCTCAATATAAAGGAGAGTAGTGTTGTGTCATGTGCAGTGCAAGAGTGCAGCGCTCTAATGCGCGAGTGTTCTTGGTACAGCTCCTCGCATATAATTATAACAAAATACCTAATTAAAGTTTTCACTTCTAATGGCAGTCCCCAAAGACAAAGAATTTTTTTCTCTTTTGTGTTACTCGTTTAATATTATTGAATTATTTTTTTATTTATTATTAATTTTTATTTGTATATCTCAATGACAGAACATAGTGGACAACATAATCTGTAATATCTTTGTATTATCTATGTTTCTACAAATAAACGATTTCCGAGTCTGCTTGTGAGGTGTGTGTTGTGCCGTTCGTCGCCGCGGGACAATTTATAAACAAGTGTGATATGATTATTAACTACAATAGACAGAACGTTCATTGTGAAACAAGTATTAATGGCTGATACGACTTATGTTTACTAACTGACAATGTGTCGCACTCATAACACCGCAAACCGATGTCGATAAAACATTTAGAAATAGCTTGGAACAGTTACATTCTCACACAACAGCGTCCGCTTCTGTGGGGAGCAAGAGAGAGCAGATGCACCAGAACTGCTGACACAGCTGCCTAGATAATATTTAATATCAACCCTGTATTAAACAGTCCCACTGCTGGGCACGGGTCTCTTCTCAGTGTGAGAAGCGTTAGGCCATAATCCACCTAGCTGGCCCAGCGCGGGCTGGCAGACTTCACATATCTTTGAGAAAGTTATTAAGAACTCTTGACATGCAGGTTCCCACACGATGTTTTCCTTCACCGTTAAAGCTAGATATTAACTGATGTACAATACATTCTTTAAATGTTCCTCCTCCTAACTATAGAGCAGATATCCCTTCCTGCGCGTACTTCTCTAATATACCAGAACAATGTTACAACTCTCGGCACATCGTATAATATCAAGTCTGTTCCGTGTCCTGCGTACCTGTAGTCGTAATAACCGAGACAAGTTCTGCATACAACACTGCCGCACTTCCCTTTAACATAGCTGCTAATATGTTAGACGGCGGCGGCGCAGTAACGATAAACGCGGGTGAAGCCGCGGGAACATCTAGTCTAAAATAAAGTTCTGTGCTCATACGGAAAAAGGGCAGGAGTCATATTTTCCAAAAATAGATAACAATACATCTGCATTGAATTTTCTTTCTTGTTTCTGTAAACAAATATGTGATATGATATAAGTCCGTTATAAGGCCTATGTCCAGCAGTTGACGTCTTTCGGCTGACATGATGATGATGATGATAAGTCCGTTTATCAAAAGGAATCCTAACTAATATTATAAATGCGAACGTGAGTTTGTTTGTTAATTTGTTAGTTGTTACGCTTTCACTGAACTACTCGACCGATCATCATGCAATTTCGTATATACGTTGTTTGGGGTATGGAAAAGGACAAAGGATACTTTTCATCCAGAAAAAGTACTGTTCCCGAGGGATATAAATTTATTGGCATAGCCTACATCTAAGGTTCCCAGACTTTTTTCTCATGGACCACTTTCAAAATTTTGCTGGTTCCGGTGGAACCCCTGCAGCTAAACAAGTTCATGCATGTTCGACGACTGACAATTTTTTTTTAGTAGTTCTGTACCGAAATACATACCTATCGAAAGCAAATAAATTTTCATGGGCCCCCACTTACGAATTGTGCACCCCCATTTTTTGTCACGCCAACGTAGACCCCCGTCGAGTCTCCCGTGGACCCCTGTGGGTCCACCTAGACCACTTTGGGAACTAATGGCCTACATTAACACGAGCGAAGCAGCGGGCAAAATCTAGTAAGGAAATATTTGACGCGTGTCCCTTTAACCGGTGATTACAAACTCGTTATGAAGAAAATGAACAATTCATTAAAACAAACAGAACAACAAACAACATTGAGCGTAAACGAGTCTGCTGGACGAGTTGCACTGGCAGTCGTCGAGTGCGCGGCTCGGTACGTGACGGCGCACCAGCAGCCGCGTGACGCTGCAGGCGGGGCGCGGGGCGCGGGGCGCGGCGCACGGCTCGCCACTTGCACTGGCTGCTAATACTATACATCATCATCACCACGTAGCTCTGTCTAACCATTTCTGGCTTTTAACAGGACAAGCAGTTTTCACTTAACACATTCTGATCTACACGTTGGAAATATCTGTGTAAGATCTAATTATAAAAGCCTTGTAAAATGTAAAAATTGGACCTACGTATAGGGTTGCCACCTTTATTTTGAACGAATAGAGTATATTTACTATCTAAGGTAAAAATAATAAATTACAAGATCTGAAAATAAAATATTGTTTATTTAATCTGCCTTTTTGCTACTATATTTTTGTCACTAGCATCAAGTGATATCTAGCAAGTAATAATTATCAAGGAACGTCAATTTAGGGCTTCTCTATAGCGTTGCTTTAAGTAAACAATTAAATAAAAGCGATGAAAGTTGACATAAGTAAAATAAAGTATTTTAACATACTTTATTTTACTAACCTATACCAATATTATAAAGCAAGAGTTTGTTTGTTTGATTGTTTGGTGGTTGAACGCGCTAATCTCAGGAACTACTGGTTCGAATTGAAAAAATATTTTAGTGTTGGAAAGCTTATTTATCGAGGAAGGCTATAAAACATGACGCTACGACCCACGGGGATTGCGCAGTAACTATAAACGCGGGTGAAACCGCGGGCACAGCTAGTAAAGTATAAAGTATGTTTACCCAAAATAACATACAATAATCCTTATCCTTACTAATATTATAAATCCGAAAGTAACTCTGTCTGTCTGTTATCTTTTCACGGCTAAACCACTCAACCGATTTAGATGAAACTTGGTACAGATATAGTTTAAAACCTGGGAAAGGACGTAGGCTACTTTTTATTGATGTAGGTACCACGCGGGCGGAGCTGCGCGGAAATAAAGAACGGTTGGAAACCCTACCTACGGATGATAAAGTTCGTGGAATGTCATTCCACGAACTTTTATTGTCATTCCAAATGATTTCCCTGCTACGAATTACACAGAAATCATCAGCTTGCGGCTCGTAAAGCAAATGTTACAGAGTCTGTAACGCGAGTGATGCTTCTGATATTCCAGACGTACGTATACTTACAGGCACAATCACCCAAACTAATATTATAAACGCGTTCGCGAGGCTGTTCATGGTCGCTGCGCTCTCGCGCGCGACTACTTGACTGGTCATCATTACATTTCGCGCACACGGTGTCAGGGACGGAACAGCATATAGAGTACCGTTTCACCAGAAAAAGCGAGCAATGCCGCGGGAAAAATCTATAATATAATATCAGCACTGTATTAAACTGTCGCACTGCTGGGCACGGGTCTCTTCTCTGTGTGAGAAGGATCAGGCCATAGTCCGCGCTGGCCTAGTGCGGGTTGACAGACTACACTTATCTTCGAGAACATTATGGAGAACTCTCAGATATGCAAGTTTCCTCACGATGTTATTCTTCACCGTTAAAGCGAGCGATAATTAATTATTTAATACGCATATAACATCGAAAAGTTAGAGATGTGTGCCTTGGGATCGAACTCGGGACCTCTGCGTGGCAGTCCAACGGTCTCCCACTAGTCTATCGCTGCTGAGGAAAAATCTAGTTGCTCATAATATCACATGAATGTTAACTTGTTTACAAGAAACGCGTGCAAATTATGTGAAACCGTTTCCTGTATTACTACTACCTAACAACAATGCATGAAATGACAAAGTATCTGAGTCAACACGTCGCCTCGTATCTATGCAGCATTTTTTTTACATTCTTATGTTATGGAAGACTACAAACATGCAAACGACGGACACAGAGAACATGTAGACTCGGAACAACTATTTGTGGAGCACACAAATGTTTGTCCCGTGAGGAGATCGAGCCCACAACACTCGGCGCAGTGAGCACTTGAAGCACTACGCCATCGTGCAGTCAAACGTACATGGTAAAACAATGACACCCGGTGATCACACCTTTGCCGGACGATCTAACTCGTACAAATAGCTTTTATTATGATTAAAAAGCTTTTAAACTTAACAAAATGAGTAGATACTCATCTTTCCATTACGGTAAATGTACGGTAGGTGATCCACATTTTGGAGTACGGCACGGTTTATGTACACAATATCATGTTGATGGATGGACTAGTCTTACATTTAATTATGTAATGGGACGTCGAGATAGCTTTTTAATAATTAATAGTCATTTGATCCGAAATAAAGGCGTTACCTGGAAAGTTATCCGGGAGTTTAGAGCATCGGTAGTTTTATATATTTCGATATTATGCTCTTTCTGAATTTCAACTTTGCCACCTTTGACGCTCGCGCCGCCATATTGTAAAAGTGGCGCCTGATAGCAGTTTTTTGAAAATATCTCCTTTTCAACTCATTTTATGATAAAGACATTTTATGATAATAATATTTTTGCGTCTCACTATCAGTGCCGGATAAACCACGTAGCAAGAGTAGCAATTGCTACGGACCCCGCGCGAAAGGGGGCCCCGCATATTTAAGCCCACTCATCTCTGCCTCAGCGTAATTTTTTGAGTGAAACTTATTACTTAAGATGTGGTATATTCAATTTACTCGATGTCACAAAAACGTGAAATATTACAAGTTTTGCTACTAAGACAATCCACGTCAGACAATCGGTAACAGACTATTTGCTTGGCGTAAATAAAACACCGAATTTCATACAGTAAACGCACAAGTTCTACAAAAAGCCGCTCGTATAAATGTGTAGAATTTCAGTCGGCCCAATAATCAGCTCTACAAAAAGTCTGACGTATGCAAGCACTCTTAGCCGAACGAATTTGCTACGGGCCCCGCACTTGCTTAATCCGGCACTGCTCACTATTTTCACATGAAACCGTATACTAATATGGTAGACGTTTATACGCCAAGAACATACAGGTATACATCATTATTTTAAAGAGGGAATGCAACTGATTTGAACGGGTTGCTATCTCATGCACAGAACGATTGTGTCGGGTCAGTCGGGTGTGGTCATGCCTTTGTGGAGGCAATTGAGACGCTCATATAAGCTTACGCGTCACAATGCAAACTGCCATAACCAAACATAAATCAGAATATATGTTACTCCTGAACTCATATGGAGTGTGCCACAACGATTGTGAGACACAAGTTAACGATACAAATACAGACTATTGATTATCACTTCACGTCAACATTCAAATGACATTGTCCACTTTTTGCAAAAATCAAACACTTTATACATACAGCAGCACTACTTCGTTCGCCTTGGAAAAGCAATTATTTAGCGAAACTATTTTCATTTAACTTATATGGTAAAAATATATTAATATAAACTACTTTATCCCTGAACAGTTTTTATGTGTTTATTTTGGTAGCATGTTGTTTATGGGATTAAATGTAATGACCACCAAAAATAGTAATTGCGCAGCAAAATATGCTTACATATATCATAACGAGCACCTATACGCCTTAAATCACTGCATTCCGTCTGGGACGGGTTAGGTTATGTTAGGTTCCTTCTTAAATCCACCCAAAAATAGGAGCCCCGCCTAGCGGGGCTCCGTCGTCTTATTTTGATCTCTTTAAATATATTTTGCCGTGCAATTTGGTGATAATTTACTATTTTTGACTGTTATATTTTACTATATCTGGTGATAAGTTAAAGTTAAGCCGTTGTTTATTCAAATACCTATAGGCCGGATATGGGCGACTAGTTCGCACTTGCCTAATTGTGAACCACAACGTCCTAGTGTTACCTCATACGATTACCAGTTGATTTCCGCGTCGACTCAGCTAGATAAATATGACATACAAACATATATTTTGTATTTATATAGACAATATTGTCTTCTGTTTACGCGAATGCTATACCTACATTGAAATTAATTACTTTATACGGATTTCACCGTGTTATTTTTTTTTATAAATCCCTTTTATTATTACATAATCTTGAATTTTCAAATTTATATAATAATCTATACTAATATTATAAAGCTGACGAGTTTGTTTATTTGTTTGAACGCGCTAATCACAGGAACTACTAGTTAGATTTGAAAAATTCTGTTAGTGTTGGATAGCCTATTTATCGAGGAAGGCTATAGGCTACATAACATCACGCTACGACCTACGAGGGCGGCGTAGTAACGATAAACGCGGGTGAAACCGCGGGAACATCTAGTAATATAATTATATAGGCAACTTACGTTAAGATAATTTATATGCAGGATGGTGTCGCTATTTCGCATGGGGTTTAGACATGTTGGAACCACGGTTGAAAACATCATCTACAATAATATTATTATTCATCTATTGTCCAGTGCTACGAAGTTCACAAAACACAATAATGTGACGGCACTGAGTTCATAACCGTTCTACCTGTGATAGTAGATCTACAACTGATATAAATATGTACTAAGTGTAGCGTAGCTAACACCGGGCTGCTGATACTGGTGAGAAGGCAGCTCACTTCATAAACAAGTTTACTATCATCAAAAACTCAAACTCTAGAGTCTATGCAAGCAACAAGAGTTGAAATGCAACAAGCAAAACGATTTCAGCTTGATATCGTTGCCTATTGAACAGGCTTACGCCTCCTTACCGGCAAGGTAGGCACATCTGGGACAGAAATGTGTTCACAGGCTACGAACATTAAACAAACGTGGCATATCTCTCTTCTGTTACCTTTACCACATCTATCATGTACGCCCGTCGCACGTCGCACGTCGCACGTCGCACGTCGGCGATCATCAGGAAATTACACATACACCTTGTCAGGGGAACAGAAATGGACGTAGAGCCCCTTTCATCCAGAAAAAAGTACTATTCCCGAGGTATAGAAATATATTTACAAAATCTACATTAATGCGAGAAAATCCGCGAGCAGAATCTAGTTATTTATAGAATGTCTCCAGTTTTAAGAAACTAACTATGAATATCGGATACCTATGAAAACGCGACCAAAATGTTTTTGCCTAGCCTAGAGGTTCAAGACGCGACAAAAACCATCGCATGTTAGGTCAATAAATCAACGTCAGTTATTTTTATTACAAGCGCAACGAAACATGTTGTGAATTAATGAATGCGTAGGCTTCCACTACTTGCGTTGTTTAGCACTGACTCGTAACAATCTATTCATTTGCCGAGTTGCGCTTGGTGGAATAATTTACAGGCAATCGGTATATTTGGTCATGGCATAAGTCCCTGAATGTTTGCACATAATACGCTCGCCATTTCTGTTATAGCAATGACTATAATTTGACATAAAAGACTAACACTACACACGTAACCAAGCCTTACGCCAAATATGTTATAGTTTCCACTTTAGAGTGAGCTTACTCAAACTGTTACTGTGACCAAGTCTATATTTATATTTTCTAAAACATCTTTATTTTATTTTATTGCTCACAACAAACCTTTTTACTTAACACTTGAATTTCTTTCTCAATTATTCGAAGATTGATGAAGCACATAATATTTTTTATGTTGTTTATAGTTCCTGATGAAACCAGGTTGCAGACTAAACTGGCTCTGCCGCTGCCAACTTTGCTGATAGTATACGCTCGAGTGCTATAAATGACGAATAACTTACAGGGTTATACTGCAGTGCAGTGACATATGCCTGCACTGCCTGCTCCATGTCCCCGGCCGCCACCAGCGCCGCCGCCAGATTGATGTAGCCATCGATGAAGTCTGGCTTTAGTCTCACAGCGTGTCTGTAGTTCTCCAGCGCCTCTTGCAGCTGACCACGCTCCTTGTAGACATTGCCTAAATTACTGTGGCCAAAAAACAGAAGTTCAATATTAGTTAAAGAACTTATTATACAATGTGTCCGCGCATGTAGTAATAAAACTTTAGGGGAGGTAAATAAATTTTATCGGTAAAAACATTCCATTTATGGGGTCTAACTAGATAACTCCAAAGATGGAGCAATTTTAATATTTGACTTATTTAGAGCTCTAAGTGATCTAACAATCGCAACATTAAACCTAGGTCACACAGACGCATACTTTGATGTTTTCCAAAAGTTTACAGCATACACAATCAAAAAAAGAATCTTAGGGGCCATACGTAATGTAAGTTACTTTTGTTATGAGTCATAAAGGAGAAATTTGAAGCACAATTGGTTTAGTTTTATTGTTAGTTTTTGAGTTGGTCTACACCCCAGTAAAAGAATCACAAACCGTAAGTTCACTAATGGTAGAGTTATTGTTGCTCAAAGACGTCCCTACGCACGCCCTTTGTTACACAGCTAGCAAAAGCTGTTTTGTTACAACAAAATCTGTATCACTCAACTACAAGTCTTTTTTGAAAGAAATGTTTGTGCATCTGCTTGACTTTGTATAAAATTACTACCATCTACCAAATTACAAGTATAATTAATTTTAGTGCCTCATTCATCAAATGCTTATCATACTACTGTTGCTAAAAATAAACAAAATGAGGTTAGCACTCTCAACAACTTCAAAATGGCCTAAATTATAATTGCCTGTTGGTGCCAACATTTTCTGTCAGTGACACATCAAAATATTTTATTAGGCACTTCTTTATACATCAAAATAACAACTGGTAATTCGTTTTTGAATAAAAATATATAACTCAATGTCACTGTGGTATCTTGGACAAACAATTCTTCAACATATTTGTTGTGAATTTTGTCATAAAGTAATTTCAGCTATAACTATTAATTGCCTGGTCACATTATTTAAATAACATGCACCATACACATTTGTGTGCAAATAATACATATACATATGTATTTGGAATAAACTTGAAATAAATTTAATTTTCTCAAATTCCAGTGATGATGACAATGCAGAAATTGAAATGAATGATTATTCTGTAAATAATGTTATAACATTATTTACAGAATAATCAGTTCTGCATTGTGTTACTTGAGTGTACATTACCCATAATGAAATATATTTGGCAGCACAAAGAAAATACTACTAGCTTAAGTAAATGACTAAGCAATCACTGTAATAGACAATTGTAACTAACAATCAATAACCTGAAAAATATAACACGCACATCTCATATAACGACATGATTCACCTCAATTTTTATGACTCAAGTTGTAAAACATACATAAGACTTCAGTATATACGTATGTAAAAATTACTCTGTTATGTAGTATATAGTTTTTATTTTTTTAAATGACATCTTCCTCTCTAGGATTAAATCCTGTTTTGCCACTTGGGACTTTACAAACATTCAAATGATGGACACAAAGAACACCCTGACTCAGATCTACCACTTGTGGAGCACGCGACACTCGGCGCAGTGGCAGCGGCGAGGCGACACCACTGCCGTCTGCGCAGCAAGCTTTAAATGTCACATGCATCAATCATAATTCATAACCCAATATTATACTAGACATCATTACACATTATAGGTATTTCCATGTTATGAAATAAATGCTGATTGTTGAAGTAATACAGAATTTACCATTATTATTTTAATATATTCAGATGACCTTCAATAAGATGACATTCTCATAACTGATTCCATCAACAAATATTACACAATTTTAATGAAAATAATATTTTGTTCGTTTTGTTTACATAATATCACAATGATCATTACCAATTCGTTACTATTTTTAATATCAAAAATAGATTACCTGTAAGCCTCAGCTAAAAGGGGATTCTGTTTAATTGCTAATGTGGAGAAATGGGCTGACTTGTCCAGCCTCCGACATTGGAAGTGAATGGATGACAAAAGGAGAAGAACGCCTGTGTTTGTGCCATCTTGTCTCCATAACTGCATGCAGTGAAGCTCGGCACTCTCATAGTCACCGGCCTGGTACTCTCTATGTGCTAGCTCCAACAGTCCTAGAAATACAGGCCAACTTTACTTTGTTATATGGCACTATGAGTATACCATGTCCACTCTAAACAAATTTAGTTTTGAACAAATAAATATTAAATAAGATAGACCATGTTGATATAACTACATTTATAAAACAATATTTATGTAATCTCCCCAGTCATTGCAACTCAGAATATACAACTACACATAAATAAAAACAACAAGATTTGTACAATCAGGTAGAGATATACATAATGTAGGCCTTGGGTATCAGGCCTTTTATACTGTAACTATAAAAGGCCTAATAACGCTACTGTGACATTAGTAAGGCTACATAACCTATGAAACAATATACCATATAATTAATTGCTTAATTACGTAAACAACAATAATAGTAGCAAAAGATAAATAATAACATTGTGTACTAAATAAAGCACTAATTGTTACCAAAAATGCGACAACAATGCTTAAATTTTATTACACTAGGGGTAAACCCACATGAACACAATGCTAACACAAAGCTCGTACATAAAGATTGTCATTTCTTAGGAAAATTCCTAAGTGCTACAAATTTTCAAGATAGCTTAATATCTTTAATAAGAAAACACCACCCACCGACAGTAGATATCTGTTGTATATCGGACATTTTCAGTATTACTGCATTAGCAGGAACACCAACACCAACTATTTGCTGAGCCTGTGGTTGCGTCGTGACAGATTGTGGCACGGCGACGTTCGCTTGTGATTGCATTTTTGTAATCATTGTTCAAATCAAACACAAAATCTCGCACAATACACTACAGCACAGAAATCCATTGAAAATAATATAATCTTTATTTTACAATTCCCATGGATTAACAAAAAAGCCACTGCGACGCCACAAGCAAACTACAATCAGCAAACACGACGAGTCGACGCGATGGATAACGGAAACAACTTCTTTTTTTTCATCCAAATATTCTCCTAATACTTTAATGGATATTACATTGACTGATTGTATTGATGCCCGATTATAATCTTTATCACTAGGTAGCAATGCATATAATGGCACAAAATAAATTAACGGATGTATACACAAGCACTAGGAAACTTTTTGTCTATGGCAGCATTTATTTTAGATACTTAAATATTGTTAAAATTCTCAGTATATAACCATACTACTAAACAAAAATGTAACTTGTATTATTATTTTTGTAGTGATTTAATAAAAACACACTAAATACCTTATTTTACAATTTTTAAATAAAATATTAGCAGTTGTCTTTATATAAACAAGCCATATGTTTCCGGTAGAAAAGTGGCGGCAAATTACAAATAACAAAATAAAAGAAATGACAAGATAGAAATCTACAACTTTTTATTTTTATTGATTTTTATTGATACATAATAAATAATTATCTGAATTTTATTACGATTTTATAATTCATTAATAATACTTACCGTATAAATTAACTAAATTCGATGAATACTAACTTCGTGATGAAAAAATGTATGTTATGATGATTTGATAAATAGTTGTAAATGTTGTAATTAAAAATAAAAATTAAAACAATATACATCAATATGAAAAACAATTCATAATTATTCTTAATTTCCATAATATACATAACTAATATATAAATCAATGGTATCCAATGTATAATTAACTGACAATAGAATTTTAATTAAATTAAAAGAAACGAAGAAGTATAAAAATTGAAAATAAGTAAAAAGTAAATGTATGTGGTTGTGTATTGTACATGTTTGCGTGTGAGTATGTGTATGGGCGTATGTGTGTGTGCGTGTATATGTAAAATTTTGCCCGCTTTTCTATTATTTAACAATTTCTAAAATGTTTTCTTCGTCACAATATGATATTTTTAAGAGCTAATATCAGCTGACCTTACGATTAGATTCTGCTTTTCCAAAACTTTGGATGTTAAGTATTGCACTTACTATGTTAAATATATAAGTATATAACATAGTACCTAAGTGTCATTCTAACAAACCATAATATGTGTTTGTTAGAATGAGGGTAATCCTTGAGCAAAAGTGGAGTTTACGACCATAGTTAGCATTTTTAATCTATGTATGTTCTGTTGCCTTTTTACATTTTTTAAAATCCTAGGATATGAAGATTTTTCTTACTCTTAAAACAGCTGCCTTTTGATATACCTAGACTGTCAGTTGGGAAACGGAAAAGTTTATCTAACATAACTTTTCAGCACGTTGCGCTCTTTTAAGCTCTATCATAAACGTTTGGGTTAATCTAGCTTGCTACATATATTAATCTGTGGGTTAATCCACCCCGTACTAAAACGGAATATCCTAATAGAGATTGACAGAGAACTACAGTGCGACATAAAAGAGTAGACATGAAATGAGGGCGCTAGCATCGTACATGTGGCCATAGATAAGAATAAGTACTAAAGCATGTGGCAACACGGGAAGTATGCGATCCACTAATTCAACTAATTTTGATATTTGAGTTTTTACCAGTAGGTATCGTAATAAAATTGTCTCACAAGTTTTGCTTATTTATTTCCTAACTAATATTACTAATGCGAATAGGAGTTTGTTCGTTTGTTACGCTTTCATGTCATAACTACTCGGCCTATGATCAAGAAATTTCGCATACAAGTCAAATCATAGTAAGGGAAGAATATCGAGGAAGCCCGTTACATATGACGAGAGCGTCGTCTACTCTGCCGTATCGTCTGATAATAAAACTACGAGTGTAATAAACATAACACTATGCCTGAATGGGTTAGTCCCATTCGCCACCCCCAGCATTGCCCACTCAGGTGGTGAATGGGCCATTTTCCAATAAAATATCCCATTCGCCACCGGGGGTGACGCCTCCAGTGGCGAATTGGATATTTGTTTTGGGTTAGTCCTATTCGCCATCCCCAGCATGCCCCCTCCAGTGGCGAATGGGACATTTGCCAAAAAAAATCCCATTCGCCACCGGGATGACGCCTCCAGTCGCGAATGGGATTCTTTATGGGATTAAATATAATGACCACCAAAGATAGTAATTGCGCAGCAAAATATGCTTACTAAAATATATCATAACGAGCACCTATACGCCTCAAATCACTGCATTTCCTCTCGGAAGGGTTAGGTTATGTTAGGTTCCTGCTTAAGCCCACCCAGAAATAGGAGCCCCGCTTCGCGGGGCTCCGTCGACTATTTTGATCTCTTTAAATATATTTTGCTGTGCAATTTGGTGATCATTTACTATTTTGACTGTTATATTTTACTATATATCTGGTGATAAGTTAAACATAAGCCATTCTTTATATTGAAAATATTCCTTTTCGCCATCAGAGGAAGGAATGCTGCTGGTGACTGGGATTAAACTCATCCCAGTTGCCACCCCCGGTGGCGAATGGGATATTTTTTTTTGAAAATGTCCGATTCGCCACCGGAGGGTGCAATGCTGGGGTGGCGAATGGGACTAACCCGATTAAACTCATTCCAGTTGCTACCGACGGTGGCGAATGGGTTATTTTTTTGGAAAATGTCCCATTCGCCACCGGAGGGGGCAATGCTGGGGGTGGCGAATGGGACTAACCCTGCTGTTGGGATCGATTGACAATGACACGTCGCAGCTAAACAGAGAAAATCTAGTTGAGTGAAATTAACTAGATTAAAAAGGCTGATTAAGTTTATTTAATGAAATTGTGAATAGGCTGATGTTACTGTTAATACCTAAAAATGATAAAGATTAAATAAATAACTTTACTGTCCCAAGCTTGTTGACGTATGAGTTATAGTTCATTGACAAAACTAATCGCAATAGTGAACCGACTGTCGATAGTGACTGACCACGTCTGCATTTACTGGGCCCGTGCAATAACACAGCGACATTTAAACACAATATAACACGCGAGAACAAACACAGAGGTAATTATCGTAACTAGACGCTGTGTAACATAACTGACCGTAATTAATCACTATTGATATTAAAACGTGAATCGTACATATATATTCAAATACCTACATTATTATGTAGGTACATATTTAAGTGTAACGTGTGTACCTATTATATAAGTATTAATTACTAGCTGTTACCTGCGACTTCGTCCGCGTAGATTTTAACTAAAAGTGTTTGTCTCCGCGGATCTTATTTTTTCCTAAAATCAAAGTAGCCTAAGTTACTCCTTATAACATCAGCTATCTGCCAGTGAAAGTCCCGTCAAAATCGGTTCAGCCGTTTCGGAGATTAGCCGGAACAAACAGACAGACAGACAAAAATTTTAATAATAGATGTTGTATAGGTACCTTATATACTTTCATATGCATTAGATAAAAAGCTGTTATTTTGACATTACAAACAGACACTCCAATTTTATTTATTTGTATAGATTACACAAGGGAACAAAATTAAACTTTTTTTTGTTGCATGGAATTTAATGCTTGTTGTTTATTAATTAGAGGTCGCTGATTTCAAATCTACCCTCATTTTTTCTTTAGCAGCTCTAGTTTTTCAGATACAGCTGTCAGATATATTTTTGTACTAGTCACATTTAAACTTCAAATCAACCAAGCGGTTTCTTAAAAAAGCTTTTTGTTTAACAATGTCCCCGTCGAGACAATATTAAACAGAAGACAATATTAGGTACCCTATGTCCTTTTGTTTCCTTGACAACGTGTATGCAATATGAACTTTCATAATCGGTTGAATAATTAACGCGTGAGAGCATTATAAAAATTCACATTCGCTTTTACAACATAAGGTAGGATACCTATGTTAGGTATAAATAAAATTAGGTTTCTTCAGTATACAGGTATATTTTTATTGGACGGATTAAATGTGTATAAAATGTTTAGAAAATAGAACTATATTTAGATAAGTACTTTGTATAAAGTAATGGAATGTTTATTCTAAGTAAGAGAGCAAGTAAGCCACCTCAGTGAGGTCTTGCGGCACAGACTCGTGGTAGCACACGTACAGCTCCCTGGGCTCCGGCTCACTGAACACTCGCCTGGAACAATAACATGTCTCTTTAGTAAACCAAAAACTAAACAATAAGTAGTTCTTACAAAAGACGCGCTAGTAATACCCCGGGGGACTGTACAAACACTCAAACAACGGACACAAAGATTACCCACAATCGAAACAAACATAGTGGAGCACACAACGTTTTGTCCCGTGTGGGATTCGAACCCGCAACACTCGGCGCAGTGGCAGCGGCGAGGCGACCACTTAAGCCACGACGCCCTCCGCGCATTCGAAACATATCTATATCTATACTAATATTATAAAGCTGAAGAGTTTGTTTGTTTGTTTGTTTGAACGCGCTAATCTCTGGAACTACTGGATCGATTTTAAAATTATTTTAATGTTGGATAGCTATTTATCGAGGCAGGCTATAGGCTATATAACATCACGCTACGACCCACGGGGGCGGCGCAGTAACGATAAACGCGGGTGAAACCGCGGGAATATCTGGTACCTACATATGAGAACAGTACATTTACATATGACAATAACACATACACACAATATTGTACATTCATTTGCTATACTAGTATTAATAGAGAGTAAGAGTATATGTGTGTGCTTGGACGGCGCAGTGGTCTAACGGAGCGCCGCGCCGAGTGTCGTGGGTTCGACCCCCGGAACACAAACAAACGATGCGATCCACAAATGGTTGTTCCGAGTCTGGTTGTTCTTTTGTATTGTCTGTATGTTTGTAAGGTTCCTCGTGACAGGAATTATTCTTAAAATGAAAGGAGGGTTTTAAAAAAGCTAGTAGTAGGTACCCGACGACCCAGAACAGGTAGGGCTCCGAGCTCTTCTTGGCGGCGCCGCAGCGCTGGCGCACGCGCGCCGGCGCCTCGAACAACATGCCGTGCTCCTTCACCGCCACCAGGATCTTGTTCAGAGGATTCGACGGCGCGTGATTCTTCTTAAACCTGTAATAAATGATGGAGAGATAATCACACGTCTTGATCTTAAACTTGATACATATAGATATCTATTTACTGGTATCAGTTATAAATCCATATTGAGTTAGGACCTAACCGAGTGGTTGCGGGGAGGCGACTGCCGCGGCCGCGGCGCCATCGCTGACTTGTGCCGACTCTATGAAACAGCAGTGTCGCTACAATTATAATATTCTACCACATGCACACTACACCATCTAGCCCAAACTAAGCAGAGCTTGTACTATGCGTACTAGACAATGGATAGATATACATATATACTTGTTTTATGTAAATATATACATATTATACATAGAAACACCCAGACCAAGACAAACATCCATGTTCATACACACAAATGTTTGACTTGTGCGGGAATCGAACTCGCGACCTCAGGCGTGGCAGTCGGTTACACTAACCACTACGCCATTGAGGCCGAATTATTATTTTGTATTAACGTTCTATTGGTAAAAACAGCATTGATTCATTATGCATCAGACACCCGCGGCTTCGCCAGCGGAAATGTAGCTTATATCAATCGTACCCGTCGAGAACAAACCTTTTATGGATAAAATGTACCCTATGTACTTTTCTGTTCCCCTGACAACGTGTATGCAAAATTTCACGTTGATCTGTCGAGTAGTTAAGGTGTGAAAGCGTAACAAACTAACTCAGTTTCGCATTTATAATGTTAGTTATGATAACTACGGCTTAACACAAAGGACACTATTATCAGGGTATGACTTCCTATGCCCTATGGCATTAATAATAATAATAATTGTTTATTTTGTTCTCTCACACAGTACATAATATGATGCATTGACGTATGTGATTTAAACTAGTTTTTATTTTTCAGCAGCTGCAGCAATGGCCTAGTGGGAAACCGTTGGACTGCTACGCAGATGTCTCAAGTTCGATCCCAAGGCGCGCATCTCTGACTTGTCGAAGTTATGTGCGTATTAAATAGTTAATTATCACTCGCTTTAACGGTGAAGGAATCATCGTGAGGGTTCCCTCACGATGATTCCTTCACCGTTAAAGCGAGCGATAATTAACTACTAACTCATGTCTGATTGCTCTCCATAATGTTCTCGAAGATGTGTAAAGTCTGCCAACCCGCACGGGGGCAGCGTGGACCCTGCTGCACACTGAAAAGAAGCCCGTGCCCAGCAGTGGGACAGTTTAATACAGGGCTGATATTATAATGATGTATGGCTCACCGAATGCTGTGCTGCAACAGCTCGTGGATCCGTTTACACGCAGACCGGAACACTCTGATGATATATGAGTACAGAGCGTTGTTGGCCTGCATCTCGATGCTCTTCGCTGGAGCTATCAACATTCCTTTCTCAGACTCCAACTGCACGAAATGGAACAGCACATTTTCATCTCCTGCTGTGATCCTATAAATAAACGTAATTGTTATAAGTGGCTCTCGGTACAAGTACTCGTGTGTCGATGTTCGACGAGCTGCATCCTTGGCGCAGAGGACACAGCGTGTATTTATTATTAATCAGCGACCCGACACGATTGGTGAAAACTGCATGAACATCCGTTCATTTTTAAGTTTATCGCGAACAGACAGACAGACAGGCGCGGCGCGGCACTTTGTTTATAATATGTAGTGATTGACATAATCATTATCTGAGGCAAGCTCAAGTGCACACCAATCACAAATGTGCACAGTAAGTATTTACTTAAAAACAACAATAATTATACTTAAGTCTAATAAAGATTTTACATAATTAATAAAGTAAAATAAAGAATTATAGAATAAAAAAATGACAACTGGAATAATATAAATATACAGTTTGAGATCAGTCATTGAATTTTGGATAAAGACATTGTCTTACTTTTGCACGGTGACGTGGTTGATCTCATTCAGTAAAGATTTCCTGATGTCGCACGTATCCACGCTGCCACTAGCTCGGCTTCCATCCTGTAAGTCACAATTAATATTAGGTTGCTAAAATGAGTGCATATTAAAGAAGTCTCATGCTCAAGTATGGGCGGCACCGTCACATTTACTATCCGTTATTTCAGGAAAATAAAAACATAAATTAAAAAAATGAATAACAGGCCTGTCCTGCGCAATACCAATGCAAATTAGTACTGTAGCGATACCATACTGACGAAGAAGTGCCGACTATAGACAACAGATGGCGCTGTACACAATAGGCGTTTATAATCTCGCTCGCCATACAATCCTGAATCACGCAAGTGAAGTTTACACATCGACTAAGTATATACAAGTTCCGGACATCAACCGTCGGGCCGCGGCCCGCCAGGCACGATCACACAGCCTGCTCGGAGGATCCTCCCTTTGTGTTGAGGCACATCACATCCTGTTGCTTCGAAGTACTAGAACTAACTATTAGCATTGCAGTGGACTGAGCATTGCAACAACAATATCTTGTAAATATTTAAACCATTTCATGACGAACGACAGAAATGGGCAGATGTCCAATACACAATAAAAATGACTGTTGTTGCCGAAAATATCTTTAGAATGACTGTATATTATAGTCTTTTAAATTGGAATACCTAATTAAGAGGGCGGCAATATTTTGTGCCGCCGCGGGCGGCTGACACCCGCGCTACGACTCAGAGAGATATGCCAGGATCGTAGCAAGTGGATACCTGTAGACTGTGCTCCGGTACCTACCAGTCCGAAAAGGGAGCGATCAACCGATATTAGAATGTAGGTATGTAGTTTACCGGAAAGGAACAAACACTGGCGGCGCGACAACTCCTCGCTCACTCACCAGCGCGTCCCAGTCGGAGTCGGAGCCGGACGAGTCGCGGCGGCTCCTCTGCTCCCTGTCCGCGCGCCGCCCTTGCACGCGCTCCTCACCCCCTTCACTGTGGCACACAGTTATATACAATCATTATATTCATTTATCCATACAAACATGTTAACTTGTCACGTGGGCATAAAAGGTAACGAGGAGGTTGACGTGCTTGCTAACAGAGCCTGCACAGGGAGCAGCGACACGTTTCTAATGCCTGGTTGTTGTGAACACTTGCCTCACTATAAACACAACTGTGGAAGGAACATTTTGATATTCGATCTAGAGATAAGGGCATATGGTACAAAACTATGCAGTGTGAGCCTCCTCGTATACCTTGGTTTGGCGACATTAAGTTAGGTAGACATTTACTTAAAATAGCATTTAGATCAAGATCTGGACACATGCCGTTGAACAAATTTAATGTTTTAATGAAAAAGTCTATATCTCCAAATTGTAACGTGTGTGATAAGCTAGAAGATGTTCAGCACCTTCTCGTAGAGTGTACTAGAAATGTATTCGAAAGGAAACAGTTGTGTAAAACATTACAATTAAACTCTTTAGATTTAGGTATGTTCCAAAGTGTGTTAGCCAAGCCTACTAGTACTGAAGCTAAGTTAGTTTATACATTTATATTTAATAGTATTAAGAAAATTAGTTTGAACTATACTGTGTGAATGTATGGGACCATAGACTAGTATATATTATCGGTAATATGGGACTGGCATGAACCTTGATTGGTTAAAAGTCCCTAATTAAATAAAGAGAAAAAAAAACATGTTTACTTAGTCGTAGTTATAGTGATACGTGCTGGGTTCGACGGATAACAATTTAAACAATATCACCGACTAGCACACGTTATATTCTCGCTAAATTTAAAACAGCACAGTGTGCACATGTTTAAATGTAGTGACATTTAACACTTTTCCCCTCTAACTGCTTCAAACTCTGAGATATTTTCGCTTCCGTTCGCCCCGATGAATACTTGACCGTTTACAATAATTGTATACTGGCTTGTCGCGCTTGCCTTGCCTTTTATATGAAAGCGTTTTAGGAATTTTCTAGAACCGCCATACCCGATATGTTCCTCAAAACAGAACGAGAAAGTTCAAGCGCTCTCTTCACTCTTCACGTCAATAAGATGTCGATAGATGGCGCTGTAATAAATTACTAGAAGGCCGGGCGCTTCCCCACTGTGCCGAGAGATGGCAATGGCTGTAACATTAGCATTAGAAGGAGGAGAAACCTGTTGCTCTTCATGCTGTTGGAGTCCTCCGAGTAGCTGACGTCGAGGCTGGAGTGTCTGTACTTGTGCGCGGCCGGGCCCGCGCCGCCCGGCGCCTCGGCCGCCAGCTGCTCGGACGAGTGGTGGCGCCGCGACACCGCCGCCGCCTTCGACAGCTTCAGGCTTGACAGCTTCAGCGTGCCGTCCGGCTTTGAGGCTGGGGACACAGATAAACAAATACACATTATATTACCAGTACCTATAAATGTTCACCTTATGAGAGTGGTCGGTCTGGCCAGCCCCGCGCCCAGCAGCAGCGGCAGAAGGCTCTCGCACTCCTCCACGTAGATACTCACAGTTAGTTTCCCGGAGCTTCCTGCCGCACTTGGCGAGAGACTCGGGCCGCGTGCGGAGCGGCGGGCGCGAGGTGGCGGCGGGCGCGGCGAGCGCGGCTGCCAGCCCCGCGCCCAGCAGCAGCGACAGACAGCTCTCGCACTCCTCCACGTAGAACGGCGACGGCGGCGTCACGCCCACCGCCTGCACACATACAAATTACAACCAAATCAATATTTCATTTAAAAGTTAAAGGATAGTCAGTCACCATAACACAGAGAGTCGACCGTCTATGAAGGTGCCACAAAATTTTGTTACAGACCAGTGACAAACCTTCCACACTGATCTATGTAACGAAGAATACACAGTGTCAACTGTACATGTGACGCGGTAGTAGGTACATGCGATTATGAACAATATTAATGATTAACCTGAGTAAGGCTTTTGACCTTGTTGACCACGAGAGATTAATGTGAAAACTTTTAAAAGGTACGGTGTGAGAGGTTCAGATAAAAGTGGTTTAAACAACAGGAAATAGATTACTGACTAACAAAATTCAGCCTTTTAGACAACAGTTCAGAGCAATATGATTCCGAACCAAGAATTAATAATTGTGGCGTACCGCAAGGTAGCATTTTGGAACCATTTTTGTTTCTTCTTTATCGACCTACCATACTACATAATACTAATCAAATGTAAAAATCGACAAAACCATGACGCCGCAATTAACCAAACGCTTAATTATGTTATAGAATGACTAGACATTAATAAATAAATATTTTGTAAAATAACGTGCTTCAAAACTTACAAAAGACAACCTGTGCAACTTAATGTTGGATATAATAATATAGATATAAATCAGGTATATAATGCAAGGTGTGTAGTCATACTACTAGAGCGTGTAACTTGAAAAACCATGTTGATATGACTTGTAAGAAAATGAACCAATTTATAGTTGCACTAATAAAGGTTAGAGATATCAGCACTAGGCATACCTCTGTTATGGTACCACACCTATGTTAGCTCGATAATTCGGTACAGCATAGTCATATGGGGCAACTATACCGAAATAAAAAAACATATTGCTCAAATGAAGTGTATCTGCTCAATATTCAATATGGATTGGTCCTTCAAGTCGCACAACGGTTACGAGGTAGCTAGGTTTTTTAAACCATATCCTCTATTTTTTAAACCAAAGGATAATACAAATAAGAGAAAAGAGACTCATTTGGACTTTGAAATACCTATACCCAAATTAGAACTATTTCAGAGCAGCTGTGTTTATATAGCCTCTTTGATTTATAATGCTCTGCCGAAGTCAATTATTCGATTGCCCTTCAAAAAATTACTTTGAATTAAAAAATGTGATTGGTGCAGAAATGTTTTTATTCTATTTATGACTATTTTGTAAAACAGCCGTATAATTTTACTGATGACCTTGCAGTTAAGTAAACATACATAATAACCAACTATGTGCAATTAAATCTTTAAATGGTTGTAAACTACAATGTGTATGATGTAATACAGTAGAATATACACACTATGCATCATTTAGTATATGGCCCTGGAGACAGTTCATATTGAACTCGTATCAGATCTGAGCACAGAGACATTCGATCTGCATCGACTAATAAGTAGTACTAAAAAAATTTGAATCGTTTGCAGAGTAACGTCCAATATTGAATTCAATATTGGACGTTACTCTACAAACGATACAAATTTTTTTTTACCGGCTTTACTGTGATGAAATTGGATGAAGCCATAAAAGTATGTCAGGATCGTAGCGAACGGAAATCCGTAGTCTCTGCATACCTCTCTAAGAAACAGGCGTGAATCTATGTATGTATGTTATTAAAATAATAAATACTCACATCCTCAGTACAACCGCCAGCTTCCATTAAAGTCGTCAGTATGAAGTGTCCTTTGCCAACGGTAAGGAGAAACCACCGGCCATCTGAAATTCTATAAAAATAATATACTTTAGTGTAACGTCTTTAATTATGTCGACCTCTATGGCGTAGTGGTTAGTGTAACCGACTGCCACGCCTGAGGTCGCGGGTTCGATTCCCGCACAAGTCAAACATTTGTGTGCATGAACATGAATGTTTGTCTTGGGCTGGGTGTTTTTATGTACAATATGTATGTATTTACAATAAAAAGTATATATGTAGGTATGTTTATCTATTGTCTAGTACCCATAGTACAAGCTCTGCTTAGTTTGGGCTAGATGGTGTAGTGTGTATGTGGTAGAATATTATTATTATTATTATGTGTTTCCTCAATTCCAAATTCAGAAAAAAGTACTATTACGAACCTAACCTACTTTTACGCGAGCGAACCCGCGAGCAAAAGCTAGTATATATGTAAATATAAAGATGAATGATAATCACGCTTACTTATAATCAGTGGCGTCATGTTTGTTCTGCGTCCTGTGCTCGTGGATGAACACCTCGCGCCACATGACGAGTTTCTCCAGCTCCTTGTCTGCGCTGAGGCGGAGCACGCCGCTGAGCCGCAGGTACGCGTGCACCTCCCGCAGGTCCTCGTCCTGCAGGTGAGAGCTGAGCAGGTGCCCCCCGTAGTATAAGCACGAGCCGAGCACAGTGTACAGTCTTTGAAAGTTCTCTACGTCGTCAGTCTGGGAAATATACAACAACTAGAGTTTGCCCGCAGGTTTGCTCGTTCACCCACACTCAAGGTATCGCGTTGTCACAGCGTGGTAGGTTTAGTCGGTAGTACCCGGGATGTTCCATTTTCGCCCGGGTGAGCCCAAGATAACCTCTCCGCTCCCTTTTTTCAGCGGAGAGGCTTGAGTCAATCACGTTATAAAAGAAAGTTAGTAACACTACTTTTTTCAGCGGAGAGGCTTGAGTCAATCACGTTATAAAAGAAAGTTAGTAACACTACTGTTTTCAGCGGAGAGGCTTGAGTCAATCACGTTATAAAAGAAAGTTAGTAACACTACTGTTTTCAGCGGAGAGGCTTGAGTCAATCACGTTATAAAAGAAAGTTAGTAACACTACTGTTTTCAGCGGAGAGGCTTGAGTCAATCACGTTATAAAAGAAAGTTAGTAACACTACTGTTTTCAGCGGAGAGGCTTGAGTCAATCACGTTATAAAAGAAAGTTAGTAACACTACTGTTTTCAGCGGAGAGGCTTGAGTCAATCACGTTATAAAAGAAAGTTAGTAACACTACTGTTTTCAGCGGAGAGGCTTGAGTCAATCACGTTATAAAAGAAAGTTAGTAACACTACTGTTTTCAGCGGAGAGGCTTGAGTCAATCACGTTATAAAAGAAAGTTAGTAACACTACTGTTTTCAGCGGAGAGGCTTGAGTCAATCACGTTATAAAAGAAAGTTAGTAACACTACTTTTTTCAAGATGAAAGGTACGTTATGTTCTTTAATGTGTTCAAGACAACGTGTATGTGTAACTTCATATGATCGGTGGAGTAGTTCAGGCGTAACGCGTAACAAACAAATAAACAAACCTCACATTCGCATTTATAATATTAGTAAGTTCAGATATTAGGTAGCTAGTGTACTCTGAACATTATTGTTTAGAGACACATTTGTGGGGCACCTCTAAATACATAACTGTATTCATCAATCTATACTACTATTATAAAGCTGAAGAGTTTGTTTGAACGCGTGAATCTCAGGAACTACTGGTTCGAATTGAAAAATTATTTTAGTGTTGGATATAACATCACGCTACGACCCACGGGGGCCGCGCAGTAACCATAAACGCAAGTGAAACCGCGGGCACATCTAGTATATGTATAAGTACATACATATTCTTAGCAAAGGAGTAGCCGGTGTGTAGCGATACTGCTGAGGCGTCAGTTGTACGTCGTCACCGCCAGGCGCAGGAGTAGCCGGTGTGTAGCGATACTGCTGAGGCGTCAGTAGCACGTCGTCACCGCCAGGCGCAGGAGTAGCCGGTGTGTAGCGATACTGCTGAGGCGTCAGTAGTACGTCACCGCCAGGCGCAGGAGTAGCCGGTGTGTAGCGATACTGCTGAGGCGTCAGTAGTACGTCGTCACCGCCAGGCGCAGGAGTAGCCGGTGTGTAGCGATACTGCTGAGGCGTCAGTAGCACGTCGTCACCGCCAGGCGCAGGAGTAGCCGGTGTGTAGCGATACTGCTGAGGCGTCAGTAGTACGTCACCGCCAGGCGCAGGAGTAGCCGGTGTGTAGCGATACTGCTGAGGCGTCAGTAGTACGTCGTCACCGCCAGGCGCAGGAGTAGCCGGTGTGTAGCGATACTGCTGAGGCGTCAGTAGTACGTCGTCACCGCCAGGCGCAGGAGTAGCCGGTGTGTAGCGATACTGCTGAGGCGTCAGTAGTACGTCGTCACCGCCAGGCGCAGGAGTAGCCGGTGTGTAGCGATACTGCTGAGGCGTCAGTTGTACGTCGTCACCGCCAGGCGCAGGAGTAGCCGGTGTGTAGCGATACTGCTGAGGCGTCAGTAGCACGTCGTCACCGCCAGGCGCAGGAGTAGCCGGTGTGTAGCGATACTGCTGAGGCGTCAGTAGTACGTCACCGCCAGGCGCAGGAGTAGCCGGTGTGTAGCGATACTGCTGAGGCGTCAGTAGTACGTCGTCACCGCCAGGCGCAGGAGTAGCCGGTGTGTAGCGATACTGCTGAGGCGTCAGTAGCACGTCGTCACCGCCAGGCGCAGGAGTAGCCGGTGTGTAGCGATACTGCTGAGGCGTCAGTAGTACGTCACCGCCAGGCGCAGGAGTAGCCGGTGTGTAGCGATACTGCTGAGGCGTCAGTAGTACGTCGTCACCGCCAGGCGCAGGAGTAGCCGGTGTGTAGCGATACTGCTGAGGCGTCAGTAGTACGTCGTCACCGCCAGGCGCAGGAGTAGCCGGTGTGTAGCGATACTGCTGAGGCGTCAGTAGTACGTCGTCACCGCCAGGCGCAGGAGTAGCCGGTGTGTAGCGATACTGCTGAGGCGTCAGTAGCACGTCGTCACCGCCAGGCGCAGGAGTAGCCGGTGTGTAGCGATACTGCTGAGGCGTCAGTAGTACGTCACCGCCAGGCGCAGGAGTAGCCGGTGTGTAGCGATACTGCTGAGGCGTCAGTAGTACGTCGTCACCGCCAGGCGCAGGAGTAGCCGGTGTGTAGCGATACTGCTGAGGCGTCAGTAGCACGTCGTCACCGCCAGGCGCAGGAGTAGCCGGTGTGTAGCGATACTGCTGAGGCGTCAGTAGCACGTCGTCACCGCCAGGCGCAGGAGTAGCCGGTGTGTAGCGATACTGCTGAGGCGTCAGTAGCACGTCGTCACCGCCAGGCGCAGGAGTAGCCGGTGTGTAGCGATACTGCTGAGGCGTCAGTAGTACGTCGTCACCGCCAGGCGCAGGAGTAGCCGGTGTGTAGCGATACTGCTGAGGCGTCAGTTGTACGTCGTCACCGCCAGGCGCAGGAGTAGCCGGTGTGTAGCGATACTGCTGAGGCGTCAGTAGCACGTCGTCACCGCCAGGCGCAGGAGTAGCCGGTGTGTAGCGATACTGCTGAGGCGTCAGTAGTACGTCGTCACCGCCAGGCGCAGGAGTAGCCGGTGTGTAGCGATACTGCTGAGGCGTCAGTAGCACGTCGTCACCGCCAGGCGCAGGAGTAGCCGGTGTGTAGCGATACTGCTGAGGCGTCAGTAGCACGTCGTCACCGCCAGGCGCAGGAGTAGCCGGTGTGTAGCGATACTGCTGAGGCGTCAGTAGTACGTCGTCACCGCCAGGCGCAGGAGTAGCTGGTGTGTAGCGATACTGCTGAGGCGTCAGTTGTACGTCGTCACCGCCAGGCGCAGGAGTAGCCGGTGTGTAGCGACACTGCTGAGGCGTCAGTAGTACGTCGTCACCGCCAGGCGCAGGAGTAGCCGGTGTGTAGCGACACTGCTGAGGCGTCAGTAGTACGTCGTCACCGCCAGGCGCAGGAGTAGCCGGTGTGTAGCGACACTGCTGAGGCGTCAGTAGTACGTCGTCACCGCCAGGCGCAGGAGTAGCTGGTGTGTAGCGACACTGCTGAGGCGTCAGTAGTACGTCGTCACCGCCAGGCGCAGGAGTAGCCGGTGTGTAGCGATACTGCTGAGGCGTCAGTAGTACGTCGTCACCGCCAGGCGCAGGAGTAGCCGGTGTGTAGCGATACTGCTGAGGCGTCAGTTGTACGTCGTCACCGCCAGGCGCAGGAGTAGCCGGTGTGTAGCGACACTGCTGAGGCGTCAGTAGTACGTCGTCACCGCCAGGCGCAGGAGTAGCCGGTGTGTAGCGACACTGCTGAGGCGTCAGTAGTACGTCGTCACCGCCAGGCGCAGGAGTAGCCGGTGTGTAGCGACACTGCTGAGGCGTCAGTAGTACGTCGTCACCGCCAGGCGCAGGAGTAGCCGGTGTGTAGCGATACTGCTGAGGCGTCAGTAGTACGTCGTCACCGCCAGGCGCAGGAGTAGCCGGTGTGTAGCGATACTGCTGCGTCAGTAGTACGTCACCGCCAGGCGCAGGAGTAGCCGGTGTGTAGCGATACTGCTGCGTCAGTAGTACGTCACCGCCAGGCGCAGGAGTAGCCGGTGTGTAGCGATACTGCTGCGTCAGTAGTACGTCACCGCCAGGCGCAGGAGTAGCCGGTGTGTAGCGATACTGCTGCGTCAGTAGTACGTCACCGCCAGGCGCAGGAGTAGCCGGTGTGTAGCGATACTGCTGCGTCAGTAGTACGTCACCGCCAGGCGCAGGAGTAGCCGGTGTGTAGCGATACTGCTGCGTCAGTAGTACGTCACCGCCAGGCGCAGGAGTAGCCGGTGTGTAGCGATACTGCTGCGTCAGTAGTACGTCACCGCCAGGCGCAGGAGTAGCCGGTGTGTAGCGATACTGCTGCGTCAGTAGTACGTCACCGCCAGGCGCAGGAGTAGCCGGTGTGTAGCGACACTGCTGCGTCAGTAGTACGTCACCGCCAGGCGCAGGAGTAGCCGGTGTGTAGCGATACTGCTGAGGCGTCAGTAGTACGTCGTCACCGCCAGGCGCAGGAGTAGCCGGTGTGTAGCGATACTGCTGAGGCGTCAGTAGCACGTCGTCACCGCCAGGCGCAGGAGTAGCCGGTGTGTAGCGATACTGCTGAGGCGTCAGTAGTACGTCGTCACCGCCAGGCGCAGGAGTAGCCGGTGTGTAGCGATACTGCTGAGGCGTCAGGAGTACGTCGTCACCGCCAGGCGCAGGAGTAGCCGGTGTGTAGCGATACTGCTGAGGCGTCAGTAGTACGTCGTCACCGCCAGGCGCAGGAGTAGCCGGTGTGTAGCGATACTGCTGAGGCGTCAGTAGCACGTCGTCACCGCCAGGCGCAGGAGTAGCCGGTGTGTAGCGATACTGCTGAGGCGTCAGTAGTACGTCGTCACCGCCAGGCGCAGGAGTAGCCGGTGTGTAGCGATACTGCTGAGGCGTCAGGAGTACGTCGTCACCGCCAGGCGCAGGAGTAGCCGGTGTGTAGCGATACTGCTGAGGCGTCAGTAGTACGTCGTCACCGCCAGGCGCAGGAGTAGCCGGTGTGTAGCGATACTGCTGAGGCGTCAGTAGTACGTCGTCACCGCCAGGCGCAGGAGTAGCCGGTGTGTAGCGATACTGCTGAGGCGTCAGTAGTACGTCGTCACCGCCAGGCGCAGGAGTAGCCGGTGTGTAGCGATACTGCTGAGGCGTCAGTAGCACGTCGTCACCGCCAGGCGCAGGAGTAGCCGGTGTGTAGCGATACTGCTGAGGCGTCAGTAGTACGTCGTCACCGCCAGGCGCAGGAGTAGCCGGTGTGTAGCGATACTGCTGAGGCGTCAGGAGTACGTCGTCACCGCCAGGCGCAGGAGTAGCCGGTGTGTAGCGATACTGCTGAGGCGTCAGTAGTACGTCGTCACCGCCAGGCGCAGGAGTAGCCGGTGTGTAGCGATACTGCTGAGGCGTCAGTAGTACGTCGTCACCGCCAGGCGCAGGAGTAGCCGGTGTGTAGCGATACTGCTGAGGCGTCAGTAGCACGTCGTCACCGCCAGGCGCAGGAGTAGCCGGTGTGTAGCGATACTGCTGAGGCGTCAGTAGTACGTCGTCACCGCCAGGCGCAGGAGTAGCCGGTGTGTAGCGATACTGCTGAGGCGTCAGTAGTACGTCGTCACCGCCAGGCGCAGCAGTAGCCGGTGTGTAGCGATACTGCTGCGTCAGGAGTACGTCGTCACCGCCAGGCGCAGCACTCGTGGCCTCGCAACCAGACTGTTAGCCGTTAGGTCGTAGCACTATATTCTGTTTTAAAGACGTCTCCAGCGCCAGTAATACTTCCAGTATCGCGGGGGACTTTACAAACATTCCAACAACGGACACAAAGGACAACCAGATTTGGAACAACCATTTGTGGATCACACAAATTGTCCCGTGTGGGATTCGAACCCACTCGGCGCGGTGGCAGTAACGAGACAGCACTTAAACCCCTTTCGTCAAATATGACTTGTAGCGAGCGACACACCTATGTTTTCTTTATTACGCTTTCACGCCTTAATGACTCGACCGATCATTATAAAACATGGCTCCACGTAGTACGTGGAAGGACTGTTACTAACCTAACTGAACCTTAACGCGAGCAAAGCCGCGGGAAAATCTAGTAGGTATAGTAATACTAGATTTACCGCTGCTAATCAATCAATACTAATCATTTGGAATTCTATAATTATAGAGTTCCTATTACTAGCTATTCTTGTTAACCCATCAAGCTAAACTGAATGCTTCTGACAGGAGCGCGCGCGGCAGGCTTCGACCCCACGACGCATGCGTCACAGCTCCAATTCCAACTAAAACAAAACTCCAGCCATACCCTTGGCGTTCAGGGGTTGTCGAGTACAATCCTAATCCTAACTTATAAATGCGAATGTGTGTTTGTCTGTTTGTGACGCTTTCACTTCTTAACTGTTCCACCAATTATCATGCAATTGCGCATACACGTTGTCAGAGATACAGAAAGGAAGATAGTGCAGCTATCATCCAGAAAGAGAGTCCTATTATTGAGGCATAGTAACTTGTTGACAAAATGTACATTGACGCGAGCAAAGCTGCGGACAAAATTTAGTTTTGTAACAAATGTATCATGACTTCATTGGTTGACGTTCTTGTACCTGGCAGCTGTCAGTAACATATTGTAGACAAAGTGTACCTATCTATAAACCAACTACAAAACAGCGGAAAGTATCAAATAAAAATGCTCATGTTAGGCGAATCAAGCAATTGGTCTCAAGTAGTTGATTGGAGTCGGCGGCAAGCAATGCTACATCTACACTATGTGCATGTACCTATATGTCACTTGAACGTTGACAATTGGTCTCAAGTAGTTGATTGGAGTCGGCGGCAAGCAATGCTACATCTACACTATGTGCATGTACCTATATGTCACTTGAACGTTGACAATTGGTCTCAAGTAGTTGATTGGAGTCGGCGGCAAGCAATGCTACATCTACACTATGTGCATGTACCTATATGTCACTTGAACGTTGACAATTGGTCTCAAGTAGTTGATTGGAGTCGGCGGCAAGCAATGCTACATCTACACTATGTGCATGTACCTATATGTCACTTGAACGTTGACAATTGGTCTCAAGTAGTTGATTGGAGTCGGCGGCAAGCAATGCTACATCTACACTATGTGCATGTACCTATATGTCACTTGAACGTTGACAATTGGTCTCAAGTAGTTGATTGGAGTCGGCGGCAAGCAATGCTACATCTACACTATGTGCATGTACCTATATGTCACTTGAACGTTGACAATTGGTCTCAAGTAGTTGATTGGAGTCGGCGGCAAGCAATGCTACATCTACACTATGTGCATGTACCTATATGTCACTTGAACGTTGACAATTGGTCTCAAGTAGTTGATTGGAGTCGGCGGCAAGCAATGCTACATCTACACTATGTGCATGTACCTATATGTCACTTGAACGTTGACAATTGGTCTCAAGTAGTTGATTGGAGTCGGCGGCAAGCAATGCTACGTCTACACTATGTGCATATATGTCACTTGAACGTTGACAATCTGATCGTACCTACTGTTTTGTTATTTCAATAACTGTTTACTGTATGTGTTAGTAAATAAGCAGCGCCGTAGAACCTCGAAGCGCTTACGTGAAAGAACTGTGCTTAGACTGCTTTGTAAGGGGCTAATTGGGTCGTTTCTGAGTGTCGACTGTCCGTGAGCTAATAACATATCTGCTTCGTTTATGTAGGTATACCTATCATATTATTAGTGACAAGTACTTATTTACAATTGTTAGCTTTTTGTTGGTTCTAAGTAACAAGTCAGTTAACAGTGCACGTTAGATGAGGTTAGATTCCATTGGAAGCTTAGTTAAGACTGACATCCCTACTTAATATTATAAATGCGAAGGTACATCTGTCTGTCTGTTACGCTTTCACGCTTAAACCACTGAACCGATTTTGATGCAGAGATAGACTACACCTTGGGAAAAGACACAGGCTAACTTTTGTTGTTCGTCATGACCGCGCCTAAACCACAACCGATTTTGACAAAATTTGGTACAAACACAGGCTAGACCTTAGGAAAGGATATAGGAGACCTTTTGTTGTAAAACAAGGCATAGGTAAAGGGGTTAAAATAAGGGATGAAAGCTTGTATGTGCATTCTTCATTATCGCGCCTAAACCACTACTGGTTTTGATGAAAGTTGGTACAAAGATAGACTAGACCATGGGAAAGGACATAACCTACCTTTTGTTGTAAAAAGGGCATGAAGTGCTTAAAAATTTTAAAGATTCTTAAATAAATTTAAATGCTGCCCCCCATAGTAGATAACTATTCCACGCGGACGAAGTCGCAGGCAAAAGCTAGTAATTATATATGTATAATACTAGCTGTGCCCACGGTTTCACCAGCGTTTATGGTTAAATACTGCGCCGCCATCGTGGGTCGTAGCGTGATGTTATATAGCCTATAGCCTTCCTCGATAATTAGTCTATCGGACACTTGAAGAATTTTTCAATTCGAACCAGTAGTTCCTGAGATTAGCGCGTTCAACCAAACAAACAAACTCTTCAGCATTATAATATTAGTATAGACTAGCTATTCCCTGCGACTTCGTCCGCGTAGATTTTAACTAAAAAGTGTTTGTCTCCGCGGAACCCTATTTTTTTCTAAAATAAAAGTAGCCAAGTTACTCCTTATAACATCAGCTATCTGCCAGTGAAAGTCCCGTCAAAATCGGTTCAGCCGTTTCGGAGATTACCCGGAACAAACAGACAGACAAACAGACAAAAATTTTAAAAATTGATGTTTTCGTATAGGTACCTTATATACTTTCATATGCATTAGATAAAAAGCTGTTATTTTGACATTACAAACAGACACTTCAATTTTATTTATTTGTATACATTAAATCCTTGCTTTCAGTGTTCTCAAAGTCGGTTTATATTTAGTGTAGGTACCTACTTGTACAGATTATTATTTAACAAATTTGAGTGATAGCTATCACGAACATTGAGAGCTAAACAGATGACCAGTGGTCCTTCTCCCCACTATCTAACCAATGGGTAAAGGGAGTGCAAGCCACAATCATTATCGATTAGTTTACTTCCTAAAATATAGCAGACTTCCCCTAACATAACATGAGCGAGACACCTCGCGATTAAGCAGATACAATTACTGGTCATTATAAACTACAGGCCGAGACACTCGCGATACACTTAGCGAGCTCTACTCATGCGCGGTGGTCGGAGAAGCCTACCATTAGACATATACAAATAAAACAACATTCATCCAAATCGACTGAGAAATGCCGCCACTATGAAACAACAGAGATAAAATAAACAAAACAGGATGAATTGAGATTCTTCTCCATTTTTTAAGTCAGGTATAGTTTTAGGTCCATGACAGAGAGCGAGCCGATCTCCATCATGGACTGGGCTCAGTACTGCCCTATATACACAGTCGCAGCTTCTAGGAAACAAAAGAAAGTAATTAACTTGTATTTACCCATTCTCTATAATCAGCTGCCTCCAACTCGGTAATGGCGTCGTCAATTTGAACCTTCACTTCTAATGGCAGAGTCACAGAGTGAGCCCCGAGCATATCCTCAAAGTATGAGTCCACATTGCCACCCACGTTATCCTTTGTAACTCTACCAAAAACTAATGTCACGAATATACGGCAGAACAAACTGTCCAGCTTGTCAACATTGTTTGGTTTTATAAAACAGGATTTTAATGAGCCATACAGAAACTCTAGCAGTCTTACTATATCAGCTATTACTTTCTTAGCTGCGAATAGATCCACTTGTTTGTTCGGAAAAGCTATCAGGAGCAAATCACTGTAGTGCGATGTATAAGTGACGGTAATGAACGAGCTATTGTGTAGCACCGTGGAGGTCGTCGGCTCACTGGTGCCCAGCGCCTTGGGGGCGAGGTGGTTCAGGGTCACGTACGCGCCTCTCGTGTTGTACAACAAGTTCTGGCTGTGGGGCCTCGGGAAGCAGTACAGCACTCCTTTGTCATCAGTGCTGTTATATTGTATGTCACTGCAGCACACGTACAGCACTGCGCACGAGCAGTCTCTCAGCAGCTGTACCCACGAGTCGTCAGGCGCGGGAGAGGCTCTCAGCAACCTCTCCGTGTCGATATTGCGCTCTTCCGTGGGCACTTGAAATGTTAATGTTGGATTGTTATGGTCCTCAACAACTCTTTGTAGAATGTTGTTTATATTGTAAGAACTTACATCTATACCATTTATTTTCTTTAAATAATATCCCTTATTTATTTTTTGTGTGTAAATGGCTCTGGCTTCTGTTAAAAACTCTGCAACCAGTAATGTTTTGCCATCTGCGTGTGTTTCTAAACTTAAGCCAAAGAGTTTTTCTATGGGACAATTGTTGTCACTGGTGAATATCATGTTTTTGCTGACCTGGGGAGTTTAATTGTGTTTTAACTTTTGTGTGAGGTACAGAAAAATAATGAAATTGATAAAGTTTAGCTATGAGCAGTCAACGTAACATGTTGAAGTGATAGTAGCAGTATTTAGGAGACCTAATACCTGAATAATAATATGTTTGTCATCATCAGATATGTTCCTGTTTGTGTAAGAGTTTGTAGATAACACGCCATGACTCCCCTTTTTAACACCTGTATCAGCATTCTTAGCTTTGTGTGCCTTTAAGACTTTAAAAATCCTTCCTGGAAGTAAATAATTGAAGTCAGTTTTACGTGGAATATTACTTTATTTTATGTTGTTCTATTACATCAAGATATTACACACAATTAAATTCTATACTAATATAACTTAGAACATAAGTATAAGTTTAAAACAGATAACGAAACTAGTGTGCCTCTTGTTTAGCAAGCTCCTTTAATGTATCTAAAGTGTTGATTGCTTCATCTTCTCGCCTAGATATTGGCTCCTCCGGAATGTTCCTGAGATGTTGACGGGCATGAGTCAACGGCCATCTGAACCTGTTGTTCTAGCTGTGGCAACTCATCAGCACCATTTTGGTTTGTATTGGTGGTTGCTGCTGGTTCAGCTAGCATTTTGAAATAAATACTTTTAAAGCCTAGTATTGCTCTAAACTTGCTTTCCTTCAGAGCCTGCATGGAAAACTCATCTATGGAAAAAGTGATCACCTTGCCACCCTCATAGTCTATTACTTTGAGGATGTGCCACTCTTCTGTATTTAAGCCTTTATTTTGTATTTGGAGCAGTTTTAAAACCTTTTCTGGAGTGTCAGCTTCAGTATTTGGCACAAAAATTGTGGCACTCAATTGTGTACCATAAATCTTTTTAATTGAGAGTTCTGCATTTGGCCATGGTTTGATTTCTTGGATTTTGCTTGCAAGCCATCTTTGACTATCATAATTTTCACACGTGACAAGTACCCACCCTGCTTTATGGCTAAAACCATAGAACCGTGGACCTGTACCCAAGTCACACTTGCTAATCTCAAGAAGTAGTGCATCATGCAGCACTTTCATTTGTTCCTCTGTCATATCTTGTGTATTGTGGATTGCCACTTGGGACACTAGATCCACTTTTGGCTTTTTCTGAACTTGACTCTCAGATGCTCTGCAATCAGGCTGATCTTGTTGGGTATTATTGGTTGGTTGGTTAAGTTGGTTTTGCGGCATGCTATTGGGCTGGTGCTTGGGACCGGTGTTAGGTTGGGAATTTGGTGTCTGGTTAGTTTTGTTATGGAACCACTCATTAAAGTGTGCATGCCTCTCTAGCTGGCTATTGGTAAATTGCATGTTTTCCATATTCCGTTTAAACTTTTTCCCTTTATCTACCTGTCCAGTCCTGCGTAAATCAGACCAACGCTTAGAAGCTACAAGTAAAGCATCATCTGGAGGGACCTTTTGTTTAACAAGAATCCAGAATCGTTTTCGCCCCGCACCTGATAACTGCATGTACTCTGGATGGCGCTTGTATGCTTGGTAATCCATATTTATGTTTAATCTATACAAAATGGCAAGCCTTAGTGCCTGGGACAGTGGCACTGCTTACACCGAATTAGAAATGACGGCAATAGTATACCATCTTTTATTTACCTTTAGTTGATCTCCTAGTTGATGTTCTTTTAAAGTTATTTCTGAGTTTGAATGTCTCACAACTTTCCAAGAGAGGTACTTTCGTGTTGTCTACAAGTTCATTAGCTAGTTTTGTTTTAATGTAAACTAATTCTCCGTCTTCCCCTACATCAGAATCCCATTCAGGTACAGAACTGGAAGAATACAATATATACCCGTTATTTACAATATTATACGATAACAAAGTACATTATGAGTTATTTAATTAAACAGTACGGCACCTTTCAGAGTCAGAATATTTGGAGCCGCCAGTAGAGTTGGTCCAATCGTTATCTGAGTCACAAGGACTATCATAACTCACTTTATTCCCATAATTGTTCATTATTTCATATTACTAAATACTTATTTGTGATGGATCTCACCATTCAACGTCTATTTCGGCGTCTACTTTAGAAGTATTGCGACTATTGCGTTAATAGAATCTGGAAATACAAAATACGTCAGATTGTTATATTTTCAATCTTGAAGTTACACCATTAGGTAGGTACACAGAACACATAATTAAACGGATTATTTACCAATTCCGTAGTATAGTTATACTCTTTGTTACTAATAATGCACATCAAGCAGACGCCGCTTTTTTGGAAATTGACAAGCACAGATTATGACTATATGACAGTTGACAAGTGTGAACTGTGAAGTGAAGTGCTGATAAGCTTTGCTGTTATGTGTTAACTGTTTTGACATTAGTATTTATTTTATTTGTTTAAAATAGGTAATCAATGTATTATGGTATGGATAATATTTTGGTAATGTTAACAAGTTAAACATAAAATAAATAAATTTTGCCAAATAGGACCATACCACAGTTCAGTATAGGCAACATAGCTAAGGAAGTCTGGCTGGTTTTCAACTTTTGGTTACTGGAAGGATGCTAATAATAACTCGCATAAAAAAAAATGTGTGTGTGTACCAGAGTACACAGGTAAGAAGTGAAACTTCTTTACGACATATCATTTTTCTACTATTTGCAACTTCACGAAAATGGGGTAGATAAGGCTTAAGCCTTAAGAAATATTTAATGACTTAATCAATTACACAAGTTATGAATAAATAATTGGAATTATCTTTTCAAAGTAATACAATTATATGATGACAGTTAATCTTGTAGAAATGCAACGATTTTATAAATGAATAAATAAATCATTAAAAACGAATAATTAAAAAAGATGTACGTATACATATTTTTATTTTCTAATCGTGTTTTGTTTTATTTTTAAATTATTATTTAATTTATATTTTTTATTGTTTTTAGAATTAATAATGTTCACTAGATTTACAGTCATATTTATTAATACTTGCTAATTTTAACAGATTTATATACATTCACTGATACTTACAATCAAAAAGTGAGGTTAACCTCAAATAAATATTAAAATCATGCTCATACGTGTTGAATTTATAAAACGAAATATATAATCACTCTCACTTTTCTTGTAAATTCACTTAAATTTGAATAAGTCTTTTTATTTTATCACTTTCAAATTAATATATTGTTATTCTTATTTCAAACCAAACTTCAAAACTAATATATTGTTGTTATTATTATAATATATTACATTATATTCATTACCTACGTCACTATACTAAACTTTGATAAAAAAAGCAACATGGCGCGTAACCGAAAAACGTGACGATTTTTTTTTACACTTCTACAAAATTTCTCCCATACGTCGATAAAGAAGTTTCACTTCAATATAATGATAATTAAAAACAATTATCAGGCGGCGGGCATAAGCCAGGTATGTAGCTGGTAACCGTTAGCGTTATAACTTATATTGAAACACGTAGACTGATTCAACTGAGAATATATTTTAAATTTTTAAGCCTTCTAGCGAGTCGTGTTCCTTGAAAAAGGCGGCAAATTAAAAAAATCGTGGTGTGCTATCCCTGTTAGTACTATATATATATATATATATATATATATATTCAATTTAGTTCTAGTGTGAATTCTAGTATCAAGACGGTTTTTTTACAGTAATATCAGGGATACCATACCACGATTTTTAAATTTGCCGCGTTTTTCATGGGACATGACTCGCTTGACAGACTTTAGCAATAATGTGTACAATAATCATTTACACCAATCAGCGACAAGTAAACACAATTCTACAATTTTACGAGGAGTTCTTCTCGCACACACGGTGCGTGCGGCGTGGCGGCATATTAATACTGCCACGTATAAAAAATAAAAACGGATAGCCTCTTCGGGCGTCGCTTCTCAGTATAAGTGTATCTATGGCTGCGCTAGTTCGTTAGTTGGTTTCGTCGCGGTTAGACGTATGATGCTCCGTTCGATCGCCTTCGCGCGTTGCTTGGTTTCGGCGCGGCTAGACCAGGGTACTCAATCTTAGTACATTATTTCATGACTAGTCGAAAAATAATAGTACTAAATTATGTTGAACAGAAAAAATAAAGAACCCATGTACATTTGTACGTTTTTAACTTAGTAGCATTATAATGTCTTGCTTTGGTATCAGGCATACAGATGGCACTACCAGCGAGAATTTATACCAAATCTGGAACACAGTCGTTTGGCGGAACTTTCAGTGTATTGCCACTACTTCTAAAACTAGCCGCATTATCATTTTAAACATGCTACAAATTTTATATTTATATGGTAGATTTCTAATCCATGAGAGCTATAAAAATGCCACGTGATTGCTCTACAAATTATAGTTTTTATATGAAATTATTTTTTATCGATTAACAAGATTAACTAAAATCTACATAATATTGTCTTCTGTTTACGCGAATGTTATTCATTGAAATTAAACTACTATATACGGATTTTATCGCGTTGTAAATTTGTAAAGTTTAATAGTGATTATAGTAGTGTAACAGTTTTTCTAAATTTTGTAATAGTGTCAAATAAACAACGCGATAAAATCCGTATATAGTAGTTTAATTTCAATTAACTAAAATCGATAAAAATATTGAAGAATATGGAAATGATAATATTCTTAATTTTTTTACGTTTATTTTAGTAGAAATTATAATCTTACTGTCAACCACACCGCGCCGTTATTATTAATTCAATTTCATCTTTTGTTGACTTTGTTCTGAATTTGATGACTGATGTTTTTGAATTGATATTACGGAGTAATTGTATTTCCTAATCCTAGTCTGTTGAGTTGAGTTAAGTGCTTTGTCCTTCTCCTCCAGATTTACGTCGAGTTGTACGAAGTTGTTCCGTTTTTGTTTGAGATAGAGACTCGTATTATTTTGTGCTTTTGTGTTTATACTAGTGGACTGTATACATTATGACAAAGACATTATTAAAATATGAATAGGAAAGAGAGATTATAATGGTGATGAGGATGAATATCAAATAAAAGCGTAAAAATACTTTCACAAGTGCTTTAAAAGATGAAATAAATAATTATTTATACTTAATTATTGTTTTATTCCTGAAAACCTCAAGTGACAAGATGTATTTATCGTTAGCACTTTCTTTAACTAATAAAGACAGTTGAAAATAATGCTAATGGTAATACAAGAAATATAATATACATGTAAGTAAGGCCTGGTACCTATCCGTACACAGATTATAGGTAGGCAATGTAGGTATAGTTATGTATATTTACTGGAAATTGTTCGATCTCAATAATGCAGGCGGCGGTAATGTTGCGATGCTTATTTCAGGGGCAGAGAGAGACCTCTATTCTTTATATAAAAAAGTACTCTGTGGGCTAGACGTATGATGCTCCATTGTGTGCGTTACCGCAGCAAAATGTTGATAAATGTTGTGCTTTATAGAGGTGAGAGTATAGCAAATAATTAGTTCATCGTGAAGAGTAATTTGATCACTAATAGCAAAAGGAGAAACCCGTTTCTGGGCCTACCGTTATACGAATCAGATATGTACCAAAAAAATTGTCTATTTTGCTTAATTAACCCATTTAAATATTAGCCTCAATACCAATGGCCAAGTGTAGAAAATAATTAGAAATCTATTTTTTTATCTTAAACAAGCTTTGTAAACCGTTAGAACTCTTATGGCATTATACGTCACTAACTTCACAAAAGCTGGCATTAGATGAATAGAGTGTACCTTAAGAATATAATCGATTTAGTGGAAATCGATAATGATTGAAATGCTACGAATAATTAAATAATGGAGTATTCCATTGTATTACTATGTTTATTTTTAGGTACTAAAATCAATGTAAAATAAAAATCTGGAATATAGTTGATTTTTAATCATTAAAAAAAAAAACGATAAAATCGATATTATCGATTATTTATTTCATTGAATAGAATGTCCTAGAAACGACAAAGTCAACGTCTGTCAAGTGTCATTAATGTCATTCGCTTTTCGTATTTTTGCGCAAGTGAATGTGTTTTTCCGTATATATCGAGATTTATTTTTACATAAGACCTTTGCTCGAATACTGGACTGGACTCTGATTGCCTTCTGACTGACCCTCGCTTGAACTTTGGATACCGTACCCTGCCACCCCTGCTGACCTTTGCTGGAAAACTGGATCTGTATTTTGCTCTTTTGATTACTGGATCTGGATAAAAAGACATCATGAGCCTGTGCATTAATTGCGGAATAGCAACAGAACGTTGCAATACAATTGGAAGGCGAAGATTGGAAGATGAAATGATTCTTTCAATTGTACAGGAATGGGTCGCGCCTCAAACAGTTAGTATCCGATATTTTTATTTAACGTAACGTTTTTGTAATAATACCTATGTAATTATTTAATGTAATCAAACTAAATAGTGTTACAGCTTATGTTCAGTTGTATTCCCTCGCTCAAAGGGGAGGCCTGTGTCCCTGCAGTGGGAATGTAATAAGGCTGCTTATGTTTACCCAAATATGCAACTCACATGTTTATTGCTAAATGCTAGACCTAATAGTCATATCATAAATGTTTGCTTCAGGTAAATGAAAGTGACTTTATCTGCCAAGCTTGTTGGAATCATGCCAATGCTTTATCTCTTGATGAAAATAGACCAGAAGAGAGTGAACAGACACCTATAGGACACCGACGAGTGTGCATTCACTGTGGACGTTCTCTTTTGAGAAGAGTTCGTTGCCATAAACTTACAACTAGTACAGTGCAAGAACGGAGAATATATGAAGTTATAAAAGAATGGATCCTACCACGCACGGTCAGTATATCTGTTTAATTGACGGTTTATTAACATTCTTTAGTTTAGTTTTTGGTTTTTCAAGGAGATTTAAAAGAAAGTTAAATGGTATGATAAAATATTTAAGTGAATTAGAAAGACGGTTTGACAATGGTCAAGCTCTTAGCTCCTCAGGAATTCTTTAGATCAGTCTTTTGCAAAGTGTGTAATAACTAATAACACATCACACATCTCTGGTGTAACGGCATTCTTTAATGTAGATAAATTATTTCAGGTGGGTGCTTCAAGTATTGTCTGTCACTCTTGTTGGGTGCGAGCAAGTAGAGCATCCCGACATTTCCATTCAGGCCCCTCAACATCTGGTGCATCTTCATCAGCTGTCAGTGAGCTGAATAGTCAGGACATTCCTCATTTAGAAGAACCTCTAACAAGGCAAGAAACTTATTCTGCACCAAGGGCACCTACTGTTGGATCTCTTATTGTTTTACCTGACTATTATAGAGCTGTTGGAACTGAAAGCAGATGTTTTGTGGAGGGATGTCGGAGACTTGAAAGAAACCGAATAACAATTACAATGCGAAAACAGTTACTTAAAATGTATAACTATTATGTACCTGCAAATAATCGCCTTTGTGATATCCATTTAACGTGCACATCGTGGGACTTTCTCAATGATATTAGTGATAATATTATCAACACATTTAGTGCAAGTCAAATTCAAGATATGTTTTCCTTGAAAGAGTCTGACTGTCATTTTTTGGATTTCGAAAATGTTGAGACTATAGAAGACCATATTTTTTACCACTGGGTTGATTTTAACAAAGAGCAATTCAGACAGATATTGAATGAAGTGCCTCAGTTTCTGAACCTTAGAAGGGGATCGACTGTATTAGCTGCATATTTAATTAAACTTAGGACTGGGGACTCAGACGATCGATTGTCGACACTTCTGCAAATTCCTAAAACTACTTTAGGTACACTACTGAATAAAGCCAAAAGTCTCTTGTATGATTATTTTGTGCCCCATCACTTGGGACTTAATCATATTAATAAGCAGCAAATAATTGAAAGGAATCTTCTTATTCCAAATGAATTGTTTGGTTACCATAATAACGAAGTAAAACCTATAGTTGTTTTAGATGGCACATATGTTTATGTGCAAAAAAGCTCAAATTATAAGTATCAAAAAAAGACATACAGTTTACATAAATATCAAAATCTTGTAAAACCATTTTTAATTGTATGTACAGATGGATACATAATTGATGTTTTGGGCCCCTACCCAGCGACAACTTCAGATGCTGAAATAATTAATAGAGAGTTTAGAAACGAATCTGTTCTAAGACAGTATTTTGAATCTGGAGATGCGTTTATATTGGATAGGGGCTTCCGGGATGCATTGCCTTTACTCAATGAATGTGGTTATAGAACATATGTGCCATCTTCTATGCAACAGGGTGAATCTCAACTTTCAACCCTCGAAGCCAATAAATCAAGAACAGTTACGATATGTAGATGGGTTGTAGAGGTAGTCAATGGGAGGTTTAAGCGAGACTTTAAGCTTTTTCGCCAAGATTTTTTTAATAGAGCATCAAAGAATGTAATGGTACACTTCGAAGTGGCTGCCGCTTTAATAAATGCTTTCCACCCTCCTATCGCAAACCGTAGTGATGCTCATGAAATTCTGCAAAAAATTAATCATTACATGTATGTGGAAAATAGATTAAGTAACTATGTGATTAGCAACAACATTAATCGACGTAGGGCGCAGTTTCAAGCAATCGATGTAGAAAGAGATAATGTTATGGAGTTTCCTGAATTAACATACAGTGAGCTTATTCTCATATCCTTAGGCACGTACCAAGTTAAACAGGCCCGTTCTTACTATGGGGAGCACGTGAGAGAAAATGGTTCATATGTCATAGAAGTCTGTAGAGAGGTGGACAGTGACCTACAGCAAGAATTATCAACATCGGACTCAACCTGGATGTTAAGAGGAAGAATAAAATCCAGGCATATTAGTAGTAGGATGTATTTCGTTTACATATTAGTTGACAGCGCTCTAAGTGGCAGGGATGCTATAATCCAATATTATTGCACCTGTATCATTGGCAAAAGAACGGTTGGTTGCTGTGCTCACACCATGAGCATAATATGGTATCTTGGTTGGGCACGGCACCAAAGTAGTCAATTGCCTCCTGCACAATTTCTGGATACTGTATTATTATATTATGATAATCCTAATGAAGGTGATTAATAAAACCATCACAAATATGTGTTTTTTTATTTTAATATATTGTTGCAATCTCGGATTACTGTAATGTGAGATTGCATCAAATACCTTAGTAGATACAATATTAACAAATGCTAGCCAGTAGTGATGTAATTGGGCTTTGTCTTATTAACATAGTTTTCAGTAAGATCAATCAGACCAATTTGAAGTCACTCTCTAAGCGCTTTTTGTATACTTCGAACCTCATCGTGATACGCTGCAGCACAGCACATAGACGTTCCAGATTTACGTAGGCATGAAAGCCTCAAAACTATCAATTTTAATTTAAATAACTCAAATAATAAAAATAACCTAAGATATAAACATTTTCTGAAATTATCAATTTGGCCATTGCCGGGCGTCGTGAAAATTGGGCTCGTGAAACCTTTCTAAATGCCCTAATTTATGGCCAAATTCCAGCCCTGTAACGCCAGGCCCAAGGTTCTATTGAGTTTGGGTTTGTCCTTTGTTCAAGTGGTAGTTTTAAAGTAATTCGAGAAAACAGATTTTGCTGCAGTAATATTTGAAACATTACCGTGGCAAATTTTTTTTCGTAAAATCGTTTCAGCCTGGAATTAAATGCATGAATAGATAGCTTTTGTTGCGTATTAAATGTTTGTGAGCAGCAAAATTTGTGGTTCCAAAGTTATTTAAGATTTTACTGCGGTAACGTTTTGGGATTGTCCATGTTTCAAAAACGGCTCAACGTAGAAGTTTGAAAAAAATACCAATAATTGACCTTAATCAGTTTAAATTTGTTCAAACATTAGTTTTTGATTTGTTTGATAAACACCAATGTAATTAAATGGTGCCGAAATTCGGAAAGAAATGGATTTGCAAGTAAACCATAACACTTAGAATCAGATAACAATGTATTAGTAAACAATTTAATTAAGCAATTCGTTTAAACAATTAAGATCTTGAATCAATCGATTATAATGATGAGATTTTAACAACCGGGGAAAGCATTTGCGAAGTGTTCTCCTCATATTTTCACTCTACTTTTCTGAACTCAGCGCACATTTCCTCTCTCTCCAGTTTCTGTACCAGTTCTGATACTGTTTCTGACATTTTTCATGTTGTAGTCAGAGTTGACGAAATCACTAATCTGCTTCGCAAATTAGACACAACTAAAGCTGCAGGTCTAGACCATACATCAGCTAAATTCTTAGTGCGTTGTGCTACTTCCATATCTCAGCCAATAACAATTCTTTTTCAAAAATCCTTATATTCATGTATCGTTCCGAAAATATGGAAACAAGCTTTTATCACTCCTATCCACAAAAAGGGGCCTGAAACAGAAGTAACCAACTATCGACCGATATCGAAACTTTGCATAGTAGCGAAAGTATTTGAAAGGATCATTTATAATCAAATTTATACTGCTCTTAAAAATTCTTTTAGTCCGTTTCAACACGGTTTTTTAAGAGGTCGCTCAACTGTTACAAATCTGATACTTTTTAAGACTATATTACAGATGCAATGGACAAAGGTAACCAGGTTGACTGCGTGTATACTGACTACAGCAAAGCATTTGACCGTATTGACCATAACATATTAATTATAAAACTTCGCAACATGGGAGTGCGCGGAGATTTGCTCAGGTGGTTCTCCTCTTATATTGAGAACCGATCACAGGCTACAGTGCTCAACAACTACATGTCCAACTAGATTACTGTTCCCAGCGGTTTTCCACAAGGCTCTTTGCTCGGTCCGTTACTCTTTATAGTGTATGTAAATGACATTGATACATGCCTTAAATCATCCAAATTATTATGCTTTGCAGATGATATGAAAATCTACACCACTATATCATCACATGCAGACGTATTAGCTTTCCAAACAGACTTATTCCAACTAGTAAATTACTGTAAGGACAATAAACTCGATTTCAATCCCAGAAAATGCTCAATGATAACATATACCACTAGGGGGCCAAACGTTATCTAGATCAAACTCCGTCCGAGATCTTGGCGTGTTTCACGATTCTAAACTACTGTTTGATACACAGATCGAAGCAGTCGTTAAAAAGGCTTCCAAAGTCTTGGGGTTTGTCATGAGCATGTCTAAATGCTTTACTAAAGCGAAGACACTTAAAATTTTGTACTGTACATATGTCCGCAGCCATCTTGAGTATGCATCGCAGGTGTGGAGCCCTTGCTATTTTAAATTCATAGATCGTATTGAGATGATCCAGAGGCGCTTTATAAAATATCTATGTTACGATCAACAGATTCCATACCATACCGACAACTATCTTGACCTATGCAAAAAAACCATATTCTGCATTTAAAAAATCGACGCGAGATCGCAGACTGTGTTGTATTAATAAAGACGATGACTAATTAAATTGACTGTTCTCATTTATTATCAAAATTTTCTTTGAATGTCCCACACAAGTTCATAAGGTTTAACCCACCAACTAGTATACCATCTACCTCTACTAACTACAGACAAAATTCGTATGTCGGTACAGCGAGCCACAATTTTAACAAGTTGTGCAAGGAGCACGATTTTGACGTTTTTACCACTAAAGCGTCGTTGGCAAGAAAAAGCTTGAGCCTCAACTTCTTTGGTCAGTTAAAAGAAAAACCATTGTACCGGTAAATGAATTGAACAGACCGTTATATTATTGCTATTGCTTTTTTATTGTTCTGTTCTTTTTGGAACGAAGTTCCTTACCGCGCGTTGCGAAAGGGGGCTAGACGGAAAAATTAAGACCAAAAGTTGTAACGACACTTTTTATGTCATTAATCATTATATATTGATATATGTAACCATAGTTACGCGTGATAAATATTTACATAAATCATACTTATGTATATTATGAGGTATAGGTAAATATAATAATAAAATATGATTTTTGTAATATCCATATCAGTTATTAAAACGTTCTGTGTAATATTAAATAATTTCTAATAAATCACTTATTTGACTCATCATAACGGACATTTGAATAGATATATTAAATTAACATTACATTACATAATATTATCTAATAAGTTAAGTAATTATAAATCATGTTATGATAGTCATTTCAGTTATAAAATTATTTTATGTAATATTAAATTGTTTCTAATGGAAGTGCCGTTATGACTCGTCCGGTCGTTCTAACAAATTTAAATAAAACGTAAAATAAACTAAGTTGTATGTTTAAATCAATATTAAAATTAAACACAATGTTTTGTAATAGTAAATACCGTTCTAACACTATTTTGTATACAATTAAATAGCTTTTAATGAAACACTGATTTGACTCGTTATCACAAATGTGAATCATCCGTTGTTTGTGAGTCGTTATAAAAGGAAAGAGCCAATGTTCTGTAGTTCAGTTGCTCCTCGGCAATCAAGCGTAACACATAAGGTACGATACCGTTCTAATTATATTATGGCTGGTGTAATTGTTATTATGTTGTTGTTTGATTATAATATACAGTAAAAAGTATTATGTGTTATAATATAGTAGCTGATATAATGTTATTGGTACATAACAAATATAGTATAAATAAATATTGATATATTTGATATTGAATTATTGCTTTTATGAATTAGTTTAAGGGAACCATATTCCTGTCATTAATATTTAATAAAAAAATGCTTAAACCAAATTGCTTATTTACTTCACTTACACCTAAAATCTAACACGCGCTTCGACTGCGTGTGTCAAATGCATGGTTGTGTGCGTGTAGTGTTTTTTCATTATTAATGTATTTCTAATGCATATTTTAAAAAAATATTAGCATTCGTCACTTCTTCTCTGTATAAACTATAAGTGTGCGAAATTTCATACTCCTCCGTCCGCCCAATTTTCGTAAAAAGGGATCCAAAGTTTTCGCTTCACGAATTAATATATAGATTATATCCGAGGTGATATTTACGTTAATTGAATGCATCTTAGGAATCAGTTTAATTATCTTCATATTATTTATCAAGGTTTGTCGATTGTCGATGCGTTATGTTATGAATTAAACTATAATAAGTACATTTTAAGCCGAATCGATAGACATCACAACTATCAGAAAGCTGTGTACCGGCTACCAAACACGGCTGAACATTATTATTGTCTGACAACTAGCACTTCCTTACTTTCGTAAGCTGGAAGGATAGAAATATTTTGAACGGTTAAATCAGTTGTTAAAAAATTTAACTAAAAAAATGTTTTGATATTGGTCCAAAGATTATTGACTACGTGTACAAAGAGGGATGACAGCACATTATATTTATAAACATCTACAACGAATGATTATATAAGATGTTATCCTTTCAGGACAAATGATCAAGCACCACTTTATATGCAAAACAAAATATATTCTTAATTTACACACCCACACTTAATATTTTATAAATATAAACTACTAGCTTTTGCGCGTGGTTCCGCCCGCGTGGTACCTACATCAATAAAAAGTAGCCTATATCCTTCCCCAGGTTTTAAACTATATCTGTACTAAATTTCATCAAAATCGGTTGAGTGAATTAGCCGTGAAAAGGTAACAGACAGACAGACAGAGTTACTTTCAAATTTATAATATTAGTAAGGATTAGTAAGGATTTACAAAAAATATTGTAGACAGTTTAAAGCCAAAGATATTTTCTCGTTGGAAACAGCACTAAACAGGAGCCAACTAACGGGTGAGCTCGCGTAAGTAGGCACGTCTTTAATATTGTGTCCCCTAATTAAATTACATAAACTATGTTAGTTTATATGTTGACTGTGTATATATGGCGAGTAGTTTTAAGATGTTATCTTGTCTCGTTACTACACCTTCGAGTGTTGCGGGTTCGATCCTTCGAGCACTTTTTGTAACGAACTTTTTGCTATAGTTGTAAGTTTAAGGTTATTTCTTAATATGTATGTATTGTTAACCTTTTAAGCGCTTAGCTAAATATCGATTGCCGTGCCCCTAGCGCCCGGCTGCAAATCGATAAAATAATACCTACAATAATTAGGGAGGTAATAGGACGAAAATAGAACAAAAAAATCATGCATGTTCTCTGTCGCAGAAATACGACACGGGCGGTAGGGGCACGGAAATATGTGTCGCATAAATGCGACACAAGCGGTAAAAAGGTTAATGTCCACAAGCCAATTATTACAAAAAAATTGAGCCTACTGATTAAGTTTATATTATATTTACATTATATTTGTTAATAATTAAAAAAAAATATTATAACTTAAAAAAAAAAAAAATATTACAATTCCTTCACTAATTAATCGAAAGGAACTTCGTTCCATCCGGGTGTCCCTTGACACCTCTCAAGTTTTTTAAATTCTGTCTTTGTGTTTATTATTATTATTGATCTTTCTCTCTACCGAGACTGTTTACACTTTTTTTCTAGAATGTCACCTAAAACTGAAAACTTCTGTCACTGTTATGTTAAATTAGCTGTAAGTTTTCCATGTATAAAATAAAATAAAATAAAAAATAATTATAACAGTTACCCGGTTTTTATGGTATAACTGCAACCTTGCAGGGACACATCGCCTAGCTGCAGGCCGATCCACCATTTAGATCCAAAAAAACGCACATTTCGAAGCGTCTTGTGTCTGACTTCTATCCGGTAAAAGGTAAGTATGACAATTAATAATAATAATAATAATACCGAACCGCAAAATACAGAACAAAACGATCATACTATATCTTAGATGGCGGCTACTTGGTGTCAACCCGTAACCGTCATCAAAACACCGGCTTTTAGCCGAGTATTAAAACAGTTTCCAAATAATAATAAATTCTTTATTGCGGTATTAGAGGTAATGCTCTAGAGCTTATCAAGTCATATTTAAGTGATCGTCAACAATTTACAAGCATTACCAAAATCTGCCCATATACCAAAACAGAAGCAGTATATAGCTCCAACTTAAGTAAGGAAGTGTTTTAGGCCCATTACTCTTCAATATATATGTAAATGATATGCCAAAAATGACTACAAACCCGATGATTTTATTTGCAGATGATAGTACAATAATATTTAAAAGTATAAACAACGAGACATTTGAAAAAGAAATTAACGACAGTTTAGAAAATATAATAACATGGCTAACGAAAAATAACCTAAAAATTAATTTAGAAAAACCAAATACATCTCATTTGAACAAAGGACAAATTATAAAAGTCCAAATATTCGATACGGTGACAAGAAAATTAATGAGACTGGCGAAACAAAATTCCTAGGCATAACGATTGATAAACATGTGAACTGGAAAGCACATATTAATAATGTATGCATCAAAGTCAACCAATTCTCATACGCTCTTTACAATATAAGAAAATCTGCAGATATAGCAACGCTTGTAACAGCATATCATGGATATGTCTCATCAATATTGCGATATGGAATTCTGTTTTGGGGCAACTCGACCGACAAGGAAAAAGCGTTTAAAGCACAAAAGAGATGCGTAAGGGCAATATGTGGCATACCAAGTACGGAAAGCTGTAGACCACTTTTCCAAAAGCTACAGTTACTACCATTTCCTTGTCTGTACGTATATGAAGTAGCTAAGTATGTCCGAGAAAACCTCCATTTATATGAGCACTTAAATAGCACACGTCATAAAAACAAAATATGCATGAAACGCCATAAAAAAGCTATATTTAATAAAAAATTTATGGGTATGGCATCTAAAATATACAATAAATTGCCAAAAAATATCCTAGAAATTAATGAACTAGAGGCATTCAAAAAACATATACATAATTATCTCAGTAGCAAATGTTACTATACAATTGATGACTATTTAAATGAAGGCAAATCCTAACAGATCCTATTTATTAACTCTGTTCAAATTAATTACACATCAATATAATTTATAATTTATTATGTATTACATTATCAATAAAGGGCATTGAAATATTGACATTGTATAATTTATGTGACATTTTATAATTTGTATGACATTTTAATTTAAGTATATGGCATTTTAAAGTTGATAATTATGTTTTTTGATTAATTAATTATTGTTCATAAGTAAATATTAATTTATTGTTAGTTGAAGTTATTATTATTATTATAAGAAATGTAAAATTTATTAGAATATTATTGTTTAAAGCTTAATTATGGTATAGAAAGAAAGAAAGAAAGAAAAACCGTTTATTTGCCACAGATACAGTTCAAAAAGGAAATACATACTTACAATATAACTTAACATTAATTATTAGAAACGTGCAATCTGTGGACAGATTGGTACGCACTCAGCATTGTACGCTTATCAAATTTGTACGCTTCAATGCAAGACATAGACGGACATATCCATTTATTGTAACATCCTATGTATTACCTATGTTTACAAATAAATATTTCTGATTTCTGATTTCTGATTTCTGAACAAAAAGTTTATACATTTACAGTGTCAGCCCTGATTCCCAAACTAGCGTGAGCTGTATGTTGGGAAACAGCCCTTCCCAAAAACAAATTATACAAAATTGTTACAATAAGCAAGATACATAGACAAGAGCCGACTTAAAAAAATAATTAATTAAAAATAAAATAAAGATAAATATTTTTTTTTTTTTTTTTTTAGTATACGAGTGAATTTAGTGGTGGTAGCATATGTGTGTATGTGAGTGTGTGTGCATGTGTGTGAAGGTGTGTTGTGTGTGAGGGTGTGTATGTGTGTGTGTGTTTGGTGTTTATATGATGTTTGAGTCGGAGTTGCAACTTTCATTTTATATAACAATTTGTAGTAAGTTTTCTACATCATCGTATCCTAAATGTTTAAGCCATACTTTAATAATATTTTTAATTTTATAGTTAGATAGGTTTTTTGTTTTATAGGTTGAATTTACAATCTAGGTGCAACGTTACCATAGTGCTGTTGGGCAAATTTGCTTTTTACTCTTGGAACTGGACATTTATCTATTCTTTTACCCGACGGTTTTAGAAAGGGTACAATAGTTTTATGGTACTTACGTATACTTTGGTAGACAAATAATTTTCGCACAGTTAAAACATCAGCTTTTTCATAAACTAAATGTGTAGGGTGACGAAATGGAAGGTAAAGAAGTACTTTGAGCACAGCCCGTTGTGTTCTTTCGAGCTCAAGCAGGTGTGTTTTGGCCACTGAGCCCCAAGAGCATATACAATAGGTGATTACACATTCAGCTAGTGCTTTGTATGTTTGTATCAAGAGTGTAGTATCTGGAATCAATCTCAAGTCTCTAAAAATGTATATAAGTTTCCTAAGTCTATTGCTAATTGTAGTTATATGTTTCTTCCATTTTAATTTGTCATCAATATTTACCCCTAAGTATTTGATATCTTTAGCTCTTGATAATGTAGGACAGCGACAACGTGATGGCAAAACTCTGGATCGGTTGCACGGATAAGAGTGTATATGAAACAGAAAATTATTTGGTGAAGACACCATAGTCTTGCTAAAGCAGAGAAATTTGGTTTTGTTAGTATTTAAAGTTAATAAACTGTCTTCAAGCCATGCGGTTACAACTGACATACCTTCTTCAGCTGATTGTCGTACATTGTCCCATGAATTATTGTGAAAAAGTATGACAGTGTCGTCAGCAAACATTTGTATTTCTGCACCCTTTATTTGATATTTACATAAATCATTGATGTACGCTAAAAAGAGCGTTGGACCAAGGGTACTCCCCTGCGGTACCCCATATGATATAAACTTATAGTCACTAACGTGATTTTCAACCCTAACACATTGCCTTCTTTCCATAAGGTAGTCCTTAAACCACAAAAGTGCATTCCCCCTGATTCCAATGTTCTCCAGACGAGTAAGCAGGATTGGAATAGATACGGTATCGAATGCCTTTTGTAGGTCTAGGAATACTCCTATACATTTGTCGTTTCTGTCAAGATGTGCTGTAATATTAGAGGTAAGCTGCAACACAGCGTCATCAGTGGAACGATTGGCACGAAACCCGTGTTGGTTATCACCAAGAATTTTATTGCTTTCTAGATAATTAGTCAGCCGTTTGTTCATGATTTTTTCAATAACTTTAGAAAGAGTACTTAAAAGAGAAATAGGCCGATAATTTGTCGGAAGAGCCTTATCTCCCGATTTATAAACAGGACAAACAATGGCGCATTTAAATATTTTGGGAAAGACACCGTATTCAAAACTAAGATTGATTAGGTAGCATATGGGTTCTGCGAGACAATAACGAAACTTTTTTAAATTAGATGCTGTTATTTTATCTAAGCCTGGTGCACTATTCTTTTTAAGGCTACCAATCACGTCGCTAACTTCAACTGGACTTGATAAATAAAGAGCCATCGAATTTAGCGGCGCATTCATTGTTTTAGCTTTTTGTGCTAGGGTTATCTCATCAGTGTTTAGTTTTTGTAGGGTCTGGTTAGCAAGACTTAAGCCAATAGATGTAAAAAGCCATTAACTTCATCAAGAGATTCAGTGACAGTCATTTTTAAGTTAAGCAATTCTGTTGATGATGCATTAGATTTTTTCATATTACACAATTCTTTAATAGTATTCCAGGTTTCCTTTATATTACCCTTATTTTTGTTTAGTTTATCTGTATAATAATTCTGTTTTAAGTTCTTTATAATTTTTTTTAAAGTATTTCTATAAGTTAAAAATTTATTTTTGATATCTGGATTATTACAATTTATTTTTACCCTCTTATGCATTCTGTCCCGTTTTCGTATAGATTTAATTACCCGGATAGTAATCCATGGTTTTAAAGGTCTATTACGTTTGGCAATTTTTCTTACTATTGTATTTGAATTTATGACGTTTTCTAGTTTTGTTGTTAACATTAGAGCGGCATCATTAACATCCGTTGTAGAGTATAAGTCACTCCACGATTCATGCTTTAAGCACTCACCTATAGTATTAAGATCAATTACAATCTTGCTAAGATATGCACTCTGCTTGGGAACAGACGTGTAGTCAATGTGCAATAAAATAGGTGAGTGATCTGTCAGCTCATCAAAGACAAAAGTTTGCGCTCTAGAAATGGTTCTTATCATAAAATGGTCGAGGCACGTATTCTGTCTAGTGCGACAGTGAATTCCTTGTCTAAGCCCGTGACTTGCCATTAAATTTAAATATGCTGCAGAATTAGTGCTTAAATTATCGGGCATAATATCCAAGTTCAAGTCACCAGTCACAATTACAGTTTTACTTTTACTATAGGTATCTAATATGTTATTTAAACAGTTTATATAATTTAGTGGGTTTTTAAAACAAGGTGGACGGTAGGTGCAGATAATACGTACGTTATCCGAAAGACTAACCACAATACAATTGCCTTCGGTACAATTGCCACAAGTCGCCTCAAGCACATCCCGAACATAAACTACAACCCCGTCGTTCTGGTTTAAGGAAATATTCGATCTAAACATCTTATAGTCATCTATAGATGGCGGTACAAAGTATTCATTAGTCCAGCATTCTGTCAGCACTATAACATCTATCATGGTACAAAATTTAGTAATAAACACGAGTAAAATATCGAAATTCGCATTTATACTTCGTATGTTGACAGTCAAAATTAATAAAGAATTATTTTTGGAGCAAGATATTAGTTGTAAACAGTCTGAGGGTTCATTTAACCTTCTGCACACAATGCCTTCATTATCAACGTCATTTATAACTGTAGTATGTTGCGGATTAAATTTTGTTTATAATTAATCCTACGTTGCAAATCAGTAGTAATAAGAGGGTAATTGTATATTTATGACAGCATAATAAGCTATTATCATAGTATTTTGTAAGAGTTAAAATCTCTTCAAAACATGCAATCAGAATAATTAGTTGGTTATGGCGGGTAGTAACATAAAATGTAGCATCATAAAAAGTGTATCTATAAATTGTTTTGTTTATTAGACAAAAGTTGCAAGTTTCAACATAATGTTTAGTGTAGTGATCTACGATGTGGTAGAATGTTGTGCAAATAGTGTGTGATGAGTGAAAGTGAGAGTGAACTATTGTTATAGTAAAGTGTACAGTGAAAATTGTAAGAACAAAATGTATTATAACAGAATGTAAGTATTGTTTACTAAAACTTAATCTTAAACTTAAACATTTTACTAGCTCGAAGTAAACAGTGCGATTTTGTAAGATACTATTAATTAAATAAATGGTTTGATAGTATGGTATAGTTGTAGTTAAATCTTGCAAGTAGCGTAATCTCGTAAACATATTAATGAAGGATCTTTTCAGTTGAGCAAAACCGACAGTACTTGGGTGTAGTTTGTAGCAAATTAGTTTATTTCTGCACCAGTAATCTGCTTTAGCGGTTCTTATCATAGTTATACGTAAACAAGGTGTGCAGTAACAATCAATATAACAAACAGTAAGCAAGGCGCAAAAATAGACAATACCTATTAGTGAACGATCATAACAAGAAGCACATGTATTATAACTAGAATAATAACTGCAAAATAGTCACCTTTTAAGTTGACTTAAGTCTGACTCACTGTTTACGCGATTCGCAGGGCTGCCCCCGACCTTTCGAAGGTAGACATTACCGTGGCTGGTCCAGCAATACCGGTACTCATTATTTTTAGAAAAATCTCATGCTAAATAGTAGATTCTCTTAGTTTTTGTGGTAAGGTTCTCTGAAATATAGACAGTTCATCATTTATAGCTGTTGCATTGCACGCGCGGTCTCATGATGCTCACGACAAAAGTTTGAACCGTGGTGCTCCTATGTACTATTTTTATAATAAAGTAAGTAACATTGTTTTGTAACAGATGTTACCGTGAGGGAAAACCTTGAAACTTGCAAACTCATTTTTCTGATTGTGCAATAAACTATTTGTAAATGTCATATATTTTTTTATTTTTCTAAATATTATTTACTGAGATAATTACCTTCTTAATGTTACTTTGGTTTTGAATATTTATGAACCATTAAATCGTATAATACTCAGAACTAACATGATTGTAATTTATAAAATACCAAACTAGTAGAAATATATATCGTATATTTATAAAATCGACTGCACGAGTTACGGTATTCTACTTGACTGTACAAAACGTCGGGTACAAACCTGCTAATTAGCAAAGTCTACCTGTATGTATGGTGCGGTCGCTTTTACGCAGCCTCTATAATTTGGTCGGCTTATAGAAGAATTGGTGACACATTATGTTTGTTGATATAACTTTTATAATAGTCGTAATTTAAAGCTGAAATTAACAGGATTGTTTATTGATGGAACATTTTAATTAGTTCGTAGTATTCCATGTTTCCTTGTTTTATGGGAACTGCGTATTCGATCATTTAAATCTGACCATATAAAATGTAATTAAATTTCTTTGTATCTTCATATTGCGTAGAGTTACATAATCTAAATTTACTGTCATTATAAAGGTGCACCAATGATACAGCTTCTTATTTGATTGTAAGTGTTATGGTTTACTTGCAAATCCGTTTCTTTCTGAATTTCGGTACCTTTTAATTACATTGGTGTTTCTCAAACAAATCAAAAACTAATGTTTGAACAAATTTAAACTAATTAAGGTCAGTTATTGGTATTTTTTTCAAACTTCTACGTTGAGCCGTTTTTGAGATCAGGACAATCCCAAAACGTTACCGCAATAAAATCTTAAATAACTTTAGAACCACAAATTTTGCTGTTCACAAACATTTAATACGCAACAAAAGCTATCTATTCATGCATTTAATTCCGAACTGAAACGATTTTATGAAAAAAAAATTGCCAGGGTAATGTTTCAAACATTACTGCAGCAAAATCAGTTTTTCTCGAATAACTTTAAAACAACCACTTCAACAAATTTTGCTATTAGTGATCAAATTACTCTTCACGATGAACTAATTATTTGCTATACTCTCACCTGCACAACATTTATCAACATTTTGGTGCGGTAACGCACACTGCTCCATTCGATTCCAGGTTCCTCATAAACTTATATTACCTACCTATGTTGTTTGTGCGTATATATATACGCCACACATTAGGTTACTAACATAAATAATTAACAAAAAAAATACAAATTTACATAAATCCGTAAAATTTAAAAGGAAAAAGATTTAGACATTTCTAGTGGTAGATTACCTACACGCAGGTTATTTCTTATATATTATCTGTGCACGCAGGACTGGCCTCGGACCAATTATCACACAGGGACTGGCTATCCCGTACCAATGACAGATATTTTGATGCCGAATCGAAGCGCTACTATTGAGCGTACAATGACTGGTGATTGTAATAAAGTTCACTTTGCTGTTTAGGTGTTTTTAAATGAAAAGACGTAGGTATGTGTCGTTGCAAGTGTATTGGCCGACTGATCTGTTTGGCGGGGGGTGCTCTTAATATAATTAAATTAACATAATCTATGAATTGAACGGATTCATTCACAACATACCGCCCACCAAAAGGATTGCAAGTCAAAGAGTAAAGTAATATATAGGGAACTGCAAGCCCTTTTCAAAACAATTATTTATGCAAAGTTACAACAGCAAAGTTGGATTATCATGTATTAAACATTATAACTATGAACACTTTATCATTAGGTACATTATCTACAAATCAAAGTAAATGATTAGCAATTAAGACAATAATTAACATACGAATATTTAGATATTAGAATCACTGAGTAATGGGCATAATTTAGTTACAGTTCTTTTGGTCACTGAACTTCCACTTTTCACAATATAGACCCTTGTAAAACCGTCTTAACCTGGGTGTTTATCCACAATTCGTCCTAAACTCCATTTACCAGGTGGCAAATTGTCGGTTTTAATCAGTGCAATATCTCCAATTGTGAACTCCTTCTCTCTCTTGAGCCATTTAGGGTGCTGCTGTAACCTTGACAAATATTCACCTTGCCAACGCCACCAAAAGTCATTAACCAGCTTTTGAGTGTGCTGCCAACGTGATAAGCTCGAAACTCTTACGTCTTGTGAATAAGGTGACAGGACGACTATTGGAGCTTCTCCAGTCAAGAAATTCCCTGGTGTGAGTGGGTTCATATAATCCAATGTGCCATCAAGAGGTCATAGAGGTCTTGAATTTAGACAGGCTTCAATATGGCACAGTACAGTTGTAGTTTCTTCAAAAGTAAGGTGACTTTTAAGAATTATTTTCAGGTGGTATTTTATTGACTTTACGTCCGCTTCCCACAAACCAACGAAGAAGGACTATAGGCAGGAATACAATACCACTGAGTACCATCTGTGGCTAATGTCTCTGCTATGTCTCCCATGAATTGTAAATTTGCATCAATCCAGGCATCTCGAAGTTCTTTACTAGCTCCAACAAAATTACAACCTTGGTCACTCTACAAGTTATTGCAATCGCCTCTTCTCGCAACGAAGCGTCGAAAAGCACTAATAAAAGCTTCCGAAGTGAGGTCACCAACAAGCTCAAGGTGTGTCGCTTTAGTTGACATGCAGACAAATATCGAGATGTAGGCTTTACAAGCTCAAGGTGTGTCGCTTTAGTTGACATGCAGACAAATATCGAGATGTAGGCTTTACAAGCTCAAGGTGTGTCGCTTTAGTTGACATGCAGACAAATATCGAGATGTAGGCTTTACAAGCTCAAGGTGTGTCGCTTTAGTTGACATGCAGACAAATATCGAGATGTAGGCTTTACAAGCTCAAGGTGTGTCGCTTTAGTTGACATGCAGACAAATATCGAGATGTAGGCTTTACAAGCTCAAGGTGTGTCGCTTTAGTTGACATGCAGACAAATATCGAGATGTAGGCTTTACAAGCTCAAGGTGTGTCGCTTTAGTTGACATGCAGACAAATATCGAGATGTAGGCTTTACAAGCTCAAGGTGTGTCGCTTTAGTTGACATGCAGACAAATATCGAGATGTAGGCTTTACAAGCTCAAGGTGTGTCGCTTTAGTTGACATGCAGACAAATATCGAGATGTAGGCTTTACAAGCTCAAGGTGTGTCGCTTTAGTTGACATGCAGACAAATATCGAGATGTAGGCTTTACAAGCTCAAGGTGTGTCGCTTTAGTTGACATGCAGACAAATATCGAGATGTAGGCTTTACAAGCTCAAGGTGTGTCGCTTTAGTTGACATGCAGACAAATATCGAGATGTAGGCTTTACAAGCTCAAGGTGTGTCGCTTTAGTTGACATGCAGACAAATATCGAGATGTAGGCTTTACAAGCTCAAGGTGTGTCGCTTTAGTTGACATGCAGACAAATATCGAGATGTAGGCTTTACAAGCTCAAGGTGTGTCGCTTTAGTTGACATGCAGACAAATATCGAGATGTAGGCTTTACAAGCTCAAGGTGTGTCGCTTTAGTTGACATGCAGACAAATATCGAGATGTAGGCTTTACAAGCTCAAGGTGTGTCGCTTTAGTTGACATGCAGACAAATATCGAGATGTAGGCTTTACAAGCTCAAGGTGTGTCGCTTTAGTTGACATGCAGACAAATATCGAGATGTAGGCTTTACAAGCTCAAGGTGTGTCGCTTTAGTTGACATGCAGACAAATATCGAGATGTAGGCTTTACAAGCTCAAGGTGTGTCGCTTTAGTTGACATGCAGACAAATATCGAGATGTAGGCTTTACAAGCTCAAGGTGTGTCGCTTTAGTTGACATGCAGACAAATATCGAGATGTAGGCTTTACAAGCTCAAGGTGTGTCGCTTTAGTTGACATGCAGACAAATATCGAGATGTAGGCTTTACAAGCTCAAGGTGTGTCGCTTTAGTTGACATGCAGACAAATATCGAGATATAGGATTTACAAGCTCAAGGTGTGTCGCTTTAGTTGACATGCAGACAAATATCGAGATATAGGATTTACAAGCTCAAGGTGTGTCGCTTTAGTTGACATGCAGACAAATATCGAGATATAGGATTTACAAGCTCAAGGTGTGTCGCTTTAGTTGACATGCAGACAAATATCGAGATATAGGATTTACAAGCTCAAGGTGTGTCGCTTTAGTTGACATGCAGACAAATATCGAGATATAGGATTTACAAGCTCAAGGTGTGTCGCTTTAGTTGACATGCAGACAAATATCGAGATGTAGGCTTTACAGGTCTTATTTCCACGGCCTTATGACTTCAAAATAAGAAACGGACCCGCGAAATCTACTCCGCTGTTTAAAAATGGTCTTGATGGAGTCACTTTTACTTCGGGTAAGTCTCCCATTATTTGAGCTCTTGTAGTAGCGTTGAATCTGGCACAAATGAGACACTTATGAATATGTTTCTTACCCATGGATTTTGCCTTCAATACCCAATATTTGGACCGAAGATAGCACAACATCAATAATTGAATGCCGCCGTGAAGTGTCTTCTTGTGTACATCAGCGATAATTAGAGGTGCCAATGTGTTTTTATCGCCTAGAATGATAGGATGTATTCTATCATCAGATAATTTCGTATGTCTAAGGCGACCGCCCACCCTTAGGATTTGTTTTTATCTAAGTAAGGGTTGAGGGATTTTAGTTGACTGTTTCGTTTCACTTGTTTATTTATCTTCAATCTCACTACTTCTTCTTTGTATTCTTCTTCTTGAACCCTTTTATACAAATTTCTAATGGGTCTTCTAAATCCGGTGTAGTTATTTCTTTAGCAGTGTCTATGTTCTTGTAGTGTAGAAATCGTTTGCAATAAGTTATAGTTTTTAGTAGTTCTGGTAAGTTGTTAAAACTCTTAAACCTTGCGGAAATGCTTTTGCTGTGATTATCTGTGTTATGGTAAGTATTTATTTTAATTGATTTTGTTTCCAGTCTGTTGTCTTTATATTTGGTTTATCAAATTTAATATTCTTTTTAGATAGTCAGCTTGGACCTCTCCACCACAAGTCGTATTTCTTCAGTTCTGATAACAGCATTCCTCGCGAAACTACGTCGGCGGGATTATCACCTGACTGGACGTGATACCATTGCTTATTCTTTATGTTTTCAATAATTTCAACCACGCGGTTAGCAGCAAAAGATTTCCATCTGTTAGGATCACCATTCAGCCAAGAGATAACAATTGAGGAATCCGTCCAGGTATACATATTTGTCGTTGGAATATTCATTGCTGTCCCGATTTGTTTCATGAGCTTGGAGAGAAGTAACGCACCGCATAGCTCTAATCTCGTCTTAAGCGCAGCGACTCTTGTTTTGGCAGCAATGAGTTTAGTTTCAACCTTGTGATTTGTTTTAATTCTTATATAAACAACAGCTGCAGTTGCACGCATTGATGCATCGCTAAATCCGTGCAACTGCATGTTTGTAGTAGTCTTATAAGTTCCAAACCATCTATCCACATGTATTTCGTTCACGGTACAAAAGTCTTTCTTGATACTATTCCATTCGGAGTTGAGTTTGTCACTTACATTTTGGTCCCATGTTATCTTTTCTAGCCATAATTTTTTAAACAGAATTTTTGCCTTTACTGTGCTCGGCGCAACCCATCCAAGTGGATCAAACAGCTTTTGTATATCTGACAGAATCTTCCGTTTTGTTACAGATGTGTCTTGTGCAGTTAGTAGAGTGAGGTTGTATCGAAATGTATCTGTGCTAAAGTTCCATACAATGCCCAATGCTTTCACCGTTCCGTCGAGATTCATATTTCATGTACATAATTCGAACGTTCTTCTTCGCTTATAGATTTCAGAAATTCTAAATTGTTTGATGACCATTTCGTGAGATGAAATCCACCCCTTTGTAATATGTTCGTTACTGCGTTGGCCAGGGATATAGCTGTTTCTACCTCGTCTGCACCATCAAGCCGGTCATCCATGTAGAAGCTATTTTTTATAGATTGTACTGCGAGCGGTTGACTATGTCCCTCGTCATAGGCTACTTGTTGCAATGTCTTGACAACCAAATACGGCGCCGAAGCAGTACTGACTCTGGTTAGGCGATATTCTTGCAATACCGAATCGCTTGGTCTCCATATTATGCGCTAAAAATCTGTGTCGTCTTTTGTTACTAGTATCTGGCGGTACATTTGTTTGATATCGGCCATGAAACAAATACGGTGCATTCGCCACTTCATTAGGATATTTCTCAAATCGTCTTGCAGCTGCGCTCCGACCAATAGTTCTTCGTTTAATGAAATGTCATTAGCACCCTTGCAGGAAGCATCGAAAACAACTCGTGTTCGAGATGTCTCTTTGTCGTTGCAAATTACGACGTAGTGTGGTAAGTACACAGACCTCTTCGTGTACTTTTCATTTTCAGGTATCTTCTTCAAATAGCCTTGTTCAATGTAATCATTTATGACTTTAGTATATTCTGTTTTCAGATCTGGAAACTTATTGAACTTCCGTTCTAACTGCAGAAATCTTCTAATAGCTATTTCTTTTGTGTTTCTTCTTTTGTTAAATGTCTGTGGTAGTCAACTTATATTTCTCATATAGACTTCAATATTTCATCTATATCAATCTGATGATGCATAACGATGTGATTATCTTCTTGTTGATTGTCACAGATGTCTCCAAAAATTAACCATCTCAGTGCTGTTTTTTGTGCAGTTGGAGTGCCTGGTGGACCTTTTATTATGTCTGGTTGAACAATCTGAGCGTATTCTTTGACACCTAAAAGAAGATCTATCGTACCCGATGTGAGGTAATTAGAATCAGCCATCCATCAATATAAAGCCATGATTGTGTGACAGTGATTGTTTTGGTAGGTAAGATTATTGTCAGTGGTTTCGACATCACATAGGCCTGAATTTGTAAGCTATAGTTTTGGTCCCATTGTGATCGTATAGTGAACTGCACCGCGTGCTTAAGCTCCGACTCCCCTTGACAGGTTGTCGTTTCAATCTCAATAGCTGGGTTGCTTTTTCACTGATAAATGTTGCTTGGGAACCTTGAGTTGGTCTACCAGTGCACGTAATGTAATAATATGACCATTATCGTTTATTGCTTCTACTATAGCTGTCGGTAATAATGCTTCCCTTGTCTAGTAGTGTAATCAGACGCGATCATTGCGCTCGTGTGAATTGTTTTCTCAGTTTTTACTACATGCTGTGAAGCCAACGGTTGTGTTAAGGTACTCGGTGAATCCGCTGGTTTTGTATGCTTGGTCTCATGTAGTAGTGAATGATGGCTCGTTGGCATATTTGACAGGATACTGGTAGTAAGCATCTTGTAACTGAATGACCTAGTATCAGACAGTTAAACATAAATGTTTGTTTTTAACGTACTCGCTTGTTTGTTTAGGTTCCATCTGTATAAATATATCTTGCAATGACACCAGTGTATGGTTTTCTTTGCACATAATGCACGCCTTCTCTTTAGTTGATGTAGTGACGTGGCGTGGACGCACCTTGACTTGTTTGGGTTCTCTTGTGTTGTTGTTTGCTGATACTAATTCCAGGATACGAAACTTAGACTCTAAAAACTTCTTGAAGTCTTTCCAAGTAGGTAAGGCGTCAACTTCATGACGGTAGGCATGTTCTTCCCAGCTTTTATATGTCTCTGGGTCTAACTTCTGAACCAGAAGATATATTATTATTAGATCCCAAGAGGCAATGCTAATCTGTAGGTTTTCTAAGTTATTAAGGCATTCTCTTGTTGTGTCCAGTAATCCGTTTAATTAACAAGCTGTTTGTGAAGTCATTCTACGTTGATTAAATAATCTCTTCAATGTATAATTTAGGGTTATTCGTTTATTGCGAAAGCTTGTATTCAAAACGTCCCACACACTTATACAGTTGCTAGATGTCACCTGAATATTATTATGTTTCAATAGCACCTCAGCTTCACCAGTGACACTAGTTTTAAGGTAATGTAACTTCTGCACGTCCGTCACTGAGATTATTGTTTTCATGCACCAACGACGTAAACAAATCTTTGAAAGTCGGCCATCCTTCATAATTACCGCAGAACTTAGGCACAATATAGACAACGAATTGTATATACGGTTGTATATTCGGTTGTATATACTGTGACTTAGGTATTTAAATTTTCGGTAAGTGTACAACATTGGTTGACATAAATGGGACATTCATGCTTGAATTTGCCGATCTTGCATCTATAGATGACTGTTCTTTCAAAGCTATGAGCATAAAGTCCGTCTCACGAAAGAAGTCCCACGGCAATAAGTGGAACTAATTATGAGATCCACCATGTTGTCATCGTTAGTCAATTGTCATGTTGAATGTGGCGCCGCGTCTGCGAGACTTCTTTCATGAGACCATTGCAGTATATTACACAGGTTAAATTGAGATACCTAATCTATGAACTACATTCACAACAATGACACTGTTTTAAACTTTTTTGACAATATTTGCAATAGGTAGCTGATTTTTATGAATTTTTTAGTGATATGCATTTTATCGCAATTTGAATAATAATTATTAATATATTAAAATTAATAATATTATTATTATTTTGGTTGGTTTAATTTGTTTTTCTCGAAATAAAATTCGGTATTTAATGAAAACCACGGGTCTAAGCCAAGTGGGGTTCATTTGGGGCATTATTTATTAAAAAGGGTTCGTCCTGCAAACACTTACGAACTATACGGCAAGTATTGAGTATAGCGGCCTTCCCTTCTGCATAGTGATGTAAAGGTTGGTGGGTAGCTCTATCTGTCGTAAATAGTGAAGAAGGTGTTTGGGTATGACGCCTGTGCTGGAGAGCACCAGGGGCACAATGTATACTTTGTTCATTTTCCATATTCTACTTATTTCTACTTTTAATCTATACTAATATTATAAAGCTGTAGAGTTTGCTTGTTTGTTTGTTTGCTTGAACGCGCTAATCTCAGGAACTACTGGTCCGATTTGAAAAATTCTGTCAGTGTTAGATAGTCCATTTATCGAGGAAGGCTATAGGCTATATATCATCACGCTAAGTTCAATAGGAGCTGAGCACTAATGAAGAATGTTTCAAAATCGGAGGTTTTTTTCCTTTTGAGAGCTTCCACTGCGTGCGCTGCGTAAACAGTTAAAGTTTCGCAAAAATTATGTATTAAAGAATTGTTCCCCTTAAAAATCTCTAAAAAAAAGTCCGCGACAGCATATGTCTATCTTTTAAGGTTGGCTCACTATAACCTTTTTTAAAATAACCAAATTTGTTCTAAAATAATGCATTATTTGCGAAGGTATTTTTATAAACATGATATTAATCCTTATCCAAATAAATACGTTATTCATCACAAGTATTTAATTTAAAACAAAATTGTCCTTTACACCATTCGATTTCAATGAATATCTTAGGAGATATCGCAGTTTTAAAATAACAACACAGCAAAATAATTACCCATTACAGACATACAAACGATGTTTCTTCTGGTTTATTCTGCGTGATTTTAAATCAGCACTGTAGGTATATTTATAAAATTTTGTTCAATGGTTCTTATGTGGTTCGTGGATTTCAGCTCCTTTATAATTATATTATAGGTGCCTAACGACCTCTCTTATGTGACGCAGACGAAGTTGCGCGGGTCAGCTATCTATACTAATATTATAAAGCTGAAGAGTTTGTTTGTTTCAACGCGCTAATCTCAGGAACTACTGGTTCGAATTGAAAAATGATTTTAGTGTTGGATAGCCTATTTATCGAGGCAGGCTATAGGCTATATAACATCACGCTACGACCCACGGGGGCGGCGCAGTAACGATAAACGCATTATGTATTTTTTCTATTATGGTTTTCTGTAAATTGTGTGTATTGAGTACCGCTATGTCTATTAAATATGTATGTTTATTTAATTTATCTATCATAGTTATGTCAGGCCTATTGTTGTGTATAGTTTTATCTGTAAGTATTGCTCTATCAAAGTATATTTTGTGGCTGCTATTCTCCAATACTGGTTTTGGGGTATATTGATAGTAGGGAACAGTTTTTGGTATTAGGTTATGGGTAAATCTTGAGATTGGGAATATTTAGTTATTCCCGTGGCGCATTGTTTTATTACATTCTTTTACAAATTATAGTTTATCGTGATTCTTAGCCGAATTATAAACACATTTATCAAACAGGGGTCATTTTTGAACGACGTATTACAAAGATATTTGATATCACGTTTTTTGGGCCAGGAGAATCAAAAAACGATGACAAGGGAATCAAAATTAAAACAACAACGGTAATAAAACATACAATTTATTTAATAATCAGTCTCTTGATGTACGTCTTTGACTTATTGGCACTTTTAAACCTAATTATCAAACACTTTATTCCTAATTAATAATTACAAAATATACGTACTATAGCTAAACCATTCAATTGAGTCCTCGCCTGCGGGGTGCAGCGACGCAAGGGGAAGGACGAGAGCGGGAATGCAGAAGGGTGCGGGCGGCGGGCGAATTTTTGTCAAAACTCAGTTCGGTCGCTACTAAGTGTTCTGTGGTCGCTGCACGACTAGCGATCGCACGTGACGACTGTTGCCGACGCTTTGTTCGAGATATACAAGAGATTACATTCTAAAGATGAGTCGAAATATCTTCGGACATAAAATTAGTAGTCAGTGCAAGCAAATGGCTTTTAATGTATATGAATATTTTAGAAAAAAGAAACTAGATCCTAATTCTGCTGAATATCAAGAAGATACGTCCTTAAACAAAACCGTAGCAAAAGTTACTGGACTATCGGAAAAGTCTGTATCTAGAATTGTACAGCAAGCAAAATTATTAAAAGACAACGATCGATTTAAATCACCGAAAAAAGTAAAACAGATTCGCAGAAAAAATTCCGTTTGATTATCGTACATTGTGGGGGCCAAACTGGGTTTATAGACGGAGCACTTTTGATGTTTAAATCCAAAAGTAAAACAGGTGATTATCACGATTCTATGAATTTTACGAATTTCAGTAAATGGATTAATGAAATATGAATACCTGATATACCACCAAATTCAGTTATAGTAATGGATAACGCAGCTTATCATTCGGTTAGAGAAGAAAAAAAGCCGACTTTGACGTCTATCAAGCCAGCCATGCAAGATTGGTTACGACGGCATAACATAACTTTTGATAGTAAGCATAGAAAATATGACTTATTTAAATTAATCAAAACCTACTTCACGGAAATTATTTACAAAATTTACCAGTTGTTGAAAAGAAACGGACATGAAGTGTTGTGGTTGCCTCCATATTACCCAAACCTGAACCATTGAACAATTGAGTTGGTCGGGGTGATATTAAAGGACAGTTAGCACAAGAAAGTATCGGCAGTAATTTAGAACAAAAGAAACATATATTAAGAGAAGTGGAAGCACTGTATTAACCACGTAATGAAAGTCGAGGACGAGTACTGCAATCATGACGGAGTTTTAGATGATGTTGTAGATTTTATTATTAATGTTCAGGATAATTCGGATAATTCTGATGAGGACTGGTTCGAAAGTGAAGGATAAGTTTCAGTGATATCGATATGGACATAAGTGATTGATTTATAATTTGTTTTTTTTTTCTTATAATAAATAGTATATTCGTTTATTTTATTTATTACCTACATATTTTGTTTCGCATAATTTGGCAGTCATTAATTAAGTTTCAAATGAATGAACCATCACCTGTTCACCGTTACCCACTGTGACGTCACATATCTTAAGATCTATACAATGCACATTTTATCTCATGTATGTCATACTACGAGCGCCCCCCGCCCGCACCCTTCTGTATCCCCGCTCTAGTCCAATCCCCGCGCCCCTGTACCCCGCAGGCGTGTTCTCAGTTAAGCGGTCAGCCTATAAATAATAACAATTGAAAACAAAACTTTTCTTCTTTTTTCTTTCTTTCTTCTACACCATCTGGAGCTACGTTTCCATGGCCCTTTTCGGAGTAGGTAATTCCAAACCACACGACGTAATCTCAAATTGTTCCAATGGAGCTTGGCCATCACGTAGAACATTTTTCGGTTTTTATATTGTGCGGATGGAGAGTCAGAAATAAAATGTAAGGAGTTCACCTCTGGAATCTCATTCTCAATGAAAGTATAATAGGAATGAGATGCTCCCAAATTGCCACAGCATCGTGACGTAAACACTCGATTAGGGTGCAAAATGATTTATTGATATGTTCTGAAAAATAAGTGCTCAAAAATAATGTACCTACAGTTATAAGAAAATTTTACTTTATTACAAGGTAAATATAGAAAATATTGATTTCCCTGGCAAAATGCCAAGGGATTCAACACCAAGGCAATCAACAAAAGTATGTTTTTTATCGATTGAGTAAAAAGTTAAAAGTTCTAAGCAATATTAATAAGATTAGTAAAGAGATATCCTTAATGCCTATCCGTTTGTAATAATAGCAAAATCCTGAAAAATCTTATACAATTTTTTTATGCCGTCAGGGTAATAAAAGTCCTAGTGAAACAAAACCAGGGGAATCAAATATTTACCTCCGTTATTTCGTCCACGGGCAAAGTGAGATGAGACCTTCCACCACGGCGTTTAAAGCGCGACTAGAACTTGCACGAGAACGAATATCTATGCTTCTCGACCGCTCCACTAGAGATCTATGCCTAGTTATGTGGCGCGCCAGTGGAATCACTGTTTAGCTCGGGACAAAACTTTAAATCTATTTCTATGTTAAACTATGGGATAAAATACAAACTGTATATATTTATTTCAAGCAACTACTAATCTAGTTGCTGAAAAGCTAGATAAACGATGTATTTTACATTTATAAATTGGCGATTTCGGGTTGTTTTCACAAAAAAATGTATAAAGGACGCGCCAGGGTTATCAATATTTGTGACCTTTTGTTTTTTTTACGATAATTACACACAAATTAAAAAGAAAAACTATCGTGCATCAATTAGATACTATAATGTTAAGACGTAAAAACAATACTTTGGGTCTTTATTTTAATATTGCGAGTACTTTTACCTCCGGACATATAAATGAAGCCTCTCAAGACTCACCCTTAGGTATATTTTACGGCTACCTAGTTTTAGGTGAACGATATTAGCAATTTGGTTGTGTCTGTGGGTGTAATCTGTTTGAGCTAGAGATGGGCAGGCGCCTGTAATATGTTGGATGGTTTCAGATGCGTGGTGACACTTTCTACATTTGTAATTTTGTGTATTAGGGTCTTTAATAATGAATTCACTATAATTTCTTGTATTTACAACCTGATCTTGTATTGCTAGCATAAATCCTTCCGTTTCAGGGAAGAGTGAGCCTAATTTTAGCCACTTGTTTGAGCTGTCCGAATCTACATGCGGTTGTTCTAAATCGTGTATATGTCTGCCGTGTAATTCCTAACCTCGCCATCTACATATTTTTTCATGCCTGTGGTCATCTAAACTTTTAAAAATAGTATCTCTGTTGTATAGATTTAGAGGAGTAAAGTTATTGTCTATTTCTGTAATTGCTAAGTGAATTTTAGTATTTTTGGCTTTATATCTATACATATAATAAAATCGTAGGAAAGTCAAAACTGTACATTGAATATTTTTTTAAAAGAATACTTGAGGCGTGATCTACAATCGACATCGAAACCAAAAATATAGTTTTTAGAATTTTTGCCTGTTTGTCTGTTTTTCTGTTTGTCTGTATGTATGTCCGGGCTAAACTCAAAAAGTACTGCATGGATTTACTTCAAATTTTGCATGAATATTACTAACAGGTCGGGTCAACATATAGGCTACATATTATCACGCTATCACCTACGGGGGAGGAGCTGTGAATCTTTATTTTTCTTACGCATTCTGTGACAGCGTGTAATCTAACGACGCATATTTAAATGTTGTTTTTGATTAAGCCATGCTATTATCTAGCTTTACACTATAAAAACTACGCCATTTAAGTAACTTGGGCAGAGAATTAAATAATAAGAACGGAAAACGGGCTAAGAACAAGAATTTATTTACTATCGGTTCCGTGCTACATAGTACCATCGGCCAAGAAAGTGGTCTACCAATTTTGACAAAAGTTTCTGTGTGATCTAACTATCGCTAAGGTTTACACATGTTGACACATGACATGACGTGAATATAATCCTATCCTAACTAATATTATAAAAGCGAAAATGAGTTTGTTTGTTTGTTTGTTTGTTACCTTTTCACGCCTAAACCACTGAACCGATCATCCTGAAATTTTGGATATACGTTGACAGGTGTACAGAAACGGACATAGGCTCCCTTTCATCCCGAAAAAAAGTACTGTTCCCGAGAAAAACAATAACAACGTTTTTATGATAATAGATGGCGCCACGTGTATTTCGAATCATGATTAAATTATATTATTACAAGCAGAGTACGACCCGAATTGACTGTCAAATTCTAAATTAACGCGAGCGAAGACGCGGGCAAAAGCTAGTTATTAATATATCATAATAATTATTATTTTAAAAAATAATTATTACTTTTAATATATTAAGTTATGACCGTTTTATTATTATTATGTGATCGTATCATTGCATGGACTGCTTTCGTCTTTATTGTGTGTGTGTAGCGTTACATGGGCCTCTTCTCAGTGTAAGAGGAGTTAAGCCATATTCCACCACGCTGGCATATTGCGGGTTGGCAGACTCCAGATATCTTCGAGTACCTACATTATGGAGAACTGTCAGACATGCAGGTTCCCTCACGATGAGTTCCTTAATCATTAAAGCGAGCGTTAAGTAACAATATAATAGAAAGAAAGAAAGAAAACAACAATATAATACGCATATATTTCCGAATAGTTAGAGACTTCTGCGTGGCAGTTTATTTTCGTTAGCGAATAATGCTACAGCACGATTCAGTCAGTTTCATAGAAATGAAAGTTGCTTAATAACCATCCACCATAAACATATTGTATATTACATGGACAGTGTGAAGCAAATCAAGCCATTACAAGCTGTTAAAGTTATTATTGTGCATAATAAGTAGGCGCCAGGCGGCACATCGCTCATTTAGTATTCTAGGGCTGTGGTTCTATGATATTAAAATTAGTCTATGGTATGACCTTCATGGTTATTATGACAACTAAATATGGCTCGAAAATTCAAAAACGAAGAATATTAATATGTATAAACTAAACTTATATGGATTAATTTCCTACTACCTACATTGATTTATCTCAAAACTAGATTTAATGTAGTTTCTTGTTATTAAATTTGAAGTACTATCAGACCACAGGTGCCCGATGGATGACTGCAATGAGGACAGCTATAATAATGGATTGGTCGAGTCTTCCAGTTCCATAATAATTGTCCCTTGCAAGAAGATAAAAGGTCAACAGAATGACACAGTTCAGCACGGCAGTCATCCATTGGGATCAGCGGCTCACAAGAAAAGAAGAGGTGATAAAAGATCCCTTCAGACGTCCCGCGCTACGGCCACCAATGTGCTTAAGAAAGTTGGGGACACACCGAAATATCCAGCGCTTCAAACTAATAACGTTATATCTACTGAACCGTACTGTCATGTTAAATTGGTAATACTTTAAATTACATTTGAAGCATTTTAAAGCGCCTCATCGCATCGTTCGCCCAAACGCCTTCAGTATATTGCTGTTATAAATTGATACTCCGGTCAGACGAAGAGTTACAAGGTTCTAATACATACAAGCAAACCCTCGTTAGAGGTCAAGTCTTCAGTACGACTAACCGTCCGCGAAGGATATGTTATTTAATTTTATATTGTATGTGTTTGGGTAAACTCAAGTGCACTGGGCGTTACTGTACATAGCACAGTCCGGAGAGACAGCAATCCGACACGATCAGTAACAACGGACAAGATATTCCACAGAAAACTTGAACATTTTTGCTGGCCTTACCGAGATTTGCACCCGGGCCCGGGCTTCATGAATCTAGGCCGTAGGTACCTACATTACGAATGGCGGCTGTGCCGACATTCGCTCCGTTCGCGTCGCGGCGCGCGGCGCCGGCCGGCGCCTACGACACTTTAAAGTAAAACTTTTAAACTTTAATAAACGTACCAGTGTTTCTATACGTAGTGTCTCGATTTAATCAATTTAATTTATCTAATTGCCCTGTTCAAATAAATAGGTACTAAATGTAATGACTTTCATATTGCAGGATTCCATCGTTAAGCTAAAATACAGTACAAAGAAGCTTGTATGTCTTTTAGAGAATATTCAGTCAAAATCACACAGTAAGCAAACCTGCGATGTTTATAATAGTCTGAACACAACTAACGCGGCCAAACCTATACCGCTGACGAACACGGTACGGAACCTTTTTATCTGTTCTTATTTAGGAAATAGCTATGTAATTATTATTACTGGAGCGGACAAGACACAACATGCCAATATCCTGCTATATTTCCTAGGTATCGTTGTGTGCTTTATTGTGATTTTCGAAAACAATACTTAAAGTTCATATCCATGCCTGAAACACAGAGTTAAACAAATTGCTTTTAGGATTGCTATCGTCGGCATGGTCAGGTGGCAGCTGGACTAATTACTTTAAAATGATATCTCGCTGAGGTCGGCGACAAACCGGGCGCGGCAGCAGCGGCGCCGCGGCGGCCCCGTCGGGACGAATGTTCCACAGGCACAACCCACAGTAGTGGAGGTAAACAATTATGTTTGCCTCTACTACTTGCATAGCTTGAATGGCGTTACTTGTCTTCGAATATCTTGCACAAGCTCGTGTCCTGTGAGACTGGCGCGGGCGGTGTCTGGCGGAACTAAGCTAACATATCACGTAGAATCTGGCTCTTACCTATATCGTAATTGCCCCGTGCGCGGTGCGCGTGCGTAGCCAGCGTTTAGTATCGGGGGAGGGAGGGAGGTGTAGGGTTTCAAGAAAATAATGAATAACTCTTTAGTTTCGATTGTGTAGTAATTTATTCTCTTTTATCTCAACTCTCCTTATTTCAATACTAGATGTTCCCGCGGTTTCACCCGCGTTTATCGTTACTGCGCCGCCCCCGTAGGTCGTAGCGTGATGTTATATAGCCTATAGCCTTCCTCGATAAATAGGCTATCCAACACTAAAAGAATTTGTCAAATCGAACCAGTAGTAATCACGCAGAATAAACCAGGAAAAACATCATTTGTACTATGTCTGTAATGGGTAATTATTTTGCTGCGATGTTATTTTAAAACTGCAATATCTCTTAAGATATTCATTGAAATCGAATGATGTAAAGGGTAATTTTGTTTTAAATTAAATACTTGTGATGAATAACGTATTTATTTGGATAAGGATTAATATCATGTTTGTAAAAATACCTTCGCAAATAATGTATTATTTTAGAACAAATTTGGTTAGCATAAAAATGGTTATAGTGAGCCATCCTTAAAAGATAGACATATGCTGTCGCGGACTTTTTTTAGAACTTTTAAAGGGGAACATTTCTGTCATACATGATTTTTGCGAAACTTTAACTGTTTACGCAGCGGAAGCTTTCAAAAGGAAAAAATACCCTCCAATTTTGAAACATTCTCCATTGGTGCTCCGCTCCTATTAATCTTAGCGTGATGATATATAGCCTATAGCCTTCCTCGATAAATGGGCTATCTAACACCGAAATAATTTTTTAAATCGGACCAGTAGTTCCTGAGATTAGCGCGTTCAAGTAAACAAACAAACAAACAAACAAACTCTTCAGCTTTATAATATTAGTATATATATTAGTATAGATAATATTTTGCATATTTCGGCGGCGCGGCGGCGGTTTGAACCCCAAACCCACCCCGGCTACGCCCGTGCTAACTCGTTTCCTAGCTTGTGGTGTACCAGCGACTACCAGTGTATTTTTAATAAAAATATTTTTTCAGAACAATTCAGTAACAGATGTATATGAATCTGCATTAAAAAGATTGGAGACCCAAACAGAGATATTAGAAACATTTCCTACACCTGTAAGATCATATTTATCCTTTAAGTTTTCCATAATAAATATAATATACTAGGTGCTGTCTCATTGGTGCAGCGGTGGTGAACGCGCCTGCTGTGGTGCACTGGTCTGAGGTCTCTGGTTCGATCGCCAGGGTGAGTCATTATTGGGAGTTTGCTCTTAAAATGCTCTGTAACAGTACGTATGTACATATTCGGAACTGTGGACGGCAACAGTGTCGCCCTCTATTGCGTGGCCCTTGAACCATATCTGGCGAATTGTGAGTGTGAGACACACCTACTTACCCCTTCAGGGTAAAAAGCATGTGTTGTGTATTTTTGACCAATATAATAGAGAGCGAGTCTGTGCCGTGTAGGTACCTGGCTCATTTGCCGAAAGCGTGATGTTACGGAGTATGTCCTCGTTGTAGCCCTGCACACCACTCGGCCACGCGCCACGGGCCCGGTGAGGCCGGACCACGGGTGGGCTTGTTTGGTACAACTGCCTCTACGTGTTCATTTTTGTTTAATTGATATTAAAATATCTGAAGGCACCTCGTAACTATATCAACTATTTTGTAGGATGTCGATGACGACTGTTCAATATTTAAGAGACTGACAAGAAAATGTAACTGCTTGAATCAACAGGAGTACAATGATTTCGTAATACATTTCAATGAGGAAACTAAATATTATACTAGCCCTGCTGGAGAAATCATAAAAAATCTACGTATACTGAAGAAGTTTTTGTACATAGGTGGAGGATATTGCAAACACGCGCTAATGTTCCTGAACGAGGTAACCGCGCTCGGCTCGCGCCGCTGCTTCTTGTGGAGTGTTGTACTCGGCTCGTCTGTAACATTGATTATTGCGATATGGTATTATATATGTATCTAGATAGGCATGTTTTGGCTTTCTCTCTGTAGGAACCTATACCCCTAAAGTGAGAAACCCAAAGCATGGCTGTGTGTCTGCGTTAAGTGTGGATCTCGAATATTCTTACAGCTGGCATAAAGTATCTATGCTATATAATTAAGTACATATCTATTGTGTAGTTGATCACTAAACATAGCTCCACACAGGGTTTAGAAGACTCTTCGTGCCCTGAGAAAGCGCAGATCGTACAAGGATGCGCGCACTCAGATATGTGTAATGTCTTTGACGACGCTAGCATAGTGACAACGTGCATAGCGTGGCCGAACAAATACGAATCGTATGGAGACAGTGTGACTCAGGTGATGCGAATAAAGTACATCCTAATTATTTTACTTTACTATATAACAAAATAACAGTTCTGTAGGCACTTACAAGAGTGGCCGTTTCAGGAGTTAGCAGCTGCGTTCTTATTTAAACTGGCGCAGTTCGAAGAAGGACGACGATACTTGAAATACACGTCCAAAATAACCAACGACATACGAAAGGTTCTAAAGAAAAAAGGGCGCCAGTTGAATATAAACACAATCGAGGCGTTACACGCTACTTTGGAAGCGATGCAAGACCATAACATGACAGAGTGCCTTAACTTGTACAGCTTTCCTGGCGTCGAAGGTAAACAACAGAGGTTTAGTAGCAAGACGAAGTGTACCCAGTACTCGAGTCTGGGACCTGTGCCCGATAGTCGACACTGTGAATGTTCTAGCAAGACCACTTGTCAGTGTTCGTGTCCATGTGAAAGGTTGCGTGCTATTTTTGGGAACGTATACCATAAACCCAAAGAAGTTGATAAAGCTGATAAAAAAATGAGACCAAAGATTTCACCTATCTTTACAGAATAATTAATGGCTATGTGGCAATTGGGATTTAGATGTAGGTACCATATTGCGAATCATTTATAAGTGAACGTGTGCGAGCGCTACTATCATACGACGTTTTGCAGGTTTCGGATCCCAAATCATGAAAGCGTTGATTTATTGTAGACATGGTATGACTTTGGGCGAAATCTTTACACATCTAGACTTGCTAAATAAATTGAGCAATGAAGATAATGGTAAAATAGAATTATCAAAGTATACTAGCCAGTTAACAACGCTATTTAAAGAGATGCTCGTGGAATATAATAACAGCGAGATGAACATTATTGTAACCAACATTCTGAATAATATAATATCAAATAGAGTTTTGAAGCTGGAACAGGAGAAAGAAGCATCTCAAGTGCCCAAAGTAATGATGGTTGCAGACACAGCAACCGAGGTATCTATGCTTAGTTCTACTCTTAGTTCCAATGTATCAATGTTTCATAAACTGTAGGATCACCCAGAATCCATCCAAAATGCATAGGTAGACATAGTCTTCATCCAACTAGTGCTATAGTAACTGCTTCTCAGGCTCTGGAGTGACAGACAGAACTGGCTCGTCTGAGTTTGACCTACAGGTACAGCTGGTCCTTAGACGTTGTCGATCAACCTGCTCAAACTATGGTGTAGGTACTGTCGACGGTTGCTATTGTGGCGTATGTATATACGCACCAGCAACATATAAGTTTATGAGTAACCTGGAATCGAATGGAGCATCATAGGTATAGCCGCCCCGAAACCAAGCGACGCGCGAAGGCGATCGAACGGAGCATCATACGTCTAGCCGCGACGATACCAACTTACGAACTGGCGACGCGCGTTTTTTTTTTTTTTTTGTGTGTGCTAGTTGTTGCCCTCAGATGGCCTTTACAACTTTACGCGGACTGGGTGAGCGCAGAAGGCTCCCAACCCGTTATAAAATAAACTAGACAACGTTGGTCCCCAAGGGTGGACTACCACGGACCTCGGCTTGGGGCGTTGTCGGCAACGTGGATCTAAGGTGATCCACGGAATTAACATTAGCGCGACGCGTATTCCGGCCTCTGCGGCGAGAGCGGAACCGCGGACGACTTTGTATGGCTTCGCGAACCGTGTATGCTTTGTCTTGTGCGAGTGTGATGCTATCATCTGGTTCGTCTAATATGAGCCTAGGTCTCCTAATTTTGGATATCCTAGATTGAGTGTAGTTTATCGCCGCAACCACTAGCGGGTTGGGGTGAGTCTGAGCAGAGTCAAAGTAGCTACGAGAACACTGCTTCATGAATTGCCTGATGGTCGGCAGCTCTAGATCTATGTGTAGATCTTCGTTGCGCACGAACCACGGTGCTCCTGTAGCTTTGCGCATGAATCTATTTTGTAATGTTTGTAGCCTATGGATCCTGTGTGGCTTAACGTGTGCGAATACGACACTGGCGTAGGTCATTATGGGTCTAACACATGCTGTATACAGCCGAACTTTGTGTCTAAGTGATAGTTTAGAGCGACTGTTTATGAGAGGATGTAGTCGACCTAACACGAAGGCGGCCCGGTTGCGAACCTTCCTTAGGTGAGGTCGACACGAGAGTCGATTGTCAAGGGTGACACCTAGATACTTGGCTTCACTAGCCCATCGGATAGCGGAGCCAAACATTCTTATTAGAGGGGTGGCACCCGGGGGGTACAGGCGAGGTTGTCTCCTGTGAAACAACACCGCTTGATTCTTCTCGAGATTGATCTCTATTCGCCATTTCCGAAACCAAGCGCCTAAGGCGTTGGCCGCGGATTGGAGCTTCGTACTAACTGTGACTGGGTTTTTGCCTGCATAATAAATGGCTGTGTCGTCTGCAAAAAGTGCTGTCTGCACTAGCCTATGCTTCGGTATGTCGGCGACGTACAGAGAGTATAGCAGCGGAGAGAGCACTGAGCCCTGGGGCACACCGGCGCGTATAGCGTGAGGTGGTGACAAGGCCCCCTCGACGCGGTAGCGAAAGCTTCTATTTGACAGAAAGTCTCGTATGATGAGTACGAGCTTGGGAGGGACACCCATAGTCAATAGCTTGTACAACAGGCCATTGTGCCACACTGTCTCGAAAGCCTTCGCTACGTCGAAGAAGAGGACTCCGGTGAATTGATTATGAATGAGTTTCACACTAATGTACTCCACTATACGGTGCACTTGTTGTACACACGAATGTTTGGTTCGAAAACCAAACTGTTCGTGGGGTATGAGCAACGATGCTTCGGCGTACGCTTTCAGCCTACTATACAATAGCCGCTCGTAGACTTTACCTAATCCTTTAAGCTAATTGGTCCATAACTAGACGGCTCGGAATTGGGTTTGCCGGGCTTGGGTATCCCAATGACCACAGCTTGTTTCCACTGCTGTGGAAATATATTGTATGTGATGGCGGCATTAAATATGCTAGTCAGAAGGACTACTAACGAATATGGGAAGAGCTTGATGACCCTATTACTAATTCCATCCGAGCCGGGAGCTTTTCTGGGGTGAAGTCCCCTATTGACCGCCCTAACTTCGTCGGGGGTGATTAAGGACACTGTTTGGTTGTCATCTGTTTCATCGTCAGTCGATCTGTCAGTCTGAGGTGGCAGCGGGAGAGAGGCTCTACGCTCCACCTCACTATCTACCGTTAGTATGTGGTCTAAGTCGACGTGTTGGTCGCTAAGAGTACATTGAAGCTCAAGACTTTCAGCTAGGCATTCCGTCTTTTCGTCATCGTCGAAAGCGGGGGGACGGTTGGGCCTATTTAAGGGCGGTAAAGAGGACTTCTGGACATCTTTAGTGAGGGAGCGGGACAGCTGCCAGAAGGCGAGGTGCGTAGGCTCTAACTCGCTTAATGTAGTGTCCCATCGGTATTCGCGCATTTCCTTTATGCGTGATTTGACGTCACGCTGTAGGGAACGCATTCTAACCCGATTTGCCTCGCATCGGTATCTGTCGTAGGCACGTGTGGCGGCGTTCTTACGCCTCAACAGATCACGTACGTCTTCAGGTAGGCTCCAGCGACGGTCGTCCGTCGCAGGAACCTTCCGAGAACAATCGTTGACTAACGATTGAACGTGTTCGGTGAGGCGATCGATAGCCGCCTCCGTGTCTGTTCGCCCTGTAAAGGTGCCAGAGAGTTGTTGATTGATTTCCGATGAGTTCGACTCGAGTTCTCTCTCAAGCCAAGCCCAGTCGGTAATCATCCTAGTCCCTCTGTTTTTATACGTGGAAGTATTTATACTCGCCGCGCCGCACGCACACACGCTCAATTCCTCGTAAAAATGTAGAATTGTGTTTACTTGTCGCTGATTGCTGTAGGTAAATGATTATTGTACACATTAGTGCTAGCGTCACTTGTATGAACAATAAATGGGACAAGGCGTAAAAAGTGAAAATATATTCTCAGTTGGATCAGTCTCCCTAACGGTTACCAGCTACGGACCGGGCTTATGTGCGCCGGCTGGTAATGCGCTAAACAATGCATTGAACGACGCTCGGTGTCGCCCAAGATGGCATCTTCGACGTTCTTTGTTCCGGTACTCTTAAATATTAAATAAGGAACGCAAAGTGTCCGTTTGATACGTAAAGCGGTAATAAGTATATTAAAATATACCTAATAATATTTATTATCTACATTAAATGCTTGTTGGTCTTGGAGCAAATAAGAACAATCTTGAAAATAAGCAAATAAAAAAATATGGGTTGAATGTTCAGCGGGTTCAGCCACTTGTTGTTCACCGCTGTACATATTATGTACCAAAACCAAATGACAGTAGGAAGTGAAGGGGGAACTAGCGCTGCGAGACTGCTGTGCTGCAGGAGCAATATCAATTGGCACGATGAACCCTGGTGTCGTGTGACTACAGACTGCCGTGCGATAGTAGGAAGTCTAATAGTTCTTCTGGAAAGAAATCCTAAAGTCTAATCTGCTTCAACAACTTTAATTCATCCGCGAGATTAAGCCTATTCGCACGGCCACCATTTTATTAGTCAAGATGAAAGCTAGTATTTCAAGGGCTTTGTCCAGAAATGTGAATACAAACAGAAGTTAATTGCTTAGCACTGATCAGAGTGCACACTACTCTGCCTCTCACTTGGGCCTTGTCTTCTAAATGATTACTACTGCCACTACTACAACTTCTGCTGCGGTACTGTGTCAAAAGGATCCTACATTGTGTGAGCACACACAATCCAACCCCATGAATACAACTTCTGCTGCGGTACTGTGTCAAAAGGATCCTACATTGTGTGAGCACACACAATCCACCCTCATGAATACAACTTCTGCTGCGGTACTGTGTCAAAAGGATCCTACATTGTGTGAGCACACACAATCCACCCTCATGAATACAACTTCTGCTGCGGTACTGTGTCAAAAGGATCCTACATTGTGTGAGCACACACAATCCACCCTCATGAATACAACTTCTGCTGCGGTACTGTGTCAAAAGGATCCTACATTGTGTGAACACACACAATCCACCCTCATGAATACAACTTCTGCTGCGGTACTGTGTCAAAAGGATCCTACATTGTGTGAACACACACAATCCACCCTCATGAATACAACTTCTGCTGCGGTACTGTGTCAAAAGGATCCTACATTGTGTGAGCACACACAATCCACCCTCATGAATACAACTTCTGCTGCGGTACTGTGTCAAAAGGATCCTACATTGTGTGAGCACACACAATCCAACCCCATGAATACAACTTCTGCTGCGGTACTGTGTCAAAAGGATCCTACATTGTGTGAGCACACACAATCCAACCCCATGAATACAACTTCTGCTGCGGTACTGTGTCAAAAGGATCCTACATTGTGTGAGCACACACAATCCACCCTCATGAATACAACTTCTGCTGCGGTACTGTGTCAAAAGGATCCTACATTGTGTGAGCACACACAATCCACCCTCATGAATACAACTTCTGCTGCGGTACTGTGTCAAAAGGATCCTACATTGTGTGAACACACACAATCCACCCTCATGAATACAACTTCTGCTGCGGTACTGTGTCAAAAGGATCCTACATTGTGTGAACACACACAATCCACCCTCATGAATACAACTTCTGCTGCGGTACTGTGTCAAAAGGATCCTACATTGTGTGAGCACACACAATCCAACCCCATGAATACAACTTCTGCTGCGGTACTGTGTCAAAAGGATCCTACATTGTGTGAGCACACACAATCCAACCCCATGAATACAACTTCTGCTGCGGTACTGTGTCAAAAGGATCCTACATTGTGTGAACACACACAATCCACCCTCATGAATACAACTTCTGCTGCGGTACTGTGTCAAAAGGATCCTACATTGTGTGAGCACACACAATCCACCCTCATGAATACAACTTCTGCTGCGGTACTGTGTCAAAAGGATCCTACATTGTGTGAGCACACACAATCCACCCTCATGAATAACAACTTCTGCTGCGGTACTGTGTCAAAAGGATCCTACATTGTGTGAACACACACAATCCACCCTCATGAATACAACTTCTGCTGCGGTACTGTGTCAAAAGGATCCTACATTGTGTGAGCACACACAATCCACCCTCATGAATAACAACTTCTGCTGCGGTACTGTGTCAAAAGGATCCTACATTGTGTGAACACACACAATCCACCCTCATGAATACAACTTCTGCTGCGGTACTGTGTCAAAAGGATCCTACATTGTGTGAGCACACACAATCCACCCTCATGAATAACAACTTCTGCTGCGGTACTGTGTCAAAAGGATCCTACATTGTGTGAGCACACACAATCCACCCTCATGAATACAACTTCTGCTGCGGTACTGTGTCAAAAGGATCCTACATTGTGTGAGCACACACAATCCACCCTCATGAATACAACTTCTGCTGCGGTACTGTGTCAAAAGGATCCTACATTGTGTGAGCACACACAATCCACCCTCATGAATACAACTTCTGCTGCGGTACTGTGTCAAAAGGATCCTACATTGTGTGAGCACACACAATCCACCCTCATGAATAACAACTTCTGCTGCGGTACTGTGTCAAAAGGATCCTACATTGTGTGAGCACACACAATCCACCCTCATGAATACAACTTCTGCTGCGGTACTGTGTCAAAAGGATCCTACATTGTGTGAGCACACACAATCCACCCTCATGAATACAACTTCTGCTGCGGTACTGTGTCAAAAGGATCCTACATTGTGTGAGCACACACAATCCACCCTCATGAATACAACTTCTGCTGCGGTACTGTGTCAAAAGGATCCTACATTGTGTGAGCACACACAATCCAACCCCATGAATACAACTTCTGCTGCGGTACTGTGTCAAAAGGATCCTACATTGTGTGAGCACACACAATCCACCCTCATGAATAACAACTTCTGCTGCGGTACTGTGTCAAAAGGATCCTACATTGTGTGAGCACACACAATCCACCCTCATGAATACAACTTCTGCTGCGGTACTGTGTCAAAAGGATCCTACATTGTGTGAGCACACACAATCCACCCTCATGAATACAACTTCTGCTGCGGTACTGTGTCAAAAGGATCCTACATTGTGTGAGCACACACAATCCACCCTCATGAATACAACTTCTGCTGCGGTACTGTGTCAAAAGGATCCTACATTGTGTGAGCACACACAATCCAACCCCATGAATACAACTTCTGCTGCGGTACTGTGTCAAAAGGATCCTACATTGTGTGAGCACACACAATCCACCCTCATGAATAACAACTTCTGCTGCGGTACTGTGTCAAAAGGATCCTACATTGTGTGAGCACACACAATCCACCCTCATGAATACAACTTCTGCTGCGGTACTGTGTCAAAAGGATCCTACATTGTGTGAGCACACACAATCCACCCTCATGAATACAACTTCTGCTGCGGTACTGTGTCAAAAGGATCCTACATTGTGTGAGCACACACAATCCACCCTCATGAATACAACTTCTGCTGCGGTACTGTGTCAAAAGGATCCTACATTGTGTGAGCACACACAATCCACCCTCATGAAGAAACAAGTGTCTTTGTGGGGTTGGATTGAATTAAGTTGTTTACATTTCATGCATATACAATAGGTTTTCAATTATGACAGCTTAAATGTAAATCTATACTAATATTATAAAGCTGAAGAGTTTGTTTGTTTGATTGAACGCACTAATCTCAGGAACTACTGGTTCGAATTGAAAATCTTTTTTAGTGTTGGATAATCTATTTATCGAGGAAGGCTTAGACTATATAACATCACGCTACGACCCACGGGGGCGGCGCAGTAACGTAAAACGCGGGTGAAACCGCGGGAACATCTAGTTAAGTTATAAGGCCACATTGACAAGCACAACACATTTTCAGGGCATTGTATGATTTATCAGAATAAAATAAACTTGTTAAGCCTTCCAGGAGCTAACAGGAAGTGTTCAGCTCTGTCCTTTTCAGGGCCCTCTATTCTCTTATAGTAATGTAAACAGCTATTAATTATTTATTTAGCCCATAGTAATGAAAACCGAAAGTAACCAAACGCCAGCACCTATGAAAAATATGAACAGATCAAAAAATTATTTAAATAGAAAATATTCCAAAAGAGTTTCAAGACAAAATGGTAATTGTCAACTGTTACAATTCAATGTTGTGATATGGTGCTACTGGTAGGTGAAATTATAACAAAACATTTGTTTGTTCGCAGACTTGTTTGAATCTGCTGGCAAACTTAGAGGTATGTTCAAAAGTCAGTCTATACTTATATAAATCAAATATTCATTTATATGTATGCAATGGATAATACATTTAACACCATATCTTTGCAGGAAATTTTAAAAGTAATGTTATAGTAGTACCAATAGAGAAATAAAAATTATATTTTCGTAAGAAAAGTATAATATAAGTAACAAATATGTAAACATCACAATAACCCACACAAATAATCTATACCATGATATAACAACGAAAATAACATTGAAAATAATAAATTATGTATCAATTTATACAGGATTTTATGTAATTAATAATTATACATTTTACGTAATATATTATTGTTTTCTTTCACATACACCACCTGTCTATAATTACTAGTTCAACCTACACCTATGAAAACACAAGTTTGTTTTCAAAAATATAAATAATAGGAATGACAATTACAAAAGCGTTTCTGGTAAGTAAGGCTAAATGCTCCTACATTATGTCATTGTATACTAACATTAAATAACATATTATGTTATGATCAGGATCACAAACAGTGTGCTTACGTAAAATATTACGTTATTAAGGCCCACACATAGTTTTGACTTTGCTCACCTTAGCCAGCCCAATGGACTACCTATAGGAATAGATGTCCCTCGCCATAGTGAGATAAATAATCAATAGTTGGCCTGTAAATGACTTATAGCAAACATATTGGTTGAGCCTATTGAGTTGCAATATACAATAGGTTTTCAATTATGACAGCTTAATGTAAATCTATACTAATATTATAAAGCTGAAGAGTTTGTTTGTTTGTTTGAACGCACTAATCTCAGGAACTACTGGTTCGATTTGAAAAATTCTTTTAGTGTTGGATAGCCTATTTATCAAGGAAGTCTATAGGCTATATAATATCACGCTGCGACCCACGGGGGCGACGTAGTACCTGTAAACGCGGGTGAAACTGCAGGCACATCTAGTTTTATTATAAAATGCAGGGTTCAACTCTCTACCATATTGATAGTTATAAGTTATCTATGGTAATATCAATCCTTACTAATGTAAATGCAAAATGTTTTCATTGGTTGCCTTCATTTATGTAGAAGTGGTGCAATCAATCAATATGAACTTTTACATAGAGTGCATGGCCTAGCAAGTGAACAGTGTTAGTTATACGTACATTTAAATAATTTTATTAGTTCTATAAATTTAATAGTTATTTGCAAAACTAATTAAACATATAATATTGTCTTCTGTTTACGCGAATGTTATTAATTGAAATGAAACTACTATGTACGGATTTTATCGTACAGTTTTCAAAATTTTGTAATAAAGTGTCAACTAAACAACACGATAAAACCTGTATATAGTAGTTTAATTTCAATAATTAAACACACAATGTAGAATATTAAAAGCTCATGTAGATTTTTATTATCATCATAGGTCTATCATCAAACTTTAATCAAAGCCACATATTTTTAATTCTTGTATATGAGATTTAACTTAATATATGAAAATCTATGTGATATAAGTCTGTATTAAGCCTGGGCAGCCTTAGATCATGTGACAGTCAATCAAATTGATGATCATCATATTTTTCATGACTTCTGTGTGACCTCTCATAATATGATACTGAGCGTTTGTTGGATGGCACAGGAGCACTCTGTTTAAATAACATTGCCAGCAATATGTAAAAGCCACCAACAATTTTACTGAAGAAATCTAGCAACCCTAGAAACATTGGTGTTGTATTTTTGATCAAAATTGACATTTCTCTTAAAAGTGCTAAAATGAAGTTACCAAGAAAATTCACAAAAGAAGTACTTCCAGTAAAGATTGCAATAATAAAAGCAAATAGAAATGTTACAAACTCCTTGACATTGGTGATGGACACAAAGCTCTTCAAGGTCTGTACAATATCAGTGTAAGTATCATTAAGAGCTGCAACACTGCCTTCCAATTTTTTATCAGCTGTTTCCTTCTTCACAGCTCCCGTTAAAATCGGTTCTATTTCCAGGAACGAGTCTGAAATATGTCTCAAACATTTGAGAGACACAATGATTTCATCATCTCTAAATTTGAGACTCTTTATTTGAAACCAGAAGGGACCAAAAGGTTGGTTGTTTATTTCTGTCCAGAGGCATACGCCTGGTGAATGGTATCCTAATGCATCCGTTTCTGTAATACCTATCCAATAAATATTAGGAGCAAAGGTACGTAATTTATGTTGTACTTCTAATAAGTCCCTTTTTAATTCAACTTCTGCCGCGCTGATTAGCACAACGTCACGATAGCCAATGGTTTTGTCCGCCAGTCTCCTTTCTATGTAACGACCCAAAAATATTCGCGACTTCAACATTTCCTTCACATAATTTTTGATTGTACATGTGTCTGAATCTTCGTAGCTATCGAATTGTGAGGATACTGCAGATACTGAAGAATTCAACGATGCACTTGGACGCACTGCACTCATTTCGAAAACGTATAGCTATGACTAATAGTAAAACTTAATGATAAAATTTCCAGAAAACAAAGAATAATACAAAAACATAGGTACAATACAAGTACAACTGATACAAGTGACATTTGACGTTGGTCATTATGTGATTGTCATTGTCATGTCAATCATGATGTTCAATGTTTAAACCAAAGGTTTAAACCCATTGAGTTGGAAAATACATGGAGGCGCCGCGTTATTCTATACATACATTTGCTTATACAAATATGAGTGATATAGGATACAGAATGTGAAATATTGTATTGTCTCATTCTTTCTTATAAAATAATCGTATATTTAAAAGAGATAACAATATTTAAGTTGTTGCTCATTATGGCAACATTTTGTCGTGATGTATGACAGTTGTAGGTAAGTGCCGTATCAGCCATCTTTTGCGTCAAGTTTTGTAGTAGTATTGCTGTCAAATTGTTGTTTATATTTTGTGTTAGTGAGATTTGCGAGAAAATTACGAGGAGTTTATTGTTAAAACTTAATGTAAATGTTAGATAACCACAATTCAACATGCCTGTGTGTTGTATTGTGAAGTGTGGTGCAAGAAAAAATAAAAAGCATCCTCAATTGTCTTTGCATAGGTTAGAAGCCGGTTTTCATGTAATAGTACATACAATAATACACATTCGATGAAAACATCTTACATTATCATGAATTTATGTCTAAAGTATTGATATTTCGTTTTATTTCCATATATTACAGACCTTTTTATTATTTTCGTTTGTTTGCAATATTATCGATACTCGTTATAATAATACCTACATTATGTTCCATGATTGACACAACCCTAGCAATGGCAGCCATTTTATGAGACAGTATGAGTTGTAGGTATGCACCTTTTTTTTTGTAGGTATTTCCAGTCCATATTTATTATATGTCTATGTTTAAACCAAGCTAAACGATGAGAGTCAAGATGGCGGGTGTACCTTAATGAATCGAGTAATAACATTTACCAAAAAAATGTACCTAAATAATACTATTTAGTACCTCGGTTAAAAAAAATAGTACCTCCTTTAGAAGGAAACCACAGCTAAATTTAGATACACCCGCCATATTGACGTCAATATGGCGGGTGTTCTATAACATTTTATTATTTTATTAGTAATGGTTACATTACTGATGAAACATAATTACACCAAAAAAATGTACCTAAATAGTACTATTTAGTACCTCGGTTAAAAAAACTGTATCTCCTTTAGAAGGAAACCACAGCTAAATTTAGGTACAGCAGCCGTATTGACGTCAATATAGCGGGTCTTCTATAATATTTTATTATTTAACCATTTCTAATAAAATAAACCTAATAACACCAAAAAAATGTACCTAAAAAGTACCTCAAGTAAAAAAAAATACACACTTGATCAGTTCGTACTGAGAAATAAAACAACCGTGTCTTGTGTCTAAGCAAACACGATAATTATCATGACTTCGAACCCGAGACCTACTGCGTGGCAGTCTATCGGTCTCCCGACTAGGCTATCGCTACTGGCCAGAAGGTGAAACGTCATTCGGTTGATTAGACTAATGTCAGGATATATGAGGGTACTGACTTCCCCGTAAAGCCTGTCAAAGATGTTCATGACAGACGGGACCAACGGCTTTAACGTGCTCTCCGAGGCACGGAAGCAAGCGATCATTATTTAACAAATTAGCACATAAATTTTGAACATTCGAAAAGTCATTGGTGCGCGTCCAGGATTCGAATGTGAGACTGCATTGCAGTCTGTTGGTCTCGCCTCGGGGCTTCTATTCGTGTTCATATAATTCGTAATTAAAAATATCCGTAAAATATAGATGTATATGTAACTATATCAATATTTCATGATAATTATCGTGTTTGCTTAGATACAAGACACGGTTGTTTTATTTCTCAGTACGAACTGATCAACTGTGTATTTTTTTTTACTTGAGGTACTTTTTAGGTACATTTTTTTGGTTATTAGGTATATTTTATTAGAAATGGTTAAATAATAAAATATTATAGAACACCCGCTATATTGACGTCAATACGGCTGGTGTTCCTAAATTTAGCTGTGGTTTCCTTCTAAAGGAGGTACAGTTTTTTTTAACCGAGGTACTAAATAGTACTATTTAGGTACATTGTTTTGGTGTAATTATGTTTCATCAGTAATGTAACCATTACTAATAAAATAATAAAATGTTATAGAACACCCGCCATATTGACGTCAATATGGCGGGTGTATCTAAATTTAGCTGTGGTTTCCTTCTAAAGGAGGTACTATTTTTTTAACCGAGGTACTAAATAGTACTATTTAGGTACATTTTTTTGGTAAATGTTATTACTGGATTCATTAAGGTACACCCGCCATCTTGACTCTCATGCTAAACGACCTTCTTATACAGACTACAACTTCAATAATAATACAAGCACAGATCACATAGGTAGGCAGAGATCATAGCATTCACACAGCATAGATTTACACTTCTACTAATAAACATTACGACACAGTGTATACAAGTACTATAAGCATTGCGTACAAAGAGTAAAGTAATACATAGGGAAAAGAGAGCCCTCCTATGGCCAATTTCAGCCAACCCTATTTGAAACAGCGACATCTGAACTTTTGGCCGCGAACTAATCCTTCTATACATAGCTATAGCTATTCCGTATTCTGTGCCTATAGCTATTTATATTATGTATATTATAATCCAGAATTCGTGTTTAAATTGTTTTGTATCAATCGTATTTTTGTAACATAAAAATTGCAAATAGAACAAGTAGAATGTTTCAAAAATAGATCCAAACAAAACAATTTAAATCCAATAAGTGTAAGGTGCATATCGTAGTATAAGAATAAAACAACAACAAATAACATTTTATTATGTTTATGTTTATTAAAATATAACTATGCAGCGGACTCTAGGTTCACACTCACAGTGAAATGCGCAGTCTCGGCATTTTTGTAGTTGGAAAAACCGCACCACACTAAACACTAAAAGCGTCACTATCGCACACTGATAACAACAGTTTTCGATGGGAAGATTAATTGACACAAGGTGGAGGAACACAGAGCTCGACTCAACGCACTTACACAAGACCTTCACAGCCGAAAAATATACAATACTAGATGTTTCCGCGGTTTCACCCGCGTTTATCGTTACTGCGCCGCCCCCGTGGTTCGTAGCGTGATGTTATATAGCTTATAGCCTTCCTCGATAAATAGGCTATCCAACACTAAAAGAATTTTTCAAATCGAACCAGTAGTAATCACGGAGAATAAACCAGGAGAAACATCGTTTGTACTATATCTGTAAAGGGTAATTGTTTTGCTGCAATGTTATTGTAAAACTGCGATATCTCCTAAGATATTCATTGAAATCGAATGATGTAAAGGGCAATTTTGTTTTAAATTAAATACTTGAGATGAATAAAGTATTTATTTGGATAAGGATTAATATCATGTTTATAATAATACCTTCGCAAATAATTCATTATTTTAGAACAAATTTCGTTAGCATAAAAATGGTTATAGTGAGTCAACCTTAAAAGATAGACATATGCTGTCGCGGACTTTTTTTTAGAACTTTTAAAGGGGAACAATTCTGTCATACATGATTTTTGCGAAACTTGAACTGTTTACGCAGCGCACGCAGCGGAAGCTCTCAAAAGGAAAAAATATCCTCCAACTTTGAAACATTCTTCATTGGTGCTCAGCTCCTATTAATCTTAGCGTAATGATATATAGCCTATAGCCTTCCTCGATAAATGGGCTATCTAACAGTGAAAGAATTTTTCAAATCGGACTGGTAGTTCCTGAGATTAGCGCGTTCAAGCAAACAAACAAACAAACAAACTCTTCAGCTTTATAATATTAGTATAGATAGGACGAAAAACTACAAACGTGCGCACAGGCAAGATGCAGGCGCCATATTGTGACTGTCTTACAAATCCAATGTTTGAATCATAGTCTTTATCCGACATTTTTACTAATTTGTATTTTATGACATTTTTATGATAAAACAATTAAAATGAGAATAAAATATGATTCTAGATAAATTAAAAATATAAAAGTATAGGTAGGTAAGAACTGACACTAAATAATAAATTAAAATTCGTTTAAGCGCCATCTTCTGCGATTGATTTACAGCACAAGTACGGGGCCAAAAACACAGATGTCAGTCCTATCTTTGGATATAGGAAAGATATTGGGCAGTGTCCCCCCCTGATTGCATAACAAAAACGCAACTAATAGAAATTATTTTGACAGATGGCGTGTATACATGCGTTAAAAAGGATCGAAACATCTATATAAACTTACACAAGCTCTACACACGCTTGCACCCTTGTATTAAGGCCTGTTTTCACTTTGATTAGTGATTAGTGCGAGTGATTAGTGCAGGTGTTTAGTCAGAGGCGTCTTTACCGAGTGTGCAGGGTGTGCGGTGCACACGGGCGCAGCGGTTAGGGGGCGCCGCGCCGGTCTCGGCACTTTTAATGAACCTGCGCCCGTGGACGCTGGATGGATGTTATAACTCAACCCCACGTAAAAAGAGCTCCGGTTTGCATACATTTTGTATGGCATCCGGAGCTCTTCTTATATGTCTCGAGTTACTGCAAAGCAAGGCGCGCCACGAGCGGCTCTTACAATAGTAATTTTTGTTTCAACATGAAATAAATCTTAAAACAGATAATTATACAGTACTAGCTTTTGCACGCGGCTCCGCCCGCGAGGTACCTACATGAACAAAATGTAGCCTATGTCCTTCCTCAGGTTTTAAACTATATCTGTACCAAATTTCATCTAAATCGGTTGAGTGGTTTAGCCGTGAAAAAGTAACAGACAGATAGACAGACAGAGTTACTTTCGAATTTATAATATTAGTAAGGATGTATAGATAACCCTGTCCGATCCATTACGGGATTATTTCTCTCTTAACAAACATGCTAAGAAAAATAATCTATATTATCGTAAAACGCCTACATCATATTTTTAAGTAGAGTATTGATAAGAATTTTTACCCTTAAATTACCGAAATTTCGCACAGACTGGCAACACTTCACTAAACCGCGGCTTCTTTGATGTATTTATTTTTCTATTAAAATTTGTCAGCTTTTCTGTCAGAGGTTAGCAGTCAAAGGAACCGCCTCATTGCTCGCTGCGTATGTACCTAGACAATCGCACCCCGTTAGGGATGTAACTCTTCTTCTCCCTAGCCTTTATTATTCCCAAGTCACTTGGTGTCGGCTTTCTAGTCTAACCGGATTTGACTGGATATCAGCTTTTACACGGAGCGGCTGCCTCCTGACCTACGCAACCCTAAGGCTAGAACAGTATCAGGATATTAGAGGGCACTGACTTCCCAATAACGACTGCCATCGATGATCATGGCAGCCCAGACCGACGGCTTAACGTGGTCGCCGAGGCACGGAGCAGGCGATAATTGTCAATCAATAAGCACATAATTTCGAAAAGTCATATAACTTCCGAAAGTCAGAGGTACGCGACGTGGCCGCGCGTGGGTTCGAACCCATGACCCTCTGCATTGCAGTCTGTTGGTCTCCCTACTGAGCTATCGCCGCTTATTCGCGTTAGGATTGTAACTATCAATCAAATAAAAATATCGAAGTAAGAAATTTTGAGGATGCAAGTTAATTTATTTGTAAAATACAAGAAAAACTCTTGTGTCCAAAACTCAACTTTATGTAATTATACGTTTTCTTTAAACTAAATAAATAAAAATAATACATACATAGACTCACGGCAGTATCCCCGAAGAGTTGGGTATAGGTGTACCTATTATTACAGCACGTTTTACCAGCTAAGTTTTTACTTGCGTTTACCGTTCACATTTTACGACGCCGTAACCATGTTGTTGCTGAGAAATACGTAACAAACAAACTCAACTGACATTTTGCACGACCCCTTTAATCCAACCTGAGACCTCTATCGTACTCGCCAATTTATTCAATTATTTTTCATCACTAACAGGTGAGTGTCGCGTCACTACCAAAGGCACGTGCCGGCACCTCTTTTGATTCGTTTAAAAGCACGCTGACAATCATTGCGAATTCGGCTGTTGATAATAAAAAATAAAGTTCAAATTAGCATGGATGAAGGCGGTATTTCTCAAAGTCATGTGTACGTACGCGTGTCGCACTTTAAGTTCTACCGCTCCACTACACCGTGATTTTGCGAAGTAGGTAATGGCAATTAAGTATTATATTTGAGTAAACATGTAAATATGAAGTAAATCGGCTTTTCTTTTGATTCAAATGATATAAAAAGTAAGATTTGATTTGTTATTAGCTGCCACAACTATTGCGACTTTCACCATGGTCGGAGCTCATCAAAAACTACCTAGCTAGCGAAATTTTCAGTCTGAATATAACATTACAGCGAGCGAGTGATGGTGATTAGATACATAATTCATTTTTTATTTTTCATTTCTTCTAAAATTAAAACAGTGGAAGGATTTGGACTTAGATAAAAAAAGCACATTGTTCTAATTTTGAAAATAAACTGTGCTATGCTGGCTCTTCAGATGTAGAAAAGTTAGTCTTCAATTAAATCGAATTATGACCGAAGTTCATTGACAATTCCATTACGCCGTTGGATATTTTAAATTATTTGTTTGCGAATAAATTAATTTCAGTGTTCCCAAATCTATCCACAGCACTTACGATTTACCTCACATTGCCAGTCACAGTAGCATACAGCGAAGGATCATTTTCTAAACTAAAAATAATTAAAACTATCTTAAGATCAACATTGTCGCAAAGTCGATTGACAAGTTTATCGTAGTATTGAAACATGAAATCAAAATTGAAGTCAGTGACATAATTAAGGATTTTGCTAATGCAAAAATACGAAAAGTAACTTTTTTGTAATAAAATTATATTTATGTTGATTAGGTACGTCCTGTAATAATTAGTTTTAATTTTTTTTTTAATAACCACAATATCGTGTTTTGTTGTTTTTGTCACCCCTTCCATCCCAAAGAACTTTTTACCCGTGTAGGTACATTGACCTAGCATCAAGCTTCCCGAATCTGTCAAATGTATTCCAATTGATATTGAACTCTGTATGTTTGACATGAGGTCGAAATTAGAATTAAGCAATTTGACAGATGTGGGTAGCTTGATACGAGGCCCTGTGTACCATTTGCATCCGGATCTCCGATCCCTGTTGTAAATATAAGGTGTTTGGTAAACACATTCCCATGTTTACATGTCTATATAAATGTTAACATTTGTACCTATTCTGTTTTGATCGCGCGCTTACTAGAGGACGCTAGGGTAATGATTGCACACGGGCGCTACATGGGCTAGAGACGCCTCTGTGTTTAGTGATTAGTACTAAACACGTTTGGACTGCAGTCGATCAGTGCGAGTGTTTAGTGATTAGCGAGGTAGAGTGGATAGGATTGTGTTCTATTTTTTTGCGAGTAGCCACGTCCCCCGCGCCCCTCCTTCACCTTCACTCGCAGCGAGACTACAGCTAAACACGTTTGGATGTGTTTAGCAAGTGTTTAGCGTTTAGTAAGTGTTTAGCGTTTTGTTGTTGTTCATTTGATATCCAACTAACAAATGTGATTTTACTAAGCGCAATAACTAAACAGTTTTGGACTCGGACCAAGTATCACACTGAACGTAGTCATGAGACGTTGCCGCTCTTATATCAGTGTAACACTATAGTGATCATTTATGTTTGTCTATCCGACGGAGCCTAGCTACGAGTAAAAGAGAAAGCTGGTGTACGTTTGGCAACGTTGCACTGTCTATGTAAGTCGTGTCAGTTTATGACCGTTGGTCAAAACATTGTGGTAAGGTTATAGAGCTATCGAGAAATCCTAAGAAATTACTGTGTTTTTACTTAAAATTAATTGAAAAGGTAAAAATATGTCGTGTTCAGCTGTGTTTTGATCGTCAAGAACCACAAAAGGCAGAGTAAAATATTATGTCTATTGTCATTTCATAGGCATGTTTTGGACAACATTCTCCCTGAATAAAAATGTTAAAATAATGAGGTTTATTACTAAAAAAACAAGTAATAACTGTAGTATAAACATTTCAACAGTCTAGTTAATGTTCCTATGCGATTATGATAAAAATAATATTTATAAACAATAAAAGTTATCCGAGACAATTTTATCATCTGTGCTAGTGATGCGCTTACCGCCAAATTTAGTTGTTAATGTTGTTATCGATAATATTTTAGTTTCATGTTTTTAAGTTCTACAATTAATTTTTAACTTCCCAAAATGCCTAGAAATAAGAAGTGAATGGATCAAAGCTGTTAGACGTGATAACCGGGAGCCTACAAAATATTCCAGGCTTTATTCGAAATATTTTGATGAATTCTGCTATATCGCCGGCTTATCAATTAAGAAACTCAAAACTGATGCAGTACCAACGATTTTTGAAGGATATCCAGTATACTATCAACCGGTAAGTTTTTCTAATGTCACTGCTTAGACCTATCAATGAAGGGTTTGACCCCAAATAATTAACACACTCTCTCGGTGTTAACACACCGTGGTATTCTTAATTTCAAATGATAGGTAATAATGTTTTGTGGGTCTACGATAGGTTATTCTTTAGTCAAGTTTATAGATTTTCAAAATTAATGTTGTAGGTAATGAAGAAAAGACAACCATCTCAGCGCAGAGATGTAATTCAATGTGTTACACCTAGAAAACGGAAGAAGATGGAAGAGAGTGGTGTGAAGACAGAAGACATTCCCATAACACCCAGGCGTGCAGTGAGAGTTTTAGAATCTCTAGCAAGATCTCGATCAGTGGCTTTGAGACGACTAAGGACAATTAAAAAGTTAAGGGAAAACAAACGTAGACTTGAAAAAAGAATACAATCTTATTAAACGTCATAAATGATTTAAAAAGAGACAATCTTATAGATTGCCGGACCAACGCAAAGTTCTTCTGGAAATTCATTCGCTCGGTTCGAGGTAAAACCGTAACCACAGAGCTGAAATCAATCAGAGATAAGAATGGAAGTTTACTGAATGAAGAAAAGAGCGTACTGAAGAGATGGAAGGAATATTTTGAAAGTTGAATGAATGATAATGATAGTAATGATGAAAGCCCTATTAGTATGAATGAAATAAAGAAAGCATTGAAAAGCATGAAATCAGCAAAGGCTGGTGGGTATGATAGGATTACAGTCGAAATGCTGACAGCTAGACACGGTCTCATAGCAACTCAGTTATCGGCCTCGATGACGTAATGGTAAGTGTAACCGACTGCTACGCCTAAGGTCGCGGGTTCGATTCCCGCACAAGACAAACATTTGTGTGCATGAACATGGATGTTTGTCTTGGTCTGGGTGTATGTATTTACAAAAAAAAGTATATAATATGTATGTTTATCCATTGTCTAGTACGCATAGTACAAGCCCTGCTTAGTTTGGGCTAGATGGTGTTGTATGTATGTGATAGAATATAATATAAAATAATTTAAAAAAAAGTGGTTCCGCCTTTTTAACTTGTGCTGGAATACCGGCCGTGTACCAAGTGATTGGTGCAAGGCCGTCATAGTACCTTTATACAAGGGAAAATGCTCACAGCAAGATTGTAAAAGCAATAGAGGCATTAGCTTGCTCAGCGTCGTCGGTAAATTGTATGCGAAAGTGTCCTTACGGAGCATAGCCGAGAAAGTTTTGGCCAAAGGTCAAAAGGTCTATTGCGCATTCATGGATCTGGAAAAGGCTTATGATAAAGTGGTGAGGAATGAACTTTGGTCGGTATTGTCCATGTATGGAGTGAATAGCAACCTCACGCGAGCTCTGAAATCTCTTTATGATCCAGAGCTTGTGTTAGGAAAAATAGGATCTACACAGAATGGTTTAGCATCGAAAAAGGTGTTAGACAAAGATGTGTAGCGTCACCTTGGCTGTTTAACCTATGCATGGACATGATATAATTGAATTTTAATTTATTAAGTCCCTAGTAGAATGTAATAGGAATTATAAGATTGTTCAATAAAAGTATCTACAAATACAGTTAATATTTTTAATTTATTACCATATTAATAATAATTGTTATATATTTAGTAAAATAATATTATTATTGTATTTATTGTAAGTACATATAAATTAAAGAGTTCATTAAGACCATTTTAAACGCCATTTATTCATTTTACCTCTATTCTATCGATAGGCTCGACAGCGAAGTCACGCACACTAATACAAAATACAAATCTTCCAGTGCTCACTTACAAAAAATGGACACGCATAGAACAGAAAGGCTGTGTCCAGTACTGTGTGATCATTGGTCCGAGGTTTTGGACATACACTAATCAACTAAACACTTGCAATAACTACTAATCACTAAGCATCTGCACTCGCACTAATTAAAGTGAAAACAGGCCTTTAGGAGTGCGTAAATGCAAAATGGCGGTTATTTAATCAGCTGAGGTTGTCACTTTGTCAGTGTCACTCAGTGTCTCCATATACACCGTAATTACGGTAGACATACCGTAATTTTGCCGGGTTTACCACCTACTGTATGTCAATCACATTTTGAAAACTAGATGAGGCCGGCGATTCGTATCTGACTACTCTGAGAAGAAACGCGAAACAAGCCCAAGAGCCCACGACGGCCAGACCTTCGTTATTTTATAAAAGCTGAAAGTTTCTCTGTGTATGTGTGGTAGAACAACCCGTGACTGTAGAGTTTGGATTGTGGTTAATTGGGCAGGTAACAGGTAGTAAAGGTGTATAAAATAGTACCTTAAATTCCTTAAAGTGTAAAGTTTTTTTTTTATATTTTCTCCAGAATATCTTTAGAAATCACGATATTCATTGCCGGACACTTTTCACAGTTGCTACCCCCTGCCAGACACCCCTAAACTTTAATAAATTTTAATTATACTTTCGTTATATTATAAAAGCAGAATTTTATATACTTAGGTACTTATAAAAATATGTTACCTCAATAGCCAGACAGTTTTAATGGTTTTTACATCTTGTCAGACACATTGAGAGCCCGCTGTAGGTGCGAGCGCGAGGTAGCAACTGTTCAAGCGGGTGCGAGTGATATAGAGTACTTAGTCTATTGCGATCTTTTAAGATATCCAATAAAAAAATAATTTATTACGTTCATAGCAATGTTATAGAAAGTAAAAAAAATATTTTAATATTATAAAGTACAAACAAATATTATTACATGTCAAAGAAAAATATTTAATCGTTCTTATAATTTTTCTCATTGTCGTCGATGTTTTCGTTATATTTATCGTCGCTACTACTCCAGTCAATGACTTGATTGTCATCAATATCGCCTTCTCCATCAGTTTCTGGAAAAAATTAAGAAAAATTATACATTTATTTATTTATTTATTTTATTTTATTAAGGAAAACAAACAGTAGTATATTATGTATTAACAATCGATGCTTAAAAATACATTTAAAACTGAAAAATACACTACCCATAACGTTATCCACAGATTACATAAAAGACTTGCTTACTGTAAGGATCAAACAGAATTTAATTTTAGACTATCTACTACATATCAATACAAAAAGAGAAAATGTACATAAAGTTATGTTGCCAGAGTCAATAAATAAAATCTAATGCTGTTTTTGGAGTACCTTGAAAACATCATTTCTGAATGTGTGCTTATTCAAGAACAATATATCTATTGTGCTAAACCGCTTATTATAATCGTCAACCATACGATGTAGCGGTGAGCGTAAACCAGAGTTGGTTCGACATCGAGAGGCGAATTAAAAAATTATGTACTATAATTTGTCATAATAATTACATACCTGGTTGAGTTTTGAGCGAATCAATAACATAACTTGGTAGTTGGTCCCCTTCAAACCATTTGAAGTGGTATTTGTCATCTTTCAATACCCAGCCATTATTATCTGGTTGATATGGGGTCGGATTTTTGAGATGAGCATTATTCCAAATGGTACATATATAATTTGCTCGCAGAAATTGCTGCAATAGCTCGCTTTTACAAGGTGGTAGATTGCTAGCGTCAAAATTTCGCAATTTCTTTCGGTCAAAACTTTGTTTACATCAGAGACTGTATACGAGTCGATGAATATTTAAAGTCGAGCGACATCAACATCAATTACATTACGGACATTGTAAACATTGCATATAAATCTCTGAATGATATTAAAGATGTTTTGTTGTTGATCTAAATTTTCAATTAATTCGCTGTTACCGAAATCCTTGAAAGCTTCCTGGTACTCTGGATATTTTTTAAATGTTTTGTATGGTTTTAATTTTCCTTTTCTGAAGAACGCAGGGTTAAAATCACAACCTGTGATGGCATGAAATCCAGGTAAGCTCTGACAAATTAATTGTCCCAAATCTGCATGTATTTTGGTTAGGTCTACATACCTTAAATTATTGCCAGTACCCGTAAGCATCCGAACAACCGAATCACTTTTGAGTTGATGCATGTTACCAAGCATTATAGCTAACAGTTGCTACCCCGCGCTCGCACCTACAGCGGGCTCTCAATGTGTCTGGCAAGATGTAAAAACCATTAAAACTGTCTGGCTATTGAGGTAACATATTTTTATAAGTCCCTAAGTAACATATATAAAATTCAGCTTTTATACTATAACGAAAGTATAATTAAAATTTATTAAAGTTTAGGGGTGTCTGGCAGGGGGTAGCAACTGTAAAAAGTGTCCGGCAATGAATATCGTGATTTCTAAAGATATTCTGGAGAAAATATAAAAAAAGTTAACTTTACACTTTAAGGAATTTAAGGTACTATTTTATACACCTTTACTACCTGTTACCTACCCAAGTAACCACAATCGAAACTCTATAGTCACGGGTCATTCTTACCTGTGTTGGAGGCATACACAGAGAAACTTTCAGCTTTTATAAAATAACGAAGGTCTGGCCGTCGTGGGCTCTTGCTCTATGTAGCATCTATGTTACGGTAGCAAAAAGTACCGTAATTTGCAACTTTGTTTTTTTAGATTTATTAGTCATTATATTTTTATATGACAATACTGATGCTCAAGCTAAAAGGACTAGTATCTATTAACTTGTAACGTAACAAACCTTTTAATAAACAACAACAGCTGACATATGACATATGATGCATAACGCGGGGAATCCCTGACTTTTTCCATGGTTCATTCTTGGCTTGGTATTTCGTAACTTATGCAACTTCATGCTTCAAATATTGTGCCTACCACACTAATGCTGACTGCGAAAGAGTTTTCAGTCAAATCAATAACATAAAAACGGACAAGAGAAACAAATTAGCTACAAAAACTATTAGCGGCAATATATTAGCCGAACAAGGCATTCAAAGGAATGGTAAAAACTGCATAGATTTTGCTCCAACAGGAAAAATGATAAGCATGATGAACAGCTCTGTTTACAAAAGTGAATAATAAACCGATTACGGACATAACACTGATTATGAATATAAACTGGCTAAATTAAGCGTCTATGTTTTTTTTTTCTATTGACACCGTAATCTACCGTCATTTTAACAGTAGTCAGTAGTTTATTTGTGAAGGTATTTGTGCGAGTTTAATTTTTATTTAGCGATGGATTATTTACATTACGTTAGTTCAATTGATATGTTTGATAGTGAGGACAGACAAGGAAATCAAAGAAAGACAAAATCCTACAAAAATAGATTTGATCCATTTGATCTGGATGATAAAAGTTTTAAATCTAAATATAGATTTACGAAAGCCTATGCAAGGAAAATAATCGATTTGGTGAAAGACGACATCAAAAAGGATAAAAGAGGGGGTGCCATTTCACCTGAATTACAAGTTTTACAGCTCTAAGAAGTTGGGCTCGTCAGGAAATACAAGATGACACACCTGTGACCTGACTTACATGGCATTAGCCAACAGTCTGTTACTAATATATTCTGTCGCCGAGTAGCGACATCTTCAACTAGCCAACCTTGCCATGTTATTCACGTGCCATCAAGTTTATCAGAACAACAAAAGGTAATACAAGGTTTCAGAAATATATGTGGTTTTAGAAATGTGATTGGAGCTATTGACTGCACACATGTAAAAATAAGGAAAGTTGGAGGTGATACTGGACAGTGTTATGTAAATCGTAAAGGATACTATTCAATGAACGTTCAGGTAGTTTATGATTCTACTTTAAGAATTAGAAACATTGTTGCAAGATGGCGTGGAAGTACACATGATGCCAGGATTTTTCGAGAAAGTTCACTAAATGAATGTTTTGAATCAGGTCATTTCCAAGGTACCCTACTTGGTGATTCAGGATATCCTTTGAAAAGTTATCTGTTTACACCTTTTCAATCTCCATTGAGCCAGAAAGAAGAAGCATATAACCGTGCTCATATTCATACCAGAAACACAGTAGAACGGTGTTTTGGTCTATGGAAGCAAAGGTTTCGGTGCTTATTGAACGGTTTCACAGTGTCCCTTGCACATGTAAAATTGTACATAATTGCCTTGGCTGTTCTACACAACATAGCGATTGATATGGGGGAAGAACTTGAAGACCTAACTTATGTATTACCTTCACCACAAGTGCCTGAACTTAGACATGGACAAGAAAATAATGAGCATGGGCGCATCGCTCGAAGAGTTTTTGTGGAATGATATTTCTAGTTTCTATTTGTAAACAAATTATAAGTTAATTAAAACACAATATCTACTTAAGTGTTTATTTTTACTGCTTTTCTAATTTACCTAATAATATCTTATTTTCTAATACTAAATTATTTAGGCGAAGCAAATGTTCTCTTCTTGCCCATTCATGTGCTTCAGTCATCTGTTGCATCTTTAACTTTGACTCCACTCTAACGCATTCAATCAATATAGCATCCCGTTTGGACATTTCATTGTTCACTCTTTTTTCTGAAATAAAAAGAAAAATTATAAAGTTTTCATAAAAGGTAGTTTACATATCTTTAAATTGTGGAAACAATGGAAATTTTGTTCACCTTATAACATTTAATAAAAACACTTATTACAATTCTTATGTAGTTATGATAATAATACTACTTACTCCACTGAATTTATGCTTAGATATTTTTCTCTTTAGATTAACTTTTGCATAAATATTATCTGTCCTGTTTTGCTCATCATTGCATGTTTGTGATATTTGGAAGTTAACAGTCAATTAGGCATATTATTATGCAGGATATTAAAAGATAACAGGTTTTAAGGGCACCTACTAATTTTTACACTTTCTATACAAAATTAACACTAAGAGCAAGAATCATATCATCTGATGTCATCAATTTAGCTAAAATGGAATTCTTAACAACTTGTCACATTGGTGTGTATTACTAGTTTTAAAAGTTTTATACAGTTTCTGACATAATTTTGCAACTACATCAAGTAGATAGTCTGTTCATGGAACATGTTCCTCAGCTACTGTCATTTAAATTTAGTTTAACTTCAGCACTATTATGTAGAAATAGAACACAAATACATTTAAGTTGTGTACCTGGTCAACATGATCAACATCATTATTTCCTGATGGGGCAGTTTTATCTTCTGGCTCCATCACAATAATAGTTTTGACCTGCAAAAATAAATTGTTAAGTTATCACTTATCACTTATCAAATTGTTCTTGCTAAGTATACAAAATTATTAAACACACATACATAACTAACCTGATTCAGCTGTCCGTCACAATCAAACATAATTATATTATATATATATATATATACACGTATATACAAAATCTATAGATCACAGTGTACAATATAGGTAATTCTCGGACCAATTATCACACTGATACTTGGTCCGAGATATAATTGGTTAAGTAGGTACTTAACTAAAGGTAAACAATCTTGATGTGTCTTTTTATTTAAAAACTCAGTTTAAAAATAAAATGCTGCTAAAGATCAATTTAAATATTATACTCAAGAGAGAAATATTACTTTACTTTTTGGAGAGAAGAATCAGAAGAATGACAACTTCATACAAAAGGCAATTTTTCCTTAGCGTCTTGCGCCATTTATTTTCAGCCCACACAAAACTATCGTAAATCGTAATCGTGGTGTGTAGGTATATATATAGCTATATGGGTATGTATATCTACTTGCTTGTCACTAATAAGGGTTCAAAATTCACTGTATTTTTCGAAGAGTTCTTTAAAGTTAATGTGTATGCCGATTTAGATTTGTTATGTTATTCTATAGAAATCTGGTTATTAATCAAATCAGCGTTCACATAGGTATTCGAAGAAAATCTTAATCGAAAAAACAGTTTAGATAGTTCAATAAAATATGTACATAACTTTATTAAAAAAGGTTTATTTGTGATTTTGTGAATAAAGCAATACAAATCTTACTATGAATAATATAGGTCCTCGATTATTGTCTTTGACCGTACATGTGCATAAATACTATATCCGACTGATTTATTGGAACTCATATTCTAAAACAACAAAACAATGTCAGAGTCACTTTCTCACAACTTGAGTCTATATCTCACAAAATAACACTGGATTTCACCAAACAACGGAGTAACAGGGTGCTCGACTCAACGTTTTTAATCATGGGTCCAGGAGGGGGACACTGCCCAATAGGTACCTTTCCTATATCCAAAGATAGGACTGACATCTGTGTTTTTGGCCCCGTACTTGTGCTGTAAATCAATCGCAGAAGATGGCGCTTAAACAAATTTTTAATTTATTATTTAGTGTCAGTTCTTACCTATCTATACTTTTATATTTTTAATTTATCTAGAATCATATTTTATTCTCATTTTATTTGTTTTATCTAAGAATGTCATAAAATACAAATTGGTAAATATGTCGGATAAAGACTATGATTCAAACATTGGATTTATAAGTCAGTCACGATATGGCGACTGCATCTTGCCCGTGCGCACGTTTGTAGGTTTTCGTCATATATTGTATATTTTTCGGCTGTGAAGGTCTTATGTAAATGCGTTGAGTCGAGCTATGTGTTCCTCCACCTTGTGTCAATTAATCTTCCCATCGAAAACTGTTGTTATCAGTGTGCGATAGTGTCGCTTTTAGTGTTTAGTGTGGTGCGGTTTTTCCAACTACAAAAATGCCGAGACGCTGCGCATTTCACTGTGAACTTAGAGTCCGCTGCATAGTTATATTTTAATAAACATAAACATAATAAAATGTTATTTGTTGTTGTTTTATTCTTATACTACGATATGCATCCTACTTATTGTATTTAAATTGTTTTGTTTGGATATATTTTTGTAACATTCTACTTGTTCTATTTGCAATTTTTATTTGCATATTTTTTATGTTACAAAAATACGATTGATACAAAACAATATAAATACAAATTCTGGATTAGTAATACATAATATAAATAGCTATAGGCACAGAATACGCAATAGCTATAGCTATGTATAGAAGGATTAGTTCGGGGCCAAAAGTTCAGATGTCGCTGTTTCAAATAGGGTCGGCTGAAATTGACCATAAGAGGGCTCTCTTTTCCCTATGTATTACTTTACTCTTTGGTCTAGGCCCTCCAGTTTGGCAGTTTGGACCTTATTTACTGAAGAATTCAGATATACAATGTGATTTTGGCAAAACCTTTAAAAATTGTGTTCTTTGTTTATATATTGTGAAATGGTGAATAATACATTTTTCGTGATTGTATATCCTATGGTTTTATTTGTATTACCAAAACTATATACTTGACAAGTTAAATAAATCAACGCAACACAGCTAATACTTAAATTAGCGACATCTATCGCCATTTTATCATTCATTAGGTTTAGAGGCATTGTTGTTCGAGCCATGAGTATCCATTCCCCGCACATTGGGCCTGCTAGACGTTGGTGGGGTTAATACGGCGTCAGTGAAGTCTGTTGGATTTATTGCCGCGCCCGCGGCTACCATCGGGCCGTCGCCGTCGACCGGCGCGTCGGACTCTTTGTCATTGAGTACTGGGAACAGCAGCGAAGGGCGGAATCGTTGTACAGGCCTATCACGTACAGTGTTACTGTTACAATTATTACGTGTTAAGTTTACTATCTTAGTTACATCTTTTGACACTCTTAGCTTTAGTTGGTCGACATGTCTGTGTTCCGCGGTTCCATAGATAGATCTGACTTTGTAATCCGTACTACCTGTCCTGTCTATTATTGTTCCTGCCGTCCACTTATCAAGTCCACGATAATCTCTAACCAGACCTTGTCACCCGACGTAAATTGTCTAATCGCTCCCCCAGCCGACATTTCTGCCCGCTTCTGGCGAGTCTTAACTAATTCTTTCTGATCAGGTTTTAAGCAATCTAGACGCATGCGCAACTTGCGCCCTATGCACATTTTTGCTGGGCTTTCTCCGGTTGTATAGTGTGGTGTATTTCTATAAGCTAGTAGGAATCTACACAAGGCAGCGTGTATGTCTGTTTTAGACCTAACCGCTTTTTTAATGTTGCGTTTACATATTTTAACGGCGTTTTCGGCCGCCCCATTCGAAGCCGGGTGATATGGGGCTGAAAAAATGTGTTCAATCCCATTGGTATTCAAAAATTGTTTGAACTCGGTACTGAAAAATGGGGGACCATTATCACTAACCACCTGTTTCGGCAAACCGAATCTCGCCCACATTTCCCGCAACTCCTTTATTACAGCTGTCGCTGTAGTGCTATTAATTTTAATTGCTTCTATCCACTTTGAATGTGCATCAACTACAATAAGGTACTTCTGTCCCGCTATCGGCCCCAAAAAGTCTATATGTATTCTGGTCCATGGGTGGTCTGGCCATGGCCAGGCGCGCGGTGCGTGCGCCGGCGGGGCGTCGGATGCTGCGGCGCTCACGGTACAGGCTCGGCACGCTGCTTCTACAGCCTCGTCTATGCCCGGCCACCACACATAGCTCCGAGCTAGCGCCTTTGTTTTTACTACCCCCATATGACCCTCATGAAGTTCCGTAATCACTTTATCCCTGCAAGAGTTTGGAATAATGACCCTATGTCCCCACATTACACAACCTAATTCTATATATAATTCATTTTTTCTATTGATATATGGTTTTAATTCTCTCATTTCGACATCGTCCGGCCAATCCTCATTGATATATCTAGCTACTCTGCTTAATATACTATCTGAAGCCGTTTCTTTTTTTAATTTATGGGAGTCTAAGAGTAACGCTTCTGAAGCAAAATGTAAATATGTTTGTTCTGGGGTGTCTAATTCTTCCTTATAAGCCACTTCTTTATGCCTACTGATCAACCTAGACAAAACATCTGCTGTATTCTTGTCCGTGCGAATGTACTCTATATTGAAGTCATAAGCTGATAATTTAATCGCCCATCTTTGTAGTCGACTAGCCGCCGTGTTCGGAATACCCGACTGCGGTCCAAAGATTGAGACTAGCGGTTTATGATCCGTACGTAAAATGAACTTTTTACCAAATAAATATTGATGGAATTTATCCATTGCAAATATTATCGCGAGGGCTTCTTTATGAATTTGACTATAGTGTCGCTCGGCTGAGGTGAGCGCGCGCGACGCGTACGCCACTACTCGCTCCGCGCCGGCGCCGCTCGGCGCGCGTTGTGCCAGCACCGCGCCGAGCCCGCGCGAGCTCGCATCGCATGTTACTATGCTCTCCATCGACATATCAAATGTGTCAAAACTTCCATACTACACAAAAGCTTTTTAATTTTATTAAATGTCTTTGTGTGTGACATTGTCCATTTCCAATGTTTACCCTTTTTCAGTAAATCATAAAGAGGGGTCATATGAGTGCTTAAATTGCTTATAAATTTGCCGTAGAAATTAACCATGCCCAAAAACGATTTTAATTCTGAAATATTGGTTGGATGAGGCATACCTAATATGGGTTTTAACTTTTCTGGGTTGACTCGAACTCCCTTTTTATCTATTATGAACCCTAAATATTTCACCTGGTCAGTCATGAACTCACATTTTTCTTTTTTAATTTTTAATCCGTTCCTTTCCAAAATACTAAACACTTGTTCTACGCCTTTTAAATGCAAATCCCTTGATTTACTTTTTATTAGAATGTCATCATAAAAAACTACTACATCCGGAATATTTTTAAAAAGATTTGTCATTATTTTTTTAAAAATTCCAGGACTAGAAGCAAGGCCATATACTAAGCGGTTGTATTTAAACAGTCCTCTATGTGTATTTATGACCGTGTAGTTTCTAGACGTTTCATTTAAAGTCAGCTGATTATAAGCTTGTGACAGATCTAGTTTGGTGAAATAATGATTACCACTCAAACCGCTAAATAAATCTTCTACTTTTGGAACCGGGTACCTGTCGACCAACAAAGCTTTGTCCAGTGTCACCTTGTAATCCGCGCACAGTCGTATTCCGCCGTCCGCCTTCCTCGCTATAACCAACGGCGTAGCCCAGTCAGAGCGGTCGACCGGCTCGATGACGCCGGCGCGCAGCATCGCGTCTAACTCTGCATCCACCCGCGGGAGCAGTGCGTACGGTACAGGCCGCGCGCGGCAATAAATAGGCTGCGCTCCATCCCGAACGTACAGCTTGACCTCTGCCCCCGTATAACTGCCCAATGTGCCGTCAAATAGATTCATGTCTGGAAACAATATCATTGAGCAAGTTATTTTTACATGGTACCATATTATGCATTTCTATGCACTTACTAAGCTTAGGTATTTCTATACACAATTCAGACACCCACTGTCTCCCTAATAAACTAGTGCTACCCTTATTTATGACGTATAAATCTAACCTTTTCACCACATTGTTATACTCAACATTTGTCTCTAAGTACCCTATCGAATAAATAGCCGAACCATCGTAAAATTTTAATTTTAACTTGCATGTATTTAATGGTAAATCCTTAAACAATTTGATGTATGTAAAATAGTTTATACAAGATAACGCTGACCCTGTATCGATTTCCATTTTTAAGGGTTTATTATTTATAATAATCTTTATACACACCGGTCTATACTTCGCTAAAGACATTTGGTACATTGCCTCCTCGCCATCATCAGACGCGTGTATTTCCTCCCCGGAGGTGTCACCCGTCGCTGGCTCGCGCAACCAGTGCGCCGCACCGGCCGCGTTGCGGCTCGCATCGGCGTTAGCGCTAGCCCGGCCGCGTGTCGCCGCCGCTGCCCCGCTGCGCTGCTTCCCGCCGTCAGCGCTGTGGCCGCTCGGCCCGAGCGCGCGACCCCTACGTAATCTTCCTCGCGCACCGTTGGAGTTTGAACTATCCGATGTCATACGGCGATCAAATTCCTTTTTCCTGCAGACTCTTCGCAAATGACCCATTTTTCCACAGTAACTGCATTGAAAATCTTTATACTTGCAGTTTTGTGAGCTATGTCCGTTGACCCCGCACGCTGAACAATTTCTGTTTTCTAATTTGTGTATTTTCTCGCTAAGTTCCCGGTCCGGATCTAGTTCCCGCGAGCCCTCCACAGCTCCGGCGTCCCGCTCGGCTGCCTCCAGGGTATTGGCTAACTGTAACGCTTTGTTATACTTTAGATCGTTTTCTGCAAATAGCCTCTGTCGAATAAAATCGCTCCGCAGACCGCACACAAATTGATCTCGTAGATTTTCTTCTAAGTTAGCATTAAACTCACAGTATCTAGCCATCTTTTTCAAATCGGCCACGTAGTCCGCTATCGACTCGCCTGCCACTTGCCGTCTTCGACGAAATCTGTACCGTTCTGCTAGGATTGACGGTGTCGGTTGCAGATGTGCACGCAGTAAATCCACCGCGACCGCATATGATAAGCTTGACGGTTTGTTAGGACTTGCTAATGTAGACAACAATTCGTATGTCTGCTCATCGATTAGCGCGATTAAAGTCGGTAACTTTAGATCGTCCGTTATTTTGTTGGCTACAAAATACATTTCTAACCGCTCCACATATGCTGACCAGTTACCGGTTTTCACATCAAAGTCTTTGATTTTGCCCACCGACATTGTAATTATCGTCCACGACACGATAAACTTTTATCACCGAACAAAGTTTTATCCTCGTCGCCAGTGTTTAATAAAAGACGTGCGTCGAGTACAAACATTTATTTTCAACTGCCCTCAAATATAGTTATAATATGCAACATAAACGAAACAAAATTGCAGAGTTGCTTGCTAGTTTTATAGATGGCGATGCAATCGCTTAAAATGTCAAAGATGCCAGTCTATTACCGATATTATATACTAGTCTATGTTTTTAATGCAGGCGAAATCAAAACTAGTTTATATAACAAAAATAAACCGAAATTACAAGATAAACGGTGCGCAAGCGGTGGCGGCGGCAAACATTTGTCTTGTAGTGTTGCTAGTAAATAACACGAAATTAATTGTAAATATTTATATATTCAATTATCTTTCGATTAAGATACTTTACTCTATTACGGTATAAACCAAAGAGTGTTTAAACTTAGCCCTGTATGGGATTTGTTTTCACGCAGATGGTTCGACTTAACTTTAGTTATTACAAGGCCTGCATAACATTGTAAGAGATGATTTTATGTCTGGAGCTCCAACAACAACAAATCTACAAGAAATATCTCCTAAAATGTTATGTAGTCCTGGTACATCTTCAAATCTATCATACTATACAAAACTGTGATTAAGTAGTAGCTATAAATCAATTAATTTTAATAATACTATTAGATTGGAACATACATAATATGATGAAAATAATGTATAAAAGTATAGTGTTACTCGATGGGATGCTTTACCCGCGCCTTTTCCCATCGTGTAACAGTGTTACTCGATGAAACTTTTTATTCCCATCCAGTAACACCAATACTTAAGGTGTTACTCGAGTTAAGTTACGGCGAACGAGATAATTATTAAAAAAAGATTTATTTAATTAGAACAATGTTTATTGATTAGAATATTCTACAAGACTGAATTACAATTATAATATTTAATTTAACTAAACTTATTACTAAATCTGCAGTTGTGCAGTTTACGCAATGTCACACGGCGCATCCGCTGCATAGTCAGCAATGACGTACATTAGGCGATTGGCTAACTCTCGTTGGGAAAAAAATTCCCAACGAGTAACACTGTTACACGTTTGGGTGTTACTGGATGGGAATAAACCTATTGTGGTTATAAAGCTGAAGAGTTTGTTTGTTTGAACGCGCTAATCTCAGGAACTACTGGTTCGAATTGAAAAATTCTCCTATATGAAGCAGACATTGTAGTATAATTATATATGCATTTAATATTGTAGGTATCTTATCTTATCTTATGTGTGGGGGCCAGTCAGTGCAGACCGGCGACACTTCGACCCAGTGGGATCTTTTGTGTCGGCCCCAAGATTTAACCCTTAGCTATCTCCTTATGAATGTACTGCATAAGCCGCAGTGTACAATTCAGAGGGAGAAGCCTGAAGTCTTCAGGGCTTGGATATGCCACCCCCATCAGACCCGTCCTCAGTCCAGCCAACGCGTCGCATTCACACAATAGGTGCGATACGGACTCGTCCTGTTCACCACAAGCCCTGCAGATCAAATTGTGTGCCAATCTCAATCTGCACAGGAAGTCGTTGGTGCCAAAATGGCCAGTGAACGCTCCTGTGAGCAGGCGCATTTGGCTCTTGCTATATCCACAGAACTTCCGGGTGAAGCCTGTGGCTCCGTTTGCAATGAACTTCTTGGAGTGTTCCAGACCCCTAAGGACCATCCACTCCAACCTATGTTTGTCATTGCCATGTGCATTCAAAGCTGCCTTGACGGTGCTCTCAGAGAGTCCCACGAATGGCTCGGGGCCCACAAACAGCTGCTCCGAGCCCTTTCTGGCCAACTCATCAGCCTCCTCATTGCCCTGCACCCCTGCATGTCCCGGAACCCAGACCAGTCTGACTGTGTTCTTCCTGCCTAGTTTGTTGAGGATCTTAACACAGTTCAGGACCAGTCTGGAGTCCACCCTACACGAGTCCAGAGCCTTGAGAGCAGCTTGACTGTCACTGAGAATATACACAGTCTTGTCAGTGACACCACTGTTAATATTCTCCTGAGCACAGGCAATTATAGCGTAGGTTTCCGCTTGGAAGACCGTTGCATATTTGCCCATGCTTTGGCTCACCTTACAGTCACTGGCATAGATACCAGCGCCTGATCCTGTTTCCATTTTGGAACCATCGGTGTACCAGATGAGACAACCCTCGTCAGGCGATTTTAGACCTTGTCTCCATTCATCCCTCGTGGGGACCTTTATTTTAAAATTCTTTTTGAATATGTGCAATGGTTGCATTTTGTCGCATCCCATGCTCATAATCCTTTTGAGATCCTTTGAAGTCTCCAGTTTTGTGTGTCGAGTTACCGGCATGTTGACGCTCCACAGCCCATGCACAGATAGTCTATGTAGCGCCTTTACCGCCTCTGACTCCACAACAATGTGTAGCGGCGTTAGATCCAGCAGGACCTCTAACGCTGCCGTTGGCGTAGTCGGGAACGCCCCTGTTATAGCCATGCAGGCCAATCGCTGTACCTTCGACAGCGCGTTCCTGCATGCAGCTAGTTTGGTTCTTGGCCACCAGACAATGCTCCCATACGTGAGTATGGGTTTTATCATCATCGTGTATAGCCACTTGATGACCTTGGGCTTTAGCCCCCAGGTCTTCCCATAAGTAGAGCGAATCATGCCGAAAACCCGCTGGGCCTTCACTATGACTTTTTCTACATGAGGTTTCCACGTTAGTTTGCTATCTAAGGTCATGCCTAGATACTTCACCTCCGTGGACCATTGTAACTGCGTACCATACATGGAGAGAGTTCCCAAACCTGTGAGATCCATCTTCCTAGTAAATGGCACGACAGTAGTTTTCCCTGGGTTGATAGATAAATGATTGCTACTGCACCATTTTTCCACCATAACCAGGGCCTTCTGCATGAGACTGGATACCGTGCTCGGAAACTTTCCATTGACGAGTATCACCAAGTCATCCGCATATCCGACCGTTAAGTACGGACCTTTGTTGAGTTGTTCTAGGAGTGAATTGACTACCAAGCACCATAAGAGTGGTGAGAGTACTCCACCCTGAGGGCAGCCCTTGGTTGTCGTTGCATACAATTCATCACCTAACAACTCAGACCTAATAATTCTACCCCTGAGCATACAATCGATCCACTTGCAAATGGTTGGCTCTATGCCGTGATTTGCCGATGCCATACTAATGATATTATAGGTATAGTTTATTACTACTTTTCTTGTTTCATACTTTTTAGAGCATATTTTTCAGTAGGTGGGTTTTAGTTTTTAAACTTAGGTAAGTACTTTTTATGAAATATAGAAATAGATTATTCAATTCAATAATAATTTTCAATTGTTATACACACATTAAACAAGTATAAACTTAAAATATCGAATCGAACATCGTAAATGTAGCAAAGCGTTCTTCCCTCTGAGAGGTGCATGTCATTGTGCTTCCCTGCGAGCTGCGTTACGTACGCGCACTGGTTACACTTACATGGCAGCTCTAGCCAGTAATATTACTGTTACCACTTCAGCTCGTGGATGTACCTACTTCCAATAGTCCTGACCTTCTGACTAGGCTACGTGAAGACATATTAAATTGAATATGGCGCCCGGCCCTCTAGAGAACACAAAGTCATGAACTAAAAATATTATCATGACTTTGTCCTTTAAAGTCCATACCCATTCAATTTAATATAAATAGCGGACATTCACAACGCTTCCAACGATAGCTACCACATTTATTAAATTATTAATTACTAGCTGACCCGCGCAACTTCGTCTGCTTCACATAAGAGAATTTTCCTAGTTTTTGCAATATTTTTCATTTATGCTCCGCTCCTATTGGTCGTAGCGTGATGTTATATAGCCTTCCTTTATAAATGGGCTATCCAACACTGAAATATTTTTCTAATTTTTACCCGTAGTTCCTTAGATTACCGCGTTCAACCAAACAAACAAAATGTGAGTGAAGTCGGCGCGTGAGCGCCCCCGCCTTTTTATAAATGCAGCGTATGGCCGTTTCGCGCGTTAAACAACAATCAACCGTATAGCCGTACCCATACTGGCGCGGCGAGATTTAGAAGTTTTATTTCATCTATATCTTGTGTGTTTATAAACCGATTCCTATATTTTTTTTTATAATATAAATATTAAAGTGTACTTTTTGAATATGGGAGTTTGATAAAGATATATCTATGTGAAATACAATATATTTATGTATTTTAATACACTTTGAAGAAATGCCTAACGATTAAACACGTTATTGTGGCTAATTTATAAAAGATACATATATACTATTAAGGACTTTTTTGTAGATCTTTTGAAGACCATCATCTTTGTAATACATACTTTTGGTGTATGATCAACGTATGCGAGGATAAGAGCTCGAAAGCGCATTTTCGTCCGACTTGCTTCAAATTTATCGTCACTGCTCAGCTCCTATGTGTCTTAGCGTTATGTTATATAGCCTATAACCTGCCCAGGAGTATGGACTACAATCGTACCAAGTTTGGTTAAAATCCCTTCAGTAGTTTTTGACCCATGCGTGCACATACAGACAGACAGACAGACAGACAAAAAATTTACTGATTGCATTTTTGTCATCAGTATCGATCACCATTCATCCTCCAATATTAATTTTGAATATATATTCAATGTACAGAATTGACCTCTCTACAGTTTTATTATAAGTATAGATGACGGAACAGATTACGATACCTACTTAGGTACATACATATCGGTTAGGGATGTTGATGGGATGCGCAGGATGCGACACGAAAGAAAATGGGTGGGCCGATAAATAGTGCGATGATGTTTTAAGTGAAGATGAGCATCAAGAAACACTAGAAAATGGTATAACCTTTGCAAAACAAGCTTGAACCTGCAGAGATGATATTAGATACCTACTTTTTATTAAATGAGATGCACAATTTTCATCAACATCCGCATCCGCAATTGCGGAGCTTCCGCATAGATTTGGACATCCGCATGCGAATGCGATGTCCAATTCAATGCGCTTTAAATATCCGTATCCGCATCCGCGGATGTCAAAAAATCTACATTCGCAACATCCCTGATACCGGTCAAAATCATATTCCTCCTTTTTACTTTGCCGTAGTCGGGTAATAAAGGGATACGAATAGAGTTGCCACCTTCATCTTGAACTCACAGAGTAGGTATACTATACACTATACCTACCTACTTACTTCTTGAGGTAACAAAAATAAAGTACAACATCGAAAAGTAAAGCATTATTTCTTTAATTTGCTGTTTTGTTGGCACATTTTCGTGGCTTCTAGCAACATCTAACAAAAATGTATATCCAGGTACGTGTTAACCGCATCTTTACTATGTTTACATAATTATATCAAAATAGATAAATAACTACTTAGTACTTTATTACATTTAGGGAAGCTCTATTGCATTGCTTCTTGTTTGTTTACACGTACCTACTTTATTTTCTTCATAAAGTAAAAACTAAAAAGTACGTTCACCCGAAATAACGTACAATCTTAACTAATCCTAATCCTAACTAATATTATAAAAGCGAAAATGAGTTTGTTTGTTTGTTTGATTGTTACCTTTTCACGCCTAAACCACTGAACCAATCATCCTGAAATTTTGCATATACGTTGTCAGGTGTACAGAAACGGACATAGGCTACATTTCATCCCGAAAAAAATTACTGTTCCCGAGGAAAACAATAATAACGTTCGTAGATGGCGCCACGTGTCTTTTGAATCATGATTGAATTATATTATTATATTTATATTATTACAAGCAGAATACAACCTGAATTGATTGTCAAATTCTAAATTAACGCGAGCGAAGCCGCGGGCAAAAGCTAGTACTTTATAAAATAGACACGAGCAGCGGCGTCGACGGCGGCGCCGCAGCGTCCTCCTCGTCGTACCACCAACTCCACAGTGGTACGAGAAGGAATTTCATTTCCTCTTCGTGTCACTGATTGAAATGTTATTTCCAGATACCTACACATTCAAAGTTGTTCTACATATTATTAGTATTGTTACGCCCAGTGCCATCTCTCGGCATTGTGCGGAAGACTCGGCAGTTCCCTCTTATAATTTATTACAGCGCCATCTATTGGCATCTTACGGAACTTCGTACGAGAAGAGTGGCGAGAACGCTGGTACATTCTCGAATGTTATACTGTTTACATACCGGGTATGACGTTTCTAGAAAACTCTGGAAACACTTTAACCGCGTATAAATAGAGCGCACGCGCACCGCCAAGTCATTTTACAATCGTAAGCGGTCAAGTATTCATCGAAGCGAACGGAAGCGAAAATACTACGGAGTTTGAAGCAGTTACAGTGGAAAAGTGTAGTAGGTATAGTATTTGTTGTGTTTTAAATTTAATTGTGTGCTAGAATAAAACGTGTTTTAGTCGGTAATATTGTTTACATTCTTATCCGTCGAACCCAGCACGTAACATTATTATCTAATTTCCTTTCGATATCAATATTATGTACCTAATATGTATAAATATAAATTGTTATGTTTTATAAATAATCTTCAATAATTACCACTCGATTTTCCTCGAAGTGATTTCCGGCCGCTAATGGATCTTATTAGTAGGTTCGGTACTCATTATATTCAAAATTGTTTGGTGACTTTATTTCGCTCCCGACCCGACCCGCGGTACTTCGTGGTACAACCGCGACATTCTACTGGCTGTAGGTACACACGGCTCCACATCAAGTTAGACAGCATATACAGGGTGTCCGGTAATTAATGAATAACTTTGAAATGTTTTATAGTAGAGGGTAGTACTAACTAGAGCTTTGATCTCCTGTCTTAATAATGAAGCTGATGAAAACTCGGACAGTTCCGATTATTCAATTTTTTAAGAATTTTTAGTAATATAAGCAAATGATTGAGATAATTGAAACTGATTATGTTCCTAACAAATGACTGATTGTAATAAGAGAAATTGTTATTTTTTATTATTATATAAGTGTTATAATATGTTTGTAATATCTTTAATAAAGAATAAATAGTGCTTGACTGATTCTTATATAAATAAAATGTTTTAGAAAATGATTTCTGTGTTAGTTACTTACTTATTCTTTTTCCTGGTATCATTATGATACTTCTTTTAAATATGAAGTAACATAATAACGTATTTTAGAAAGTTACATTAGAAAAATATCATTTTCGTGGGCTGTTTTGTGATTTGCGTGGCCTCAATTTTTTTAAAGTCGATTATCTCTGTAAGTATATCGCTCTCTGAGGTGCCTCTTCTATAAAAAATATTACTTTTACGTATATTTTAGATATACAAATCGATTTCTTAAAAAATATTAAATTTGAAAATTGCCACGCAAATCACCAAAGAATGCCTTGCTCGAAGAAGCACCCTTTTGAAAAAACTATTTTATTAGCCAAAATATAGGTAAATTCATGTAATCGGGGTATGGGATATCTATCGGGCTTCGTAATTGCGTTTAGCCGCCTATAATCGCCACAAGGTCGTATATCACCGTTTTTCCTTGGTAACAACATGAAGCGGACTAGCCCATGCGCTTTTAGAAGGCCTACAGATACCCAATTCCTGCATGACTTAAAATTCTTCTTTAACTTTTTTATACCTATCCGGCGGTAACGGTCTAGCGCGCGCATGTACGGGTGGGCCTGTAGTCTCTATATAATGTAATATATTATGACTAGGAGTTTCCCTGAATGACGCTGGTTTGGTAATGTTGGGAAACTTACAAAGTAATTGATAATATGGGTGATTTTCAACTATAGAATTTAAAGAAGGTTGATCAACATGTACAATTGATGCTAACACATGAATATCAGTAACTTGGTCGACAAGTTTACGTCTATGCATATCTACTAAAATCTTATGGTATGACAAAAAATCTGCACCAAGAATAGACTGTTTTACATCTGCCAAAATAAAATCCCAACGGTCGGTCTACGAAGCTTAAGATTTAAAACTAAAGACTTCACACCGTAAGTAGCAACCTGCGTACCGTTGGCACCATATAAAATGAAATCTGACCTATGATTACCTTTAAAAACATTTTTACCCATAGGTAACACGGATACATTCCAGTGTCAACTAGAAAACGTAAACCAGAATTGATGTCCATGACTGAAAGACTGCTGCAGGGTATAACGGCACAGACCTCCGCCAATGTCTGTACCTCGCCATCTAGTTTTCCGACTTTGAGCAGTTACCCTTATCCAATCGGGACGAGTCCTTATTCTTCCACACGCAGGGTGGCACGCACTTGTGTGCTCTCTGTCGGTATCTAAAGTGGTAGGGACAAAGCCAATCGGGTGAGACAGGATTGCGACTTCTTGATCTTGAGCGCGAAGTTAGTCGAAAGCGGTTGCCATCCTGTCTAGACCTTGACCGAGAACGTTCTATAGTGGTCAATCTAGCATTGATCTTAGCCAGTTCCGCAACTATACCTGCTAAGTCCGTATCATAACGTGCTTGACCTCGGTTTTGTGGGTTCTGTCCTATCGCTGCAACTTGGTTGGTACTCGTGGCCTCGGCGACGTTGTCTGCAATCATCGCGAGACTGTCCAGGTCCTTTGTCTCCGACACCACCAACACGGCTCGCACTGTCGAGGGTAGGTGTCCTTGCCACAGTACCCGTAGCGTGTCGTCTGGTAAATTATCACGAGCCAAATCTCTCATACGATGGAGAAGTTGTGAGGGCGTTTGGTCACCCAACTCCATTTCTCCTATCAGTTTTTCTATCTGCCTGTTCTTGGAATCCTCGTACAAGGCCAGTAATTTCCTTTTCAAACCTTGAAATTTCTGTCTCCGAAGGTTTCAACAGATAGTCTGTACACTGCATAATAACTTCCTTAGGCAACTTCGATTCGACAAGATCAAACTTGCCATCATCTCCCATCTTCTGCGGCGCTAATATGGCCTCGACGCGAATGAACCACACGCGCGGTTGGTCCACCCAAAATTCAGGTATACGTGCCGCAACCGAAATAGCCATCACCTCAGCCGGTGGTAGTGGCGACGGATTCGACAAAACGGGAGTCTTGCCGGGGTTCATAACGGGATTCATTTTTCTAATCTTTACACAAGTCCAAACACGAGTCCAAAGTTTTACGAGTTCAAATTTTCACAAATCCACAATTCACGTTAACGTTCGTTGTCGGGGTCACCAATGTAGGGTTGACCCCGGTAGAGATAAATAAAATCCGTAAGAACGAAATATATGTATATTTATCACTTTTACATTTAAATATTATAATTTACGAACGTACATAATAACATATGCTTCCATATACAGTTTTTACCGGACTGGTGAAATCGTCGCGGTTGACACCCTTTTACATACATAGACATGTAGCTACGTATAACGTACGTGGCTATGTATGTGTGTAACTGTGGCACGAATTTCATAGGAGCAAATAGGATGCTTCAAGAAAGTTATCATGATTTTCGAAGTATTTATGACAGCAACTTTTTTGCGGAACTTGCTGATCTAAATATAGAATGGCATTTTAATGCCCCCTCCTGGCCAAGTGCTGGTGGCTTATGGGAGCGCGCGGTAAGAAGCTTAAAGCACCACCTCAAACGTGTCATAGGCAATCAAAAATTGACCCTCGAGGAATTCAGCACGATACTAACTCAGGTGGAGGTTTGTCTAAACTCTAGACCTTTACGCGCTTTATCAGAGGACATCGAAGATTTGAACATTCTTACCCCAGCCCATTTCTTATCTGGAAGATGTGGAACCGGTATCACTGAAACGCGCGAAGATGGTCGGACTAGATGGTATTTATTAGCCAAGTTGTTAAATAATATCTGGAAGAAATGGAAACAAGAATATCTTAAAGAAGAAGCAAATGGCGTAGAACTGAGCAGAACATTAACATCGGCAATTTTGTGACTATCCACGACGAAAACCTGCCTCCTCGAAAGTGGATGATGGATAGAGTAATTGAGACTCATCCAGGTTTAGACGGATTGGTTGTAACATTAAAAACAAAAGGTGGAATCATCAAAAGGCCTATTGTTAAACTTTCAGTCTTGCCGATTGAGCCTGCAGCAACTGGTACGGAGGATAGCAATAATATTCAAGAAAATAATAATAATCAGGAACCTTAAAGCTATTGTGACTCAAGTGGGTTATTAGGTCGACATGTTATCCAGCGCGGTATCTCGCATTGATTTACGGCTTCTATATCAGCATTTATTGCAACCCATTCTTTTTTGATACTTTGAGAGACTTCTTCAGCCCAATGCATTTTGTTTAACCGAAGCTGCTGAAATATTAGTTTTAATTGAGTAGTTAGCGGTGACAGCCATCCGAGGGGATCAAATACCTTAGGGATTTCTGATAAAAGTAGTCGTTTAGTAATTTTAGGGTTCGGATCAGATAAAGAAAAACTGAAAGTAAACTTGTCATTGCAAGAGTTCCATCGTAGACCTAACGTTTTTGATATACTTTCGGATTTGAAATTAAAAATTATTTCGCCATTGCTGTTGTGGTGCTCAATATTTTGGAGAAGATCCGGATGATTGGCAGACCATTTTCTTAGTGTAAAACCGCCGGTTCTCAACAATTTGTTCAGTTCATCGATAAGTGCTCTACCTTGATCTATGGAGTGTGATCCATGGATCAGGTCATCCATGTAAAATGACTCTTCCAAAGCCTTAGTAGCATCAGGATATCGATGGCACTCATCCGCAGCCAAGCGTTTGAGTCATCATGGCCAAGAACGGGGCTGCTTTTGTTCCATACGTTACTGTGGCGAGATTGTACGTTTGTAATGCTTGATCCGGTGCATGCCTCCAGATGATCCGCTGGTATTGTTGATCTGGTTTATTTACCATTATCTGTCTGTACATTTTTTCAATGTCAGATGTATATGCATAACGATATTTACGCCACTTCAATATAAGTTATTGTAAGTCCCGTTGTAAATTCGGACCTTTGTACGACAGGTCATTTACACTATATCCGCTAGACGTCCTTGCTGACGCGTTGAATACTACGCGCAGCTTGGTAGTTGCTAATTCTGTCCGTTGCACACAATGGTGCGGTAAGTAACACGAGCGCGCTTCATTGTTATGATCGCTATAACTCAGCACCATATGTCCTAAGGCTATGTACTCACTGATAAATGCCTTGTATTGATCTGCTAAAATGGGCTGTTTACTAAATTTACGCTCCAAATTTTTTAACTGCGCTGTCGCTATTTGTTTAGATAAGTCTAGGTTTTCATCGATGTCAGGTTTTAATGGAAGTTTGACCTCATATCGCCCATCTTCACGACGTTTTGTAGTTGATTCATAAAATTCGACGCACTGCTGATCTTCCACGGATAAGATTGACGTTTCATTTATATCCTCGATTTCCCAAAACTGCTGTATATTTTGGATATTGTTTAGGACTACATTACATTTAAATGACGACACTTCGCCACCTCCGTATATGGTCTAACCAAGCTGGGTTTCTTGCAACACAGGTTGCGATGAGCTCTCACCTTTTGTCAAACCTCCTAACAATATCATTCCATTAACCTGGGCGCTTAATAATAAATCCACTTGATGGCTAACGTTAAAGTATGGATCCGCTAATTTAATATTTTCAATATAAGTCCACTTCGATGTGTCAAAGGACTTATGAGGAATATCTTTGAGTATGTTGTTCATCGTATGTCCGTCCGTGACAAACGAAAAGTCATTATACGTTGAGGAACACTGTAGTGTAGTCACACCGTTACAATTGCTTTCGACTTCTCCTGCGCCAAATATTAAGCCGTGGAATTTCGATATTTTTAATCCCAGTTTCTTTGCCGCGCTTTCTCTTATCAGAGGAACTTGCGACCCTGGGTCTATAAGGGCTCGTAAAACGTGATAGGATCCGTCGATAGCTGCGACTTTGCTGTGACACGTGTGCCGTAGTTGGCACATGTTTATCTGGCTGATTCTGGTTAATAGTTGTGATTGCTGAGCTCTTGGATTGCGACATATTTTGTGTGCAGGCGTCATCAGGTGGAGTGTGGTCATTTTGACGAGCAAAATAAAAAACATAAAAAAATCTACAATGGAGTGGTGATTTCGTGCACACTTACGACATCGTCTAACGGAAATGCATTGTAGACCATTATGACCGAATAAACAATTCTTGCATAATTTCAACTTTAAAACTTTAATTTGATATCATTAGGCATCTTTAAAAACTTTGCGCAATTAAATAGAGCATGTTGTTGATTGCACAGCGGACATTTGATAGGACCCGTCGACTCAATCGTATTCATGAGCGTTTGAGTGGCGAGTCATCTGAACAGCGCGAGCATTGTTTAAGTATTATACGAAACCGACTGGCTAACGAGACTCCCGAGCAGCGCGAATATCGTTTAGGTAAATGTCATATGAGACCGATTCGACCAATGAGACTCCCGTACAGCGGGAACATCGGCTCAGTGTTATTCGAGAACGGGTCAATAATGAAACTCACGAACAGCGCGAGCATAGATTCGATCTAATAAGTTTGGCTGAATTTGCCGCTCGCTACGAAACCGTTTCGAGTAGGTACATTTTGGGTCGATGATAATGGTGATGTTGAGCTAAGAGATCAAGTAAACGAGAGTACGAAATACATCCAATTGCGCGATAATACAAGAATCACTTCCCCCATCCCGCTCCTTCTCACTTCCTTTCCTAAAGGGTCGCAACGCGCAAGTGATGGCTCTGGTGTTGCAGGCGTCCATAGGCTACGGTGACCACTTACCATCAGGTGAGCCGTATACCTGTTTGCCACCTTAGTTGTATAAAAAAAAATGCGAATCAGAACTCAGGCGGCAGGTCTACGCACTCGCTACTACACTTTAAATGGTGACCGAGAAGGATTTTATTACAGTCTGATTGTATGTCACATTCCTTTTCGCAATGAGAGTGAACTCATTGAAGAGGGCGAAACAGCTGAAGGTTGTTTCTTACGCTGACAATCAGAGTTAAGGCCTCTTGTACATAATTTATCTGTAGAACAATTCGCCCATGCCGAACAAGTCACCCAACAAGCTCTGGTTCAGGCTGTAGCACTGAACATTGTGAACCAGGACAGACGTCAACGGTTCTACAGAACATAATGTAAATAGTTACGCCGAAGATCAAATCAATGTGTATAATCATGTCTTAAAAGCAACTTTATTACACACTAGCTATCCACACCGCGGCCACGCCCGCGTTTTATTAGGTTTTCCCGTGGTAAAAGTATCCTATGTCCATCAGAGATAATGTAGGAAAGAATTTTCAAAATCGGTTAACGGACACCATGAACACCCAGACTCGGAACAACCCTTAGTGGAGCGCAGCTGTCCCGCGCGGGACTCGAACCCGCCACACTCGGCGCAGTGGCAGCAGCGAGGCGACCACTTAAACCACTAGGCCATCCGTGCAGTCTTTTTATTATATATACTAGTTTTCACCCGCGGCTTCGCTCGCGTAAATGTAAGTTAGGTTAGTTAAGTCGATCCAGAGATTACCCCTACAACCGCACAAACATTTCTAAAAATACGCGTCGAATAGACAACCTCCTCCTTCTTTTCTTAAAGTCGGTTAAAATGATTAATACTTCTAGTTTCTAGCACGCACTCTGTTGTCTCCAGAGAAATCAATTATCGATATCGACAAGTCTCTATACATTATTCTAGAACAAGAAATCACCTAACTCCTAACCGTTAAAGAGTTGTACCTTCCTTCATCAGCTCAGCTTCATGAGATGATGATGACCATATGCAAATGTCTCAATAGCTTTAGAAAATATATGAAAAACATTGTTAATACCTATAACATTTAAAGGTTGCCATCGATTTCCCTGGGATTCCATCATCAGATCCTGACTTGGTGCCAATTGGACCACCTTTGGGATATCTCCTTTTCAACAAAAAAGGAATCACCACAATTGGTTCATAAACAACGAAGTTATCTGCGTACACACAAAAAAAAAATATATACGGTCGAATTGAAAAACCTCCTCCTTTTTTGAAGTCGGTTAAAAATAAAAACCTTTTCATTTCATTTATTACTTAAAAAATTTCTTCTTGCGCGTCTAATATTATCTAGTTGTTCATCTCTGTGGTTTGCTCGACGATTTCGCATTGCCAACCGAGCCGTTTCACGAGCTGTCTCACTTTGCTCTTATGATTGCGAAACACGAAGTCGGGCCATACTAACGCGGTGCTCTTCACGTGCAATGTCTTGTTCTTCTTCAGTGGTTTCATTCGCGAAGTTTCGAAGCCTAATTGTATTACGGCTTCGTCGGGAAAGATTAGATCTTGTTAATAACAATATCGGCACAATAAGATTGAATAATAATATTCGTGGAAATTCGTACAAAACAAAACACATTTACTGGTCAACTTCAATTTTAACGTTTTGCGGCTTAGAGTACTTTCAAAACAAATCATAGACAACATTACGTGAGCTGTCAGTTGCGTTTTGTTTTACCACTTATAACAAATGAACGGCTAGACTGATGGTTTGACTGATTTTGTTTTTTATTGATTGACTTCAATTTTATACTTATTATCCTATTCCGGACGAAGATAAAACCAAAAACACAAAAATCTTAAAATTGGTCAAGCCATTCTCGAGTTACAAGTGGTGTAACTAACACGACTGTTTTATATATATAGATTATAGAAATGTGTAGAGGGTAACCACGCTCATACGCCACTTACCTAAGAGATCATAAGCTTTAGCGGAGTGGTATATGAGCACGATGATCCTGCCGCAGACATATTCACCTAAACATTGGATTAAGAATTGCATATCTCCGCGGAATAAAACGTTTGGGTACAAACAAAACTATTTAGAAGACTATCCAAAAAATATACATATTTGATGACACTACAATATGAGCACACCTTTATGTTAAACGCAGCCTGTTTAAGTAATTATTTTGACAACACGATCCCCTGTACCTACCTGAGTCCTGAGTAAAACGTAACGTGAAATAAAACAAAGCGATGTGTTTTATAAATTTTTACAATTTAATTCAATTGATACGGTCAGTAATTTAAGAAGTAAAGAAACGTTACCATTTCAGTATTTTTATTAAAATATTTTCGAGTATTTACAAAATGTTTCCTACCCGACCTACAACATTTAGGTACCTACCTAATCCATCAATTCTATAGTCAACAAAAAGTACTTTATGTTGAAAATGTCGCGAGCGAGTATTTACATATAACGAAACATTTAGAATCGATATTTGAAAAGACAAAAGAAGCAATGCAACATGAACCAGAACTTAACGATGCAGCGTTGTATTGTTGATCAAATGATGCAGCGATGGGAAGATACCGTTTAGTGTTGAAACACTCGCACACCGGCGGCGGCGGCCGAGACGAGACATGAGACACTGGCGCAACACGAGACTATGTCGGGCACTAGTCTAGTCAACAAGTGCTTTTTTGGTCAACTTTTTTCAGCCGTCTCGGAAAAATATGAATGAAGTGTCATTCGATTCGGAATGGCATATAGAAGATTTTTGAAAAAAAAAACAATTACCGCTTGCAAAAATTGAAAAAGTTATAAACAATTAACTAAAAAAATAGAGGAGGAAATTTTCTAAAAGAAAGTCTCGACTCCCGGAATTGTAGGACCAATATATATAATTTTCCCAGAGGGATGAAAATAGGGCCGAAAACGGGTACTCTGGCTTGCGAAAGCCACGCCTACTTCGGACGCTTTGTCAATAAAAATTATTTAAACGTATTAAATATGAAATTTAAGAAACGAAAAAATTCAGGGAGCCTGCTGGATAGATAAATGATCAATAACCCGCCGGTATTTTTTTTTATCACAATTTTGAATTAGTTATGCAATAGTTCATTAATAATTTTTTGCTGCTTGAACATGAACATTGCAAGTGTGATAATTGTTAAACTATAAATTTGAGATTTTTTGCTTTCTTGGAGATATTCTTAAAAGGCTTTAGAATAGAAACCGATGGAAAAAAATAAATATTTTTCAGTTTTTTATTAACAATTTTCGTAGTTGCAAAATTTAAAAAAAAAGGATGAAATTTCCTTTTCTTTTTGAATCTATTTTCAGATTTGATAAATCTCAATAAAATAATTTTTGAGATATTTGCAAAAACTAAACCCCTTGTTTTTTTATAGTTAATTGTTTATAACTTTTTAATTTTTCCAAGCGGAACTTGATTTTCAAAAATCTTCTACATGCCATTCCGAATCGAATGACACCTCAGTCATATCTTCCCGAGACTGCTGAAAACAGTTGACCAAAAAAGCACTTGTTAACTAGACTACACGGGCGACACCTAACTTAATGTTAAACTCACAACGTTGATACCCGTCCCATTATAATAACATTCTCCTCGTCAGCTCGTCACCAGTTGCGCGCCTACCTACCTAAATATAAAATGTAATGTAAATCAAAGGCAACATATATTATAATCGTCTTAACACAGTTTCATTTATTAAAAATGTAACAAGATTCCCACAATCTATATTCAGAACAAATTAATAAACAATATAGAACTTATAACTGTGACGAGCTTAGGGCACTTAGTCTTGTTTTAATATTGGATATAATTTTAACATTTAGTCATCTATATCAATAAAATAATATGTAGCTATCTAGTATAAGTTGTTATATTTAATGTGAATTGTCAAGATCTCGCGTTACTCGTATTAGTTATGTACACTAAGTACGAATATTACATTAACGGATATTTATAAAAAGAAACAATGTGAATAACTTGTTAATTAAATAAATAATACCTACAGTATAACTGATACAAGTTACTAGCATCTTGTAAGCGCCGATGTTCTAGCGCGAACGCTTACGCCGCGCTGCGCGCTGCAGCGCTACGAGTGCAGCACGCGCCACGCTGTGCGCGGTGACATTACTTACAATATCTAAGTTGCTGCAAACAAATTAAAACTTTTATTACGATTTATAGGATTTGAGAAAATATCTTATATCACTACACCTACAGTACCTACTGATATATATTATGTCGATGAAAAAATACGTCAATTATAATACTATATAATTATTTGTATCTTCTTAGATAAAAGGGCACACGAGTTGTGCAAAGGGTAGGTCCGCGAGCGTGAGCCGAGCTCCTTGTGCGCGCGACGGGTACGTCGTGTTTGTTGACATTTGTACGAAGATACGTACCTACTAATATTGTACTAATTGTATATAACACCAATTATAATAAATCTAATATATTTCGCCATGATATTTATCCTTAAGCCAATCGAGTCATAAGAAATATCTTTTCAGTAGGTAGTTTCCTCTCTTACATTTTAATTAAGAGGTTTAGGAAATACGATTTGTACGGCTCGCCAGTGAACTACACCATCATTCAACTATTTTTATGTTAATCAATGTTGATGTACCCTGTACTATACGAAATTTTCTGATTTTTTGAGAACAAACAATAAAATAATATAATACATAATCTGCATTATGTGTATAGGCATGAGTATTATTAGCTACTTACAAATAATATAAAAGAACAGACTATAAATTAAAATATAACTTTATATTTATAACATAATTGGGCACTCTTGTGAATACTCCGCGTCCCGCAGTGTTGCTGACCGCTTACAACAAATATAAAAGATCTGATAAATCAAATTACTTATTTTCTATTTTCATTACTTTTGTTGCAGTCAATAAACTTAACATGTATATTAACTTTGCTATCCCAATAAATGTAGGTATACAATTTTTAAAGTAGCTAACTCCACAAGTTACTTGACAAATATAATCAGTATGTTTGTACACCAAGAACGAGGAGTTAAGTTCAAGATATATGTACTAGATATAAGACGCACAAGACTCACAACACATAACAAGGTAAACTCGACGCGGGCACAAGTGCTCAGCTCGATACAAGTGCTAGCTAGAGTGCGCGCTACGACAAGGTAAACTCGACGCGGGCACAAGTGCTCAGCTCGATACAAGTGCTAGCTAGAGTGCGCGCTACGACAAGGTAAACTCGACGCGGGCACAAGTGCTCAGCTCGATACAAGTGCTAGCTAGAGTGCGCGCTACGACAAGGTAAACTCGACGCGGGCACAAGTGCTCAGCTCGATACAAGTGCTAGCTAGAGTGCGCGCTACGACAAGGTAAACTCGACGCGGGCACAAGTGCTCAGCTCGATACAAGTGCTAGCTAGAGTGCGCGCTACGACAAGGTAAACTCGACGCGGGCACAAGTGCTCAGCTCGATACAAGTGCTAGCTAGAGTGCGCGCTACGACAAGGTAAACTCGACGCGGGCACAAGTGCTCAGCTCGATACAAGTGCTAGCTAGAGTGCGCGCTACGACAAGGTAAACTCGACGCGGGCACAAGTGCTCAGCTCGATACAAGTGCTAGCTAGAGTGCGCGCTACGACAAGGTAAACTCGACGCGGGCACAAGTGCTCAGCTCGATACAAGTGCTAGCTAGAGTGCGCGCTACGACAAGGTAAACTCGACGCGGGCACAAGTGCTCAGCTCGATACAAGTGCTAGCTAGAGTGCGCGCTACGACAAGGTAAACTCGACGCGGGCACAAGTGCTCAGCTCGATACAAGTGCTAGCTAGAGTGCGCGCTACGACAAGGTAAACTCGACGCGGGCACAAGTGCTCAGCTCGATACAAGTGCTAGCTAGAGTGCGCGCTACGACAAGGTAAACTCGACGCGGGCACAAGTGCTCAGCTCGATACAAGTGCTAGCTAGAGTGCGCGCTACGACAAGGTAAACTCGACGCGGGCACAAGTGCTCAGCTCGATACAAGTGCTAGCTAGAGTGCGCGCTACGACAAGGTAAACTCGACGCGGGCACAAGTGCTCAGCTCGATACAAGTGCTAGCTAGAGTGCGCGCTACGACAAGGTAAACTCGACGCGGGCACAAGTGCTCAGCTCGATACAAGTGCTAGCTAGAGTGCGCGCTACGACAAGGTAAACTCGACGCGGGCACAAGTGCTCAGCTCGATACAAGTGCTAGCTAGAGTGCGCGCTACGACAAGGTAAACTCGACGCGGGCACAAGTGCTCAGCTCGATACAAGTGCTAGCTAGAGTGCGCGCTACGACAAGGTAAACTCGACGCGGGCACAAGTACTCAGCTCGATACAAGTGCTAGCTAGAGTGCGCGCTACGACAAGGTAAACTCGACGCGGGCACTAGTGCTCAGCTCGATACAAGTGCTAGCTAGAGTGCGCGCTACGACAAGGTAAACTCGACGCGGGCACAAGTGCTCAGCTCGATACAAGTGCTAGCTAGAGTGCGCGCTACGACAAGGTAAACTCGACGCGGGCACAAGTGCTCAGCTCGATACAAGTGCTAGCTAGAGTGCGCGCTACGACAAGGTAAACTCGACGCGGGCACAAGTGCTCAGCTCGATACAAGTGCTAGCTAGAGTGCGCGCTACGACAAGGTAAACTCGATGCGGGCACAAGTGCTCAGCTCGATACAAGTGCTAGCTAGAGTGCGCGCTACGACAAGGTAAACTCGACGCTGCCACAAGTACTCAGCTCGATACAAGTGCTAGCTAGAGTGCGCGCTACGACAAGGTAAACTCGACGCGGGCACAAGTGCTCAGCTCGATACAAGTGCTAGCTAGAGTGCGCGCTACGACAAGGTAAACTCGACGCGGGCACAAGTGCTCAGCTCGATACAAGTGCTAGCTAGAGTGCGCGCTACGACAAGGTAAACTCGACGCGGGCACAAGTGCTCAGCTCGATACAAGTGCTAGCTAGAGTGCGCGCTACGACAAGGTAAACTCGACGCGGGCACAAGTGCTCAGCTCGATACAAGTGCTAGCTAGAGTGCGCGCTACGACAAGGTAAACTCGACGCGGGCACAAGTGCTCAGCTCGATACAAGTGCTAGCTAGAGTGCGCGCTACGACAAGGTAAACTCGACGCGGGCACAAGTGCTCAGCTCGATACAAGTGCTAGCTAGAGTGCGCGCTACGACAAGGTAAACTCGACGCGGGCACAAGTGCTCAGCTCGATACAAGTGCTAGCTAGAGTGCGCGCTACGACAAGGTAAACTCGACGCGGGCACAAGTGCTCAGCTCGATACAAGTGCTAGCTAGAGTGCGCGCTACGACAAGGTAAACTCGATGCGGGCACAAGTGCTCAGCTCGATACAAGTGCTAGCTAGAGTGCGCGCTACGACAAGGTAAACTCGACGCTGCCACAAGTACTCAGCTCGATACAAGTGCTAGCTAGAGTGCGCGCTACGACAAGGTAAACTCGACGCGGGCACAAGTGCTCAGCTCGATACAAGTGCTAGCTAGAGTGCGCGCTACGACAAGGTAAACTCGACGCGGGCACAAGTACTCAGCTCGATACAAGTGCTAGCTAGAGTGCGCGCTACGACAAGGTAAACTCGACGCGGGCACAAGTATTCAGCTCGATACAAGTGCTAGCTAGAGTGCGCGCTACGACAAGGTAAACTCGACGCGGACACAAGTGCTCAGCTCGATACAAGTGCTAGCTAGAGTGCGCGCTACCACAAGGTAAACTCGACGCGGACACAAGTGCTCAGCTCGATACAAGTGCTAGCTAGAGTGCGCGCTACCACAAGGTAAACTCGACGCGGGCATAAGTGCTCAGCTCGATACAAGTGCTAGCTAGAGTGTGCGCTACGACAAGATAAACTCGACGCGGGCACAAGTGCTCAGCTCGATACAAATCACGATTCCCCTAACTAGCAGTAAGTACTAGAATGTATTCCTAAACTTTACTTTCTAAAATATATATAATAATACCACAGTAAACCTTCTTCTGAATATTTTATACACATTCACAACCACCTTTATAGAATCCATAATAACTTCGTTGTGAACCATCGATGTATTAAAAGGCGGTAGATACGGGACTTAGTCACAGGCTCACAGCGCCTGGTGCTACTCAACAAAGTGATTGCCCGTAGACGGCACTCAGTCGCAAACGGAACATCGTTGATCACACAGCTCAATCATTTCAGTTTTTTTCTAATAAATACGCATTAAAATGACTTCTTGTGCAGCTAAACAGTGTTTTAATAATACAGGGAAGAAAAATAAGATACACGGGATGACTTACCACTCGTAAGTACAGCCACAAATGTTAATTTGTTGAAAATTACAATCATATTTAATGTTTGCGTCGCCATGTTTGTGAGGGCGAGATAGATATTACAAACATGCGTGAGAGACACGATACGCACATAATGCGCGAGTTGCGAGAGCGCGACGAGTACTAGACCGAGGTTGCGTAAGGTTAGCAACACAAATTTCATTAAACATTATTTTTTTTAATAATAATAATAAAGATATTCATTTCCTCTTTCACAAAGGTAAGTACTTATTATCTAATACAATACATGTTGAAACAATTCTCATTCCTTTGTGAGCGGCTGGTGTCTATAGTAGGTAACAACCTGTGTTACAGATCACCAGCCACCCAGCTCCTGGACAAGTCTTAGTGGTGATTTTAGTTTATTAGGTGTATATACAGCCAGCAAAGGGTTAAAAAGGATATTATAAGGAGCTGTTCCCAATTTTCAGGTACTGTGAGTTTATTGTTAGTTAACGTATGAAAATTTGAATTTCGCGGGCTACATTGACGGAACCACCTTAAAATATGTATTTGTATGTAACCTACTAAGGATGCATTCAAATTAATGTTTTTTGTTTTAGGAGGCTATGAACTATGATTATTATAGCTCGAAACCCGGCTCGTCAAACTCTCTGCAAAACATAAATGTTTCTGACATGGAGTCAATGTTCGATACGCCACGTAAAACATTTCTAAAATTAAAAGTCAGGAAAATGATAAAAAGAAACTTATTAAAGAAAATAAAAATAAAAACAAAAGACTTCAGGAACGATGTATATCACTAAAGGAGACAATGATCAAACTGAAAAAAGACCTCAATGTTCCTGAACAACAATTTCAGGAATTGTGTGTAAAAGCGGAAGCAGCCGATTTGTTTGCAAGAATCAGAAAGCAAAAGAAGCCCAGAAAAAACAAGGATAACATTCAGCCCACTTTTAAGAAAGTTTGCCCTGACTCTAAATTTTAACTCTCCGGCGGGATACAAATACATGCGAAAAGTTTTTGAAGACGCCTCACCCTCAAACACTAGGAAAATGGTATGAAAACTTAAATGCAGAGCCAGGATGTACAGCAGAAGCCTTCGAGGTTCTTAAAAATAAAAAATCCGGCTCCCACAAAAATATTTATTGTACATTAGTCATAGATGAAGTGGCTACTCGACAACAAACCGTTCGGAAAGGGAAAAGTCTTCAGGTTTAGTCAATGACGGAGCCGGAGGCTTAGACGTCGGCAGGGCTGCTTCACAAGTATTTGTGAAGATGCTTGTTTGTCGGATATTACACCTAAACATATCGACTTCCGTAATTAAACGATGAAAGCAAAGCTTGCTACGCAGCTCCTCAGTCGAAGCAAGTAGCAGACGCATTAAGACTGTGTGAACAATTACTTTCCCACGCGGTTTCTAACTCTGAAGCTACAGTTCAATTTATTGACAAATTGAATCATCTCTTCCATGTTATGAATTCACGGAAACGTGAACGATTTGGTTTTAAGAAACCACTTTGTGCAGAAAATAAAGAAAAGGATTTTGAATTTCGAAATGAAACGAAAGAGTACACCTGTTCATTAAAATTCCTAAATAAAAATGGAAGAATAACGAGACGTAGAGTGACAATGCACATAACAAACAAATATATAACTCAATCTGCGTGTGAAACTGGTCTTATTGGATGTTTAATATGTATGAAGAGCCTAAAATACTTATACTCAACATTAGTTAAAAACTTCTTGCTAAAATATACTTCAATGTACAGGCTTAGCCAAAACCATCTTGAATTAATTTGCGGTATAATTCGCCGGCAGGGCGGATATAATAATAACCCAAATTTCCGTCAATTCCAGGGAATTTATAGAAAAGTGTTAGGACACTTAGAGCTACGTTTCTGTCTCTCTGGAAATTGTATACCACTTGATAATTTTCTCCTACTCATGTGCTCCTCGGCTATCGAAAACATAAATAGAACTGTGGGCAGAAGTGCTCAAGATTTCGTAAATGCTGGTGAAGATTTTTCTATGGCAGATATTTATGGTAGTGGATCATTTAACAATCACAAAGTTACACGTGGTGGATCATATATCCGGATGAGATATAAAAAGAAGCAAAAGTCATGTAAGTGACACTACAGCCGAAAATAATGTAGAAATATTACCAAATATTTTAAACTTATTAAAATTAATGTGAGATATGTGTTACTGAGTTGATTACTAATGGAACACTAAGTTTTCATAAATTAATTAATCTAAAGGATATGGCGGGTTGTGCTATCCATCTTATGATTTATTCAAGATATGCCTTAAGTCCGAAACAGCAATAAAAATTATTTTAGACATAACAATACTCAAAATTTTCTTTGTGTGAAGCAAATATTTCGGCTAAAATTAAATGTGATTCAATCTTTTCTAAATTCAGATATTCTGTCTGCTTTAGAAATTAATTCATTAGATCAACCAGTTATATTTAACCATAGAATACAACTTTTGAAGGGAATAGTTGACAAATATTGTGATGTCAGAGTCCATTATTTTCATAAAATAGATCCGGCAATATCAAGTGTCTCTTATCTTATCTTATGTGGGGGCCAGTCAGTGCAGACCGGCGACACTTCGACCCAGTGGGATCTTTTGTGTCGACACTCTCCCAATAACGACTGCCATAAATGTTCCTGGCAGCCGGGACCGACGGCTTAACCTGCTCTCCGAGGCACGGAGCAGCCGATAATTGTCAATCAATACGCACATAATTTCGAAAAGTCATATAACTTCCGAAAGTCAGAGGTGCGCGACGTGGGTTCGAACCCGAGACCCTCTGCATTGCAGTCTGTTGGTCTCCCCACTGAGCTATTGCTGCTCTTTTAATATCAAGTGTAACAAAACGACAAAAACTAAATTAATTATCTTTATTTGAATGTATTTTAGTTCTTGTTCATCTGAGTGTTTTAATAACCAAACTTAATTGAAATTAAGTTTACTCTATACAATATTTCTTTTTTAAGTACCTACCTAATAAAAAGTCAAAATAATTGTTTTTTATATTTTTTTCCTGATATTTATTTGCTAACGCTACCACATGCCTCACGTCATTCATAATCGTAAACATTCGGTCAACATTCGGCGACTAACGCGATTTCGCTCGCACGACAGCGCAGGCTCTTATCTCTGTTCTTGTCTATCAGTGACTGCAGGTTTGCGAGCGTGATGCCACTGATCATAGACGTGTGTTTCGTTTGTGTACTCCAGGTGTTCTGACTGCGATGTGAGCGCGTAACGTATTTTCCTCCTTATAATATATCAATTTTCTGAACTTAATATTTACAGAATTAATGCAGGACTATTAAACGTCTGTAACAAGAAAACAGAACAAATAGGAAAATTGTAATGACACGTACGAGAGTCGCCGAGCGCCCTGTTTAACATTAGGCCAACATATGCAACACAACGTAAAGTAAATCTTATAATGTCTAATGGCACTTAAAACATATAGTTCTATTCTATTCACAATAGTATTTGAATGAATCAGCCCCAGGCGCCACAGCCCAGGGGAGGACTCGAGTAGTGAACGTCACTGGTACTCGTGCACATGCACACGTGTCTGGGGCAGTTACTTGACTATGAGGAAGCCGTGCACGCTGGCCAGGAACTTGTCGAAGTTGTCCTGGAAGCGCAGCTTGTGCGCGCGCAGGCCGTCGAAGAGCACGTGCGCCGTGAGCAGCGCGAAGGCGCCCTCCAGGCGCGGCACGCTGGCGGGGTCGTTGGCCGCGAAGGCGTCGATGAGCTGGCGCGCCAGCCCCTCCAGCAGCGCGGGCTTGACGCACGTGAGCGAGTAGATGGCGGCGCCGGCGGCGGGGATGGCGTCGGGCGGGATCTCCATCTTGATGATGAGCATGAGCAGCAGCTCGGCCAGCGACAGCAGGGCCAGCGCGAACGGGTTGTCGTCGCCGAGGCGCCGCACCTTGTTGGCCAGCCCCGCGATGGTGTCGCAGCACAGCGTCGACACGTCGCACGACACCGCCGTCAGCCCCACGCGCAGCGCCGTCACCACCATGCTGAAGTCCTCTATGGGGAGGTTAGTCAGCTGGAAATTGCAACAACATCTATTATTATACGAACGATGTCTGTGACCGTGACCGAGTCGACGTCGCAACAATCTACGACTTGGACCAGCTTCAGATTGTCGGCAAATTGTATGTTAAATGAATGTGCGTTCTGTAGAGGGAGCACTGCGCACGTACTCGTATGTATGTAGTTGTTGTTCCCCTCAGAAGCCGGCGCGCGGCGACTCTAATATGTTTATTGTGAATATACACTTCTCATCAGAAAAATGTGTATATTTAGAAATATATGGCAAATGTTGTTTAATAGTAAATAATATTATGAGGTTTTCAAATCATAAAGTTAATGTTCTAAATTCAAATTAAATTTTCATAGGATTCGTATTTTGTTTAACAAGTCATTTTTACCCTGTATGGAGTATGAAGGAAATTGATAAAACTACACACGTAAATGAAAAAAAAGCTAAGAAACGTTTATTTAATAACTTGTATTCCCTCCCCGAGCTCTTATGCGCTAGTTCAGACACGGCGGGAACCGCGCAATTTCAGAATCGCATGGAAATCGCGCGGATCTTATTTGTATGAGTTATAAAGTAATCGTTCAGACATAACCGCGCGGTTAATCAAGCCGCGCGGTTACCGCAACCTAACCGCCAGAAAATAGAATCGCGCTGCTCCCGCGCGTTTCTATTACTATGGAGTCTTTACTTCGCGTTCAGTTGCGTTGCGGATACCGCGCGGTGAGCACGTCACTGCTCGTGAGTTCGCCATGGATCGTTTCGACACTGAACTATTTATTGATGAGGTGGAGAAGAGACCTGCAATATGGGACATTCAGTGTGATGATTACTCAAATAAAATTATCAAGAACCGAGCTTGGCAAGAGTTGGTGGAGATATTTGGAAATTGCGAAGACACGGTGGAAAAAAGAATATTTTAAATAAGTAGGTTTATTCACCAAAAAATAATTGACAGAATTATGTTATAATTATTGTTATGAAGCATATATTATACTCTCCGTATACTTTAGGTACTTAAATAAATATAAACAAACTTCGGCTGTTTTATGCAGACATTTCGAGCATTTTTCAAATGAAGGTCACAACGGTATTACCATATGTCGTTTGTTTACATTTAGTTGTGTACCTAAACATTACAAGCACGGTATGTTAGCTGCAGCTATATCTTTGTCTTGCCGTGGAACACGCCCATCGTTCACAAAGTAATGAGCGAATTTATCTCTGATATTCAAAGATGACGGTGTCCCTCTTCCCGCATGCAAGGTATTGAGATTAGTCATGGGTGCATTATATAAAGTATCTTAAATTTTAGACCATCTCTAGTCCGCACATAGTTATGTAGAACACAAGAGGCTTTTATTATGTCTTCGGCAAAATCTATGTTTACATTTATAGGCCTATGAAAGATGCGCCATTTGTTCGCCAAAATACCACCTCGATAACCTATAGTTAAAAATCCTTTTTTCATATGGTAAACATTTGCCTGAATATGGGCGCATTAAATTTTCTGCTAAGCCGAAGGCTTCATCTCCAACTATAACATAAGGCATTGGTGTTAGGTCTACATTAGATATTGGTTTAGGTGTTGGTATGTTTAATGATTTTTCTGTCAGGCGTTTATAAAAAACCGAATTTTTAAATATAGCAGAATCACTGCTTTTGCCATAAGCCCCAATATCAACATAAGTAAAGCAATAGTTGGCGGCGCTAAGTGCTAAGAGCACTATGGAAAAGAAATGTTTATAGTTACGATACAAAGAACCCGAATCAACAGGCTTTATAACTCGGATATGCTTGCCGTCTATAGCACCAATGCAATTTGGAAAATTTGCATATCTTTCAAAGTCTCGTGCTATTGTCTTCCAGATATCTTCAGTCGCTTCGGGAATGACTATGTTTACCAACTTATTCCACAATGATTTACATACTTCGCGGACAATTCCAGTAATCGTCGATTTTCTGCTCGTCGATTACTGCTTCCATACGGTTCTTCATCGGTCGGATGAGAGTCACGATCAAATGTTGTGGCATTCCATTTCATTCCTCTTGGATTGCATTTTGCACCTGGCTAAGTGTTTCTGGGGCAGGATCTCTTGCACGAATTCGTCTCTTTAATTCATCCCATAGATGTTCAATCGGATTCATGTCCGGGCTTCTTGCTGGCCATTCCACAATGGAGATACCGACTTCGGTAACATAATCTCGTACGACGCTCGCGGTGTGAGCCCTAGCATTGTCGTGCATGAATATGAAACCGTTGCCAATAAATTGTGCATAGGGCGTCACGTGAGGCTCAAGACACTGTTCGATGTACCGATGACTGTTTAGCGCAGGCAGACGTGGCCCAGACACAAAGACAAGCTCTGTCTTACCGTCGGCGCTGATTCCTCCCCAAACCGTCCACGAACCGCCACCATAGCTGACCTTTTCTTCAATGCAGCATTGTGCAAAGCGTTCTCCATCTCTTCTGTAGACCTTGTTCCTTCCGTCGTTACCATACAGCATAATTTTACACTCATCAGATAAGAGGACTTTGTTCCACTGGAAGTATGACCAATTAGGTGCTCACGTGCAAAGTTAATGCGCGCTCTTCGATGGTCTGCAGTTAATTTGGGCCCATTTGCTGGCTTGTGCGGTACCAGTCCACGTTCCTTCAACCTTCTTCTAATTGTAGAGTCACTTACAGCTACCCTACGTACAAAATGAAGCTGCTGCTGCAGTTGAAAAGCATTAAGGTGTCGATTTCGTAAAGAAGTTGTTACAATAAATCGATCATCTCCCTCAGAAGTAACCCGATTCCTGCCAGATCATGAACGGCGCGTGAACAAACCAGTCTCCCGATAGCGTTTGTAGACTATGAACAGATGACAGGCTTAGATGCAATCTTTCAGCCACAACACGCTGGCTAAGTCCAGAATCCAGCAATGGCACCACTTGGGCGGCTTCTGCGGGCGAGGTATCCATATGTTTTAGAAAAAACTTTTTCAGACGTCCCAAAGTCACAGTACACACACAGTATACAGAAAACAGAACAAAAAGTTTTAAGATAAGCGCTAATTTATAGTTTTCAAAGGTGAAATGTACTCCAACTCTAAACACACATTTGTCTCAAAACAGTGAATCATTTCATTTATAGGATAAACAAATGAAATTCTAATTTAGAATTTAGAATTTTCGCTTATCACTGTAATGACCAAACTGCCAGGTATACAATCATGTGATTTTTTTCATGGAATGAAAACTCTTTTGTGTTAAATTAGGACAGAAACCATAAAAACAGAAGTGTTTCGATTTTTCTGATGAGAAGTGTATTTGGCTCAATTTCCGCTACATATCTAGATATGGCTGGCTATACAAGTGTACTTCTACGGACCGTTGTCATCATTATTAAAGTAATTACAGTCAGATAGTAGCAGCTTGTGTTGTTGTTTCAACGCACGTTTGTTACCCACGAACGCTCACAGTTACAAGATAACAATCCTGAGTGCTAATGACGACGGTAACCCTCCTCCTCCAATACATTCATTTTTTAAACATCGAAATAAACACACGACCTTAGTCAGCTGTTTGTGTGCATTAGGAAACGGAAACGATGACAAATCTATAAAATAATTTAAAATAATGTATACCGGATATATTCATCGCGGGTTTTTCACTGTACAGGGGATATATTATGTGACGTTCAAATATGACTACGCCTTTCTGTTACACGCTGTTTATACTTTTTTTTTATTATTTTTTAATATGCATGCGTTCGACTGCAATTTCACGTTTTATTAAGTGATGATGCAGTCAAGGATGGAGCACGTTTGCCTGGAAGATAACTATTCACTCGCGACTCGTCAGGAAACACAGACTTAGGTAGCGAGTTGCACTCCTTGCAGTAGGTACGCATTATAAAAGTGGAAGCAAATCGCTTCGTGCGTAAATGTGGTATATCCACTATGCACCTGTGGCGGTGGTCTGATTGTGTGGTCGTCCGATGGTAGAATGAGGAAGGAGGAATCCAATAATGCAGTTCCTCTGCATACTCTGCGAAATGTATCCGATAGAAAACCAAGACTGGCAGCCCTACGACGATGCTCCAAGCTTTGGAGTCGCGTGTTGATCAGTGGGGCATCGCCGATCCAGAGGTGAGAATAGTACTCCATGCAGAACTGAACCTGTGCAAGCGGTAGGCCTGGGTGGCGAGCGCGGGCAGCGCTGGCAGCGGCCGCAGCGGGCGCAGGCCCACGTCGCTAGTACTGTACCTGTCCGGCCGCGTCCAGGTCGCGCAGCATGCGGTAGGCCTGGGTGGCGAGCGCGGGCAGCGCTGGCAGCGGCCGCAGCGGGCGCAGGCCCACGTCGCTAGTACTGTACCTGTCCGGCCGCGTCCAGGTCGCGCAGCATGCGGTAGGCCTGGGTGGCGAGCGCGGGCAGCGCTGGCAGCGGCCGCAGCGGGCGCAGGCCCACGTCGCTAGTACTGTACCTGTCCGGCCGCGTCCAGGTCGCGCAGCATGCGGTAGGCCTGGGTGGCGAGCGCGGGCAGCGCTGGCAGCGGCCGCAGCGGGCGCAGGCCCACGTCGCTAGTACTGTACCTGTCCGGCCGCGTCCAGGTCGCGCAGCATGCGGTAGGCCTGGGTGGCGAGCGCGGGCAGCGCTGGCAGCGGCCGCAGCGGGCGCAGGCCCACGTCGCTAGTACTGTACCTGTCCGGCCGCGTCCAGGTCGCGCAGCATGCGGTAGGCCTGGGTGGCGAGCGCGGGCAGCGCTAGCAGCGGCCGCAGCGGGCGCAGGCCCACGTCGCTAGTACTGTACCTGTCCGGCCGCGTCCAGGTCGCGCAGCATGCGGTAGGCCTGGGTGGCGAGCGCGGGCAGCGCTAGCAGCGGCCGCAGCGGGCGCAGGCCCACGTCGCTAGTACTGTACCTGTCCGGCCGCGTCCAGGTCGCGCAGCATGCGGTAGGCCTGGGTGGCGAGCGCGGGCAGCGCTAGCAGCGGCCGCAGCGGGCGCAGGCCCACGTCGCTAGTACTGTACCTGTCCGGCCGCGTCCAGGTCGCGCAGCATGCGGTAGGCCTGGGTGGCGAGCGCGGGCAGCGCTAGCAGCGGCCGCAGCGGGCGCAGGCCCACGTCGCTAGTACTGTACCTGTCCGGCCGCGTCCAGATCGCGCAGCATGCGGTAGGCCTGGGTGGCGAGCGCGGGCAGCGCTAGCAGCGGCCGCAGCGGGCGCAGGCCCACGTCGCTAGTACTGTACCTGTCCGGCCGCGTCCAGGTCGCGCAGCATGCGGTAGGCCTGGGTGGCGAGCGCGGGCAGCGCTAGCAGCGGCCGCAGCGGGCGCAGGCCCACGTCGCTAGTACTGTACCTGTCCGGCCGCGTCCAGGTCGCGCAGCATGCGGTAGGCCTGGGTGGCGAGCGCGGGCAGCGCTAGCAGCGGCCGCAGCGGGCGCAGGCCCACGTCGCTAGTACTGTACCTGTCCGGCCGCGTCCAGGTCGCGCAGCATGCGGTAGGCCTGGGTGGCGAGCGCGGGCAGCGCTAGCAGCGGCCGCAGCGGGCGCAGGCCCACGTCGCTAGTACTGTACCTGTCCGGCCGCGTCCAGGTCGCGCAGCATGCGGTAGGCCTGGGTGGCGAGCGCGGGCAGCGCCAGCAGCGGCGGCGGGACGAGCGGCAGCAGCAGGCGCAGGCCCACGTCGCTAGTACTGTACCTGTCCGGCCGCGTCCAGGTCGCGCAGCATGCGGTAGGCCTGGGTGGCGAGCGCGGGCAGCGCTAGCAGCGGCCGCTGCGGGCGCAGGCCCACGTCGCTAGTACTGTACCTGTCCGGCCGCTTACAGGTCGCGCAGCATGCGGTAGGCCTGGGTGGCGAGCGCGGGCAGCGCCAGCAGCGGCGGCGTGACGAGCGGCAGCAGCAGGCGCAGGCCCACGTCGCTAGTACTGTACCTGTCCGGCCGCGTCCAGGTCGCGCAGCATGCGGTAGGCCTGGGTGGCGAGCGCGGGCAGCGCCAGCAGCGGCGGCGTGACGAGCGGCAGCAGCAGGCGCAGGCCCACGTCGCTAGTACTGTACCTGTCCGGCCGCGTCCAGGTCGCGCAGCATGCGGTAGGCCTGGGTGGCGAGCGCGGGCAGCGCCAGCAGCGGCGGCGTGACGAGCGGCAGCAGCAGGCGCAGGCCCACGTCGCTAGTACTGTACCTGTCCGGCCGCGTCCAGGTCGCGCAGCATGCGGTAGGCCTGGGTGGCGAGCGCGGGCAGCGCCAGCAGCGGCGGCGTGACGAGCGGCAGCAGCAGGCGCAGGCCCACGTCACTAGTACTGTACCTGTCCGGCCGCGTCCAGGTTGCGCAGCATGCGGTAGGCCTGGGTGGCGAGCGCGGGCAGCGCTAGCAGCGGCCGCAGCGGGCGCAGGCCCACGTCGCTAGTACTATACCTGTCCGGCCGCGTCCAGGTCGCGCAGCATACGGTAGGCCTGGGTGGCGAGCGCGGGCAGCGCCAGCAGCGGCGGCGTGACGAGCGGCAGCAGCGGGCGCAGGCCCACGTCGCTAGTACTGTACCTGTCCGGCCGCGTCCAGGTCGCGCAGCATGCGGTAGGCCTGGGTGGCGAGCGCGGGCAGCGCCAGCAGCGGCGGCGTGACGAGCGGCAGCAGCAGGCGCAGGCCGCGCGCACAGCGGGCGCAGGCCCACGTCGCTAGTACTGTACCTGTCCGGCCGCGTCCAGGTCGCGCAGCATGCGGTAGGCCTGGGTGGCGAGCGCGGGCAGCGCCAGCAGCGGCGGCGTGACGAGCGGCAGCAGCGGGCGCAGGCCCACGTCGCTAGTACTGTACCTGTCCGGCCGCGTCCAGGTCGCGCAGCATGCGGTAGGCCTGGGTGGCGAGCGCGGGCAGCGCCAGCAGCGGCGGCGTGACGAGCGGCAGCAGCAGGCGCAGGCCGCGCGCACAGCGGGCGCAGGCCCACGTCGCTAGTACTGTACCTGTCCGGCCGCGTCCAGGTCGCGCAGCATGCGGTAGGCCTGGGTGGCGAGCGCGGGCAGCGCCAGCAGCGGCGGCGTGACGAGCGGCAGCAGCAGGCGCAGGCCGCGCGCACAGCGGGCGCCCACGTCGCGCTCGGCGCCGGACCGCGCGATGCTGCAGATCACTTCCATCAGCGCGCAGATGTCCTGCACAGTGAGACCCTCACTTTATCTTGTAACTGGCGCACACTATCACAAATATTATCTTATTTATTATTTATCACGGTGACATGTTGATGAATAGGTCAGCGACAGAACTGGTAAAAGCTTTTTCTTCAGCTTAACTTTATTTTCCTCGATTGACTTTAAATCATAACAAGCATGCATCATTGAAAAGTGGTAAGTTAGACTTTAAAGGGATTGGTTTCAATTCAGCTCGTAAGATTTGACGTAAACGAGTATTGCAAGATTGTAGGAGCCAGTTAGTTTTCCTACACTCGAAGATGTTGTAAGTTGTTGGAGTACACAGAAAGAACCACAAGTTAAGTTTAAAAGTTATATTGTTAAAAGTTAAAGTAAAATGTTTACAAGTTAATTAATAAGTGTGATCTTTCTCACGGCAAGTGTATAGTTTTATAGTTATAAATGTACTCTAATGTTATTATGAATTACATCATTATATATCACAGCAATATGAGGTAAATTGCAACGATCTTGTGTGCTCATTTTAGTATTGCTGCGTCGACAGAATGAGTATGTACGGTAACGAAACCGTACATGTTGGCAAGCCCAAAAAAGCCCTAAAATACACATGGCCGAAAAAAGATACACCATTACAAATAAAGAAATAAAAAATCTGCCGAACGACCAAGGCATGGAATTCTCTGCCAAGGCACGTGTTTCCTTCTTCCTTCAATCCTGGGTTCTTTAAGCGGGGCGTGAAAAAGCATCTTCTCAGGCCGTCAAAGTAGAGACCTCAACATCGCCTCGGCTACTGTGGGGGCGATGTGGAGGCCACTGCTCTTAGACCACACGACTGCTTACCATCAGGTGGAGTGTGGTCATTTTGACGAGTAAAATAAAAAAAATAAAAAAAAAAATATATATATATATAAAATAAATCAATCAAAATTGAACGCAAAGTTGTGCGCAGTAGAAGGTCCCGGAGGAGAACTTGTTGGTAGCCGTTTCGACTGGGTTGTCACTGCTTTTCCCTCGTTTCTGTCCTTTCTCCGTATTTCTTGCAGTTCAATCTCTTCTGGTTTGTTTGTCGTTGCGGAAACATTTCTTTGTCTTGAGCAACGTAATGGCCTATATCTATTTAAAAGTCACCAAACCGTAGCTATGACAATTACTCCCACGATCGTATAGGAGATGGCATATTGATGAATGTCATGCGAAGTAATATTGGATGGCAGCTGACGTTCTCGTTCTTTTATATTGGCTAACTGTTCCTCGATTCTATTTACTGCCGGGCTTTCGGAGAGCATCACATGTGTCACATTATGACGCGTGATATTCACTATGTTGTTCACTACAGAATCAAGTGACGGCTCAGTTCATTTTAAGTCTGCCTTCATACTGCTACTGTACTGGTTATGTGAATAGATAGTCAAGTCCTTTGATTGGAGTAAACATCCCTGTGCCAAATTCGCTATCCCAGTAGTCATAGTGTGTGATGCGACGTCATGCTCACATACAGTTCGTAAAGTGCAAGTACTACAACAAATTGCCAGCCAGGTGTTTGTTGAATGTAATGCGATCCATTCGGCTTTGCAAAGCGTCCTTCTTACGTCACTCGACAAGGTCGTTTGATGACTTAATAATTTTGTTTCGCAGGGCGCATTGCTATTATGTAAGTTATAAATAGGCATATTTTTGTTGCATATCAGGTTGCCTGGTGAAAGTGGAATGCACGTTTTAATGTCATCTTCGTTTATAGAAACGTAGGTGTTCTTTCTGAAATTTACTCCTATATACTGTACGCCTAGTTCTGCTATGACCGTTCCATTGCTGGTTGGTATGGGTAACGGTATAACTCTGTGTAAAGTGAAGTCTTCGTCGGAAATCAGTGGAACATGTATTTCGAATAGAAAGTAGTTCGTTGTAACTCGTGCTTCCACATATAAGAGCTTGTATATATCCTTGACATCTTCCCTGATATTTTGCACGGGCAAAGTCGAGGAGCTTGGCAGCTTGCCGGCGATCACAGTCAGTTGTTCCACTAAGTTTGCAGGCGTCAGCAAATGAACATCAATATTCCCTTTATAAACGTCTGTTAACGTTTTAAACAACATTTCTTGTATCCTGTTTAAGTTGGTTGTCAGTAAATAAGTAGAAAGCGACAAAGAGTTAAAATAATTTGTGGCCATCATAATTTTTATAGCAGACTCAACCTGGTGCAAATTGGTGTTAGTTTGTTCCATATACTCATTTATCATATTAAATTGTCGCTTGAGGTTTTCTTCGTTTTTCTTTAGGACACCATTTTGGAGTTACACTATGGAAGTATGATTTTTCATTAACTCCAGCAAATAGTTCTCATTATTCTGGATGGCCTGTATGTCGTCTTGATATTTATTTGCGAATCTCTGATCCAAGATACCGGAGAGGCTGTTTGCGGCGTACCCTACGCCATTAATCAGTCCACGTTTCTTACGTTCACTCAAATGTTTGTGCGGGGTAAACAGTACATTGTTGTAGTACTGAAGCATTTCCATTTCGTGATTGAGCTGCTCTAATGTCGTCTTACCATACCTTGGATCCGTTTTCTGACATAGTTCATTCAGTTTGTTCAGATAAGCGTCGACGTGTTTGACTCCATTCCAATAATCAGTTAGATTGTAATACATAAGTAGTGTCCACTCATCATGAATAACTTGAACACTACCTTGTGTGTCATAATACACCGGCCGCTCACGCTCCAAGTTCGTAATATGAACGCTGGATGTTATGACCCGACTTTGTGACCCAGATATTAATGTTAACAAGGTCATTAACATTGTAATAAATGTGTAAAAACATCTGTTTCCTCGTATTTTGTTATTGACGGGCGCGTTTCTTTTCAATTGGTCTTGCGAGGTTTCAGTGAAGTCGACACCAATATGGGTGAAAGGTCGCGATGGCGTAGCTCTCTGGTGAGGTAGGTCTGCCATAAGTTGATGGGTGTTGGTCGGCCCATAGCGCTGACACGGCACGCAGTGCCGAAGTTCCGTTTCTACAGCTCTGTTGCCGCCAACAATCCAATACCGCTGCCGTATCTGAGCCAATGTCAAACGTGCTCCGCCATGAAGAGTCGTCATATGTGCTTGGTCTATAATAAGTTTTGATAGACGACAGGTTCGAGAGAGAATTATGGGATGTCTCATCTCAAATGGTAAGTTAGAATTACTCAGCCGCCCGCCGACGCGTATGATACCATTTCTATCCAAAAATGGGTTTAGTTTGTAGATAGAGCTCTTATTAGTTATAGTTTTGTTGGCCAAAAGTTGTTTATATTCATTTCCGTATTCTATCCGCTGCACGTAAATGATTATTTATTTGTTTAGTAGCTAGCAACAGGTCATTTGCAGTTAGGTACTTGGTTTGAGGCTGCATCTTGGCGCGCGTCGTTGCGATGAAGCGCAGCACGTGAGCCGTTACTCGGATTACTTGCGTCAGTGAACTGTGTTTATATACTACTCAAAACAAAATAAGGGCCACTAAGATTTTTTGCTGTACCATGAAAACAATAAAGGCATTAAATTGTTTAACTTATGTAACTACAAAATAATGTTATTGGTTATAATATAGGCTAACAATTGTTTCAAATAATGATCATGAATTGTATTTTTTAAGTTCATCATGAAATTGGCCATTTTGAATGGAAAACATGAACAAAATAAATCACAGGAGAAGACGAAATACTGTTCTTGTCACTTTTGATTCTTCTTTTTAGTAACGAGTATGTCCTCCTCTCTTAGCAATACACTCCTGAAGCCTCGTATGCATACTCTGGATCAAATTCCTCACGTTTTCATCTGGAATCTCCTCCCAGGCACGTTTTAAAGCGTCAATCAGCTGCTGTTGGTTGTAGACTCCTTGCTCATTCTCTCTAACCCTTCGTTTCAATTGGTCCCACAATTGCTCGATTGGATTTAAATCCGGACTGTTAGCTGGCCATGGTAATACCTCAATATGAGATCCTTCTAGGACAGTTTGGGTCGATCGAGCTGTGTGTGCACGGGCATTGTCTTGCATCAGGATGAATCCAGGCCCCACTCGCTGTGCAAATGGGATCACTTGAGGCCTGATGACGTCCTCGATGTAACGTTCTGCAGTTACGGTACCCGCATTTAAAATGGTGAGCTCGGTTTTACCGTGTAAACTAATCCCACCCCAAACCATTACGTTGGGACCACCGAAACGGTCAACTTCGTGGATGCAGGACTCCGAAAACCGCTCGCCGCGTTGTTTCCACACCCTAACACGCCGATCATCATTAAAAAAATTTACTTTGCACTCGTCTGTAAAAAGCACCTTGCCCCACTGATTAATCTCCCAGTTCAAATACTGACGGGAGAATCTTAAACGGTTTGCACGTTGAACCCTGGTCAGAGGAATCGAACAACTCGTCGTCTTGACATTTGCTGGTCTTCATGCAATCGATTACGTATAGTTCGATCACTGACACGGGTACCCGTTGTCAGCCATAGGTGTTGTAACTTACGGGCCGTTACTGTACGATCACGACGACCACTTAGTTGGACGTACCGATCCTCGTGCGCCGTTGTTACACGAACTCTACCTGAACTGGGTCTCCTGGCAACACTGCCGGTCTCTTGGAAGCGATTCGATACATTTTGTACAGCTCTTCGAGAAAAACCCAACTGCAAACCTACGTAACGCTGAGAACGTCCTTCTTGAATCATAGTTATGGCTCTGGTTGCTGTAATTGTATCCATGTGCCTTCGTACTGGTGGCATGATTAACGCGAGATGATAAATGAATCAATTAAAATTGAAAAAGTAAAACTTTTTTCCTAAAATAACCGAAACAAGTTAAGAAGACAATCGAAGAAAAACATAAGAATAACATCCAATTTTTTTTTCTTATTATGATGGCTAATACTTTTCAAATTAGGAACACGAACACCAGCATAAAAGAGATCAAACACCAAAGAGTTCGTAATATCAATATAATGCTACCTATCTTAGTTACTTTCAGTTTGCTAAAGTGCACTTAAATGTAATAAAACTAGTGGCCCTTATTTTGTTTTGAGTAGTATATAAAAGATAATTAATAAAATGTTCATTGTTATTAGACGCTAGGGTTCCCTATTTCCGTTTCACTTATTCTATAGTTGTTGTAAATGAACACGATGCTCTCTTTGCAAGATCTTCGATTTCCATAGTTTGCAGAAAGTCGGGTCCATTCCACCACAGACGGAAATTTGCAAGTTTGCACGGCAACATTTATTTATTTATTTATTTATTTATTAAGCACTGCCACATGACACATATTAAAAATACAACATTCCTCTAGATGCACAGTCCGCCGGATTCTGTTCTGACTTAACGTAAAACCAACTGTCGGAATGTATAACATTCTTTATCTTGTGCACTGTATTGGCAACGTATTTGTCCCATCTTGATGCATCTCCTTGTAGCCAAGCCAACACAACTTGAGAGTCGCAGCAAGCCCTGACTGTTACATTATAGCCACTAAAAGTCTCCATGGTTTTTTCCATAAGTGTAGACAGCAATAGTGCACCACACAGTTCGAGTCTGGGTAGAGTAATGTTTTGCGACAGCGGAGCAACCCTAGTTTTCGCAACAAGTAATGATATCGTTTGTTTTTGTTGTTCATCGATAACTCGGCTGTATATTACGCAGGAATATGCTTTTTCACTAGCGTCGCTAAATCCAAGCAATTCTATTGATTGTTTTGATCCAATCCACCGGTAAAGTTTTACCTTGTTAACATCTGGTATTCTATTCTTCAGTTTGACCCAATCGTTTCGAACATTACTCGGTAGTTCTTCATCCCAGGCAAGTTTACTAGTCCACACACTTTGAAATAGTAGCTTGGCGAGTATAGTTATGGGAGATAGCCAACCTAACGGATCGTATAACTTCCAAATATCCGAAAGTAAACTTCGCTTTGTTATGCGACCTTTCGACTTTTCTTGAAAAGTCCAGTTAAACAGAAATGAGTCAGTGCAAGGGTTCCAGCCGAGTCCAAGAGTTTTTGTAGATTCATCACTTTTGAAATCAAATACTACCTTGCTTGATTTTTGATCCTGAGTTAGGTTTTCAAGGAGTTCAGGATGGTTAGCTGACCATTTTCTCAAGTTCATACCTGCGCCGCTCAGTAAGTTGAGAAGCGAGTTTTGTAGCTCTTGAGCCCCCTCTAGCGTACTGTGTCCGCTAATTACGTCATCAACGTAAAACTCATTCAGGAGTGTGTTAGAAGCGGCCGGGTATTTGTGACCGTCATCAATGGCTAACTGCTTTAAAGTTCTCATTGCTAACCATGGCGCGCACTTAGTGCCGTAAGTAACTGTGCATAACTGATATTCATGTAATTTTTCAGCGGGATTGTCTCGCCATATAATCTTTTGCAGTGGTCGTTGATCTTCCGCTATGTCGATGCACCGGTACATTTTCTCGATGTCGGCAGTAAATGCGTACTTGTAAGATCGCCACTTTAATATGAGAGCTTGAATATCTTTCTGCAAGTTCGGCCCTTTTTCTAATAAGCTGTTTAAGCTGTGCTCAGTAGCAGTTTTTTGCGAGGCGTTGAATACAACTCTCAGCTTGGTCGTAGTAGATTGCTCTCGCAAAACACCATGATGCGGCAGATAACATTGCGACACGTCAGCTGACATTGGTAATGATGGAAGCATATGTCCCAGTTCAATGTACTCCTTGATAAATTCGCGGTACATCAATGCAAGTTTTCTGTTTCTTTCTAGTCGCTTTTCTAACTGTAAGAACTGTGAGATGGCGATTGATCTTGAATTGCCGAGTTTGCTTTGATACTCGTCGCACAAAGGCATTCTAACAATATATTTATTTTATTTATTTATTTATTTATGTATATATTTGTTCGCTGCGTCTCTCTTAGTAGTGCTGACGTAGTATTCTTCACACTGATTATCCTTAAAACTACTCTTACAGTCAGTTGCTATGTCTTCGGTCTCCCAAAACTTAGTAAGTTGAGTTAGGTCGCTTAATGTTACGTGACAATTGAGAGTTTTCAGTTTGCCACATAGTATCCAACCTAAGTGTGTTTGTTGTGCAATCGGACAGTGCTGCTGACCCCTTAATACGCCATCCTGTAAGATTTCTGAGTACACCTCAGCACCAAGCAGCAAATCTACAGGGCTCGAGATGTTGTAATCGGGATCGGCGAGTTTCAGATTTTCCAAGTGCGGCCAGTTCGTTTTTATGAATGTACAGTTAGGTAGTTTGTTAGTTAGCTTTCTCATAATCATGGCTTGAGTGTCAAAGCTGTAGTCAGAATGAATAGATTTGCATGTGAGTTCCAGAAGTCCTTTGCAATCTCCAGACACCGCTCCTATGCCTGATATAGCAGCATTGAGCTTTTTCCTTGGCAGCCGTAATTGTTGTGCAGCATTCTCGGCGATCAAATTAACTTGCGAACCCTGATCCAATAGAGCTCGTAATGTTATATAAGTACCATCGAGCGACTTCACCTTCAGTTGGATTGTGGTCAGCAGGACCTCCATCTGATCAGTATATAGATGATGGGAACTGGGCTGCTGTGTTAAGATAGAATGTTGTTGTGTCAACATATTTCCATTGCCTCCAGATTTCTTTGTATGATGCAACAACGTATGATGTTTCATATTGCATTCTTTGCACAATTTTGTCGAACTACATTCTTTGTTGCCATGGCTAAATAAGCAGTTTTTGCATACACGCAATTTTGCGACAAGTGCGTTTCTTTGTGTTGTATCCATGTCTACGAACTTTGGACATTGCATCAACACGTGACTACCGTTGCAATGAGGGCAATATCCGTAACCAATATAATATGTTCGTGAATAATTTTTCTTGTATTCGGTGTTAGGTTTATTCACAGCTGACTGATTATTTTTATTAAATGGCTTTGAAAATGTTGGTTTCGGTAAAGGAATGACATCTCTCTTGGGATTTTTTATAGACTCATACGCCATAAACTTGCTTTCCAGGAAATATATAAAGTCGTTTAAGTTCAGTAGTTCCCTTTGATCGTTGAGGTCCTTTATATATTCCCCATAAGTAGTGCTATCCAGCTTCGGCGACATAACATGCACAATCATGGGTCCCCAAGTTGAGGTATCTACCCCTATGTTCGTTAGTCCATTCAAACATTCAGTAATAACGTCATGCATCCTTTTGAGATTGTATGCATCGGGTTGATGTATGACGGGAAGATTGAGCATAGTGTTTATAAAGGATGTGAATTGCAGCCGGCGATTGTCGTAACGGTGTGTTAGGATCTCCCAACATGAATCGTAGTTATCGGCGCTTATTGTCAAGTGTTGCACTAGCCTCTCAGCTTCCCCTCTCAGTTTAGTTTTGAGATGCTGCATCTTTTGCGCTTTATTTATAGCTGGGTTGTTGTGGATAGTTTTAACGAAAAGATCCTTGAATGAAATCCACTGGGTGTACGCACCCGAGAATTCAGGGATCTCAATCTTCGGCGCAGATCGTTGGAGTGTACCGAGGACCAGAGCTTGCTGTTTAGCTCTTCACTTCTGCACTTCGCCTTGAGCACCGACAGATGATCCTCTAATTCCCATTTTTCATTGGTTTGTTTAATGTCTATCTTTGACATTGCTCGGTCAATAGCCTTAAAGTTGCGTTCTTGACGAGTAAGCATGCGTTTTACGTAGTCTTCAGAGCTCTCACCTATGCCAGATAGGTCAAATTTCACTTCATTTACTTCCTGTTGTTGAAAACGAAACTGCAGCGATAAAATATCGCTTTTCGTAGATTCGTACATGGCCTTAGTCTTGCCATAAATATCTTCACTAAAATATTTGACAGATTTATCTTCAAACTCCTCTAGTATTACCTGATGTCTTGTAGCAAAATCACTCTATTGATTTTCCAGAGATTCCTGGCGTTTCTTCAAGTAGTCCAGGTTCTTGCGTGACATGCTGTCCTTTTTGTAGTTGGTACAAAGGCTCTTGATGCTTTCAAAGCAAGTTGATTGTAGTTGAAGTATCTCCATAGTTGTTAGAGCTTGGTTCACGTTGAAGGTTCCACAGGATCCCTCCTCGATGTCTACTCAGGGCACTTGTACTTCTGCTACAATATGCGCGCCTTCTCAACTTGCTTGATGAGATCCGCTTGTGGAAAGCCAGTCAAGCCGATTCGCTGATGTAGCAAGAAACACTATTACCCCAAATAGTAAAAGGTTCGAAGGATCATAAAATGTAGGAGCCAGTTATGTTTTCCTACACTCGAAGATGTTATAAGTTGTTGGAGTACACAGAAAGAACCACAAGTTAAGTTTAAAAGTTATATTGTTAAAAGTTAAAATAAAATGTTTACAAGTTAATTAATTAGTGTGATCTTTCTCACGGCAAGTGTATAATTTTATAGTTATAAATGTACTCTAATGTTATTATGAATTACATCATTATATATCACAGCAATATGAGGTAAATTGCAACGATCTTGTGTGCTCATTTTAGTATTGCTGCGTCGACAGAATGAGTATGTACGGTAACGAAACCGTACAAAGTTAAATAAAAAAGCTTGTTAAACTGCACAGTGGGACGATTTATTGTAACAAAGCTAGACATGTAAACACTATTGGATTTCTAAACAAATAATTGTAACTATCGATTTACCTCGTACGCCTCCTCCTCAGCGTCTTGTGGGATGCTGGATATCTTGCTTGAATTCCATCTCATATACACTTCAAACGTCGTGTTGCATATTTCGAGGAATCTGTAATTGTGATTTACGAATGTACAACATTCTACTAACCTAACGAGGATATATTATGTATATTATATACATACAATATGAAACAAAACCCCCGTTGCTCCCTTCAGGCGGGTTATCAGTTACATGCTATATACACAGATTATAGCAAAGCATTTGATGTTATAGATCATATTTTGCTTGACAACATTCATCATATGGGTATCCACGCATCGTTGATTCGTTGGTGCGTATTATATTTGCGAAATAGCTCTCAATTTGTTGCTGTCAGTGGTTTCGAGTCACTACGCTATAATATTCCAGCGGGCGTTCCACAGGGCTCGCACCTAGGCCCATTATTTTTCTTTATAGCAAAGACATTGTAATGTAAGTGCCAGCTGTACGCTGATGACCTACAATTATATACAACTGCCAAAACGAATTCTGATATACACAATTTGCAGGCTGAATTTAAAATCTCTAAATGGCTTGTGTAATAACAACCATATGGTCTTAAATCAAAATAAATATTTCGTCATAAACTTTTCTAACCTAACCATATATTGAAACACAAAAATAATGGTTCAGAGCTCAGGGAGGTATCGAGCATTGGTTATCTCGGAGTTACATTGGATGCTCACCTTAGTCTTAAAGAATATATAGATTCTGTGATTTAGAGAGCCAACCAGCTGACTGGACTCATATCGAGGCAGCTCAGATCTTTTAAGGAACTTACAGTTATAATAGCCGTATATAATTGTATCGTGCGAAGCATCCTTGAATACGCGAGCCCTGTTTAGAATCCAACGTGTGTTGTATATGCAAATAGAGTCGAACAAGTCCAAACGAAGATTTTGTATCATCTTGCTTTTACAAATAACATCGGAATTTATATTTCTTTATGAAATGATTAATGGATAGTGGATACATTGACTGTGAGGAGATCTTGGCAAACATACACTTTGTTGTCTTGAGTTCGGAGAGCCGCCTTTGCAACCGAAAACCTATTTCGCTTTCAAGAGCTCGAACTAATGTGTGTTTTGATTAAACTTCTTAAAAGCTTCATATTTCTTTTTTTAAATTCTGGTCTAACATTTTCTGACCTTTGATTTTAATTTTTGTTATATTAGTGGATATTCTTTTAATAATTGTATATAACCCTGCAGAGGCTACATGATTGCTGTGCTCACTATTTTAAAGGGCATACAATGTAATATTTTCAGTTTATGGTTATTTATTAAGATTTTTAAGTGTGCTTTCAGTTTATAAGTTATGAATTAAAAAAAACAAAAAAGTATCTTCCTCGGAGAAGCATAGTGCTCTCCATATAAATTTTATGGTTCTGCATAGCTTTAGTCACTTTTCCCTAAGCACATTAGTTTATTAAAATATACAGCCTTCGGATGCGACAGATGGTAAGTCACTGGCGAGACTTGTGTCGTAGCTGTTCGGCGGCGACATGCGCGGCCGACTGCACAACGGTTCGCAGTATGATTTATCAAAGATGTCAACATTCGTTTGTCGGAAAGGTAGGTAGGCAACTTCAGAGCGAAACGAAATTTTCAAGTATGGTGTTCTAACCATACCTGAAAAATCTTGTATAAAACTATTTTTATAAACGGTGTAATATTAACTATAACTTAATTATTTTCCCCTAAATGTTCATGAATGGCAAGCTTATATGTATATACATTATACGTACATACGCTACTCCTAGAACGACCAACAGGGCTTTTGTTACATATTGTATATCTCGCAGTGGGGTTAGACAGACACATCATAAATACATTTTGCTAGATCTATTTGGGTAAAGCAATCCAAAGAAACATCGTGGTAGGTATAATCTTGATATTTCGCTTGCCTACATTTTCGGATAGAAATTTTCTTGGTAAACCTTCGGGGCTTTGTTTCATTCCGTAATGGACTAAAGCTAGTTAGTTATCGAGACAATAGGCGAGTAATAAGGGAACCATAAGGGAACCAATGCAACATACTTATTCGCGTTCTGCGGTTGCACGGAGTGCAGCATTCTCTTGGCGCTCTTAGCGAGCAAGTTCAGCGCTGGCAACACCACGCCGGGGTAGTTGTGGTATCGGAATATGATTCCAGGTATTTTATCTAAGGCACCTATTAGCATCATGAACTGTTCGTCCATAGTTCCGACCTGTGGCAAATAAAAATACAGACATTACATGTGACATTACACACGGGATACACCGGCACGCACAATAACGAAGTGACCGTCGCCAGTCGTCACCTCGAGCACTCCCTCGGTGACGCCGATGAAGCAGTCGAGCGTGTCGGCGAGCATGCTGCGCACCGGCTCTGTGTCCGAGTCTAGGTTTATTATATTCATTAATTTCTCTTGTAGCGCCGCCGTACTTGACAATAGCCGGTTTCTCACGTCACCTACGAAATTATAATTCTATTGGTTTTGTTTTTGACTGTTCTTTCAACATATAGTGAATAACACGATCACATTTTCTAATAACAAACCTTCAGCGTAAGTGGCGGCTATAGCAAAAGCTCTGTGCAATTCCTTCCTTAGTTCTCCGGGCAGATTGCACCCTGTCGCTTCCCATTGTAGGAGGGCCAGGAACTCTTCACAAGTCGCAAGTGGGTTTTGTCTGTAGGTAATATCATTATATTTGTATAAAATAAGGTGATATAATTATGGACCATTTGTATAATATTTTGGTAATTACACTGCAACAATAAGAGAGCCATTTGAATGTTAATAAAATTCACTGAGAACAATATTGTTTTAGAAAAGGTTCATTGAAATTAAACTACTATACATATACGGATTTCATCGCGTTGTTTATTTGACACTTTATTACATAATTTAGAAACTGTTACACTACTATTACTATTAAAGTTTACTAATTTTAAGCTAATCAAATTTTTTTATTTTTTTTGCTCGTCAAAATGACCACACTCCACCTGATGGTAAGCAGTCGTGTGGTCTAAGAGCAGTGGCCTCCACATCGCCCCCACAGTAGCCGAGGCGATGTTGAGGTCTCTACTTTGACGGCCTGAGAAGATGCTTTTTCACGCCCCGCTTAAAGAACCCAGGATTGAAGGAAGAAGGAAACACGTGCCTTGGCAGAAAATTCCATGCCTTGGTCGTTCGGCAGAGGTATGAGGACCCAAACTTTTTGGTACGCGCTCTAATCGACTCTACCGTGTAAGGATGGCATCTGAGCCCAGCACGCGTTGTTCTGGATAGGAAAGGGGAGGGCGGGATAAGGTGGAATAACTCTTCAGAGCACTCCCCGTGGTATATTCTGTAGAAACATGCCAATGAGGCAATGTCCCTACGGAGTTGCAGAGGTTCCAGTGAACTCGTGACCTCTGGATCTCCGATGATACGGACAGCCCGCCGCTGTAACCGGTCGAGAGCGTCCAGCAAGTACTGCGCGGAGCCATCCCATAGATGAGAACAGTACTCCACGCAAGGGCGCACTTGTGCCTTATACAATAGGCACAGTTGCCCAGGCGTGAAGAACCGCCTCACCCTGTTCAGAACTCCGAGTTTTCGCGAAGCTTGCTTAATGACGCTCTCGGTTTAGGTTTTCTGATTAAGGGAGCGGCAAAGATCCATACCTAAGATGGAGAGACTGTCACGTATCACCAGTGGAGTGTTCTTCAGAGAAGGGAGGGGAAGGAACGGAGACTTTTTTGTTGAGAACGCGCATGCCTGGGTCTTCTTGGCGTTGAACTCGACCAAGTTCTTGGCACCCCATTCATAGATGCGGTCCAAGGTCTGGTCAAGTTCAACGACAAGATTCTGCCTTTTCCCCTCAACCTCAGCCTGTTTGGCCCCAGGATGTCTGAGATATCGCCCATGCACGGTACTGTCGTCCGCATAACAATGTATGTTGCCGAGATTCAACATATCATTGATATGCAGAAGAAAGAGCGTAGGGGATAAGACAGAACCCTGAGACACACCTGCATTGACCTGCATAAATTTGGAAGCGCGACCGTCGCAAAGGACCCGAATACGACGCTTCTGCAGGAAACTCGCAATCCAGGTGCACAGTTGAGGGGGCAAGCCATAGGCCGGAAGCTTGGAAAGAAGAGACCGGTGCCAGACTCTGCCGAAAGCTTTGGCTATGTCAAGGCTGATAGCCAAAGACTCGCCGTGCTTGTCCATAGCTTCACCCCAGAGGTGCGTGACGAACGCTAGAAGATGACCCGTTGATCGTTTAGCCCGAAAGCCGTATTGGCGATCATTGATCAACGATTGATCCTCCAGGTAGCGGACAATTTGGGTGTTTATAATCCGCTCGAACACCTTGGAGAGCACCGAGGTGATAGCTATGGGACGATAGTTGCTTGGCTCGGAACGGTCCCCCTTTTTGGGAATCGGTTGAACGTTCGCCTCCTTCCAAGCCTCAGGCACAATGCCTGCGGCGTAAGACGTCCGGTATAGGCGCGTAAGCGTGGGAGACAACTCCGCTGCACATTTTTTAAGGACCACAGCTGGGATGCCATCAGGTCCACTGGCTTTCCGAACATCGAGAGACTGCAGTATCGCACGAACGGTTCGTTGCCTGATACATATATCAGGCATGGTGTAGCCACAGTTGGCAATGTTAGGCGGCTGCGAACCGCAGTCATCGATTCGGGAGTTGGCCGCAAAGAGATTTGCAAGCAGATCTGCTTTCTCCTGCGGCCGATGAGCCAGTGATCCATTCGGATATCTCAGAGGGGGCAGCAAGGTCTGGCAGAAGTTGGACTGCACGGCTTTGGCCAGGCGCCAATAGCTACGACTGCCCGTAGGATGTGCCATGAGTTCCTGGCCGAACCGTGCGACGCGCTGGGCATCCGCTCTTAAGTATGCCCTCTTGCAGACCTTTGTGGCTTGGTTGAACGCTGCCTTCAGGTGATCCACGTTAGGGTCGTGGAGAGTGCGAGCCCTGGTCCAAGCGCGGTACGCTGTCTGTTTGCGTTCAACAGCATCAGCGCATTCACGACCGAACCAGGGCCTTTTCCTGCCGCCGCTCGTGACATCACTGTATGGAATATAATATTCCATACCCAGGATGATTTCACCAGCGACAGCAGTAGCGCTCTCTGATGGATCCCTGTTCTCAAAGCAGCGTTGAGCCCAAGGGATGGATGCGAAGTACTCCCGCATTCCATCCCAGTCTGCCGACGAGTAGTGCCACAGTCGTCGTCTTGCTTCCTCGGGTCGTAACAACAACAGCTGTGGCACAAACCAGACAGTGGTCTGAGGTGCCCAGAGGAGCACGAATGGACACACTGTACCGGTTCGGGTTACTCGTCAGCAGCAGATCGAGCAGAGAGGGCGCCTGACCTGCAATGTCTGGTATCCGGGTGGGCTGGAGTACCAGTTGAGACAGGTCATGCGTGAGAGCGAACGCATGGGCAGTTCGTCCCGCGTGGTCTGTTTTGGGAGAACCCAACCAGGTCTCATGGTGGGCATTGAAATCTCTCAAGAACACCAACTCAGCGTTCGGAAACCGCTCCTGCGCGTCGTCTGCCGCCTAACTCAGGTAATTGAAGAGTCGAGTTGTCTCAGCGTCTCCTGAATGGGATCGGTAGAGGCACATGTAGATTTGGCTGAAAGAGCCATGATCTATGTGTACCCAAAGGACAGAGAAGGAAGGGTCCTCTAGGCATTGTAGACGGCGACAGCAAATATCCGCCCTAACAAACAAGCATACCCCGGCTTTCGCGAGGAAACACTCTTCTAGCACCTAGCCAGGATATTGCAGGTAGTTCGTGTCTGCAGGACGGCGTATTTGTGTCTCCGTTAGAAAAAGCATTGCCGGCCGAGCCGTCTCCAGGTGGTGATGGACGGCATTAAGGTTAGCGTGGAGTCCTCTGATGTTAATAAACTCCACGACACAGGAAGCAGCAGTGGGGTTACGGCGATTGGCTGCTGTTGAACGACAATGCTTTGTTCGTACTGCCATAGAGTGAAAGGAAGGGGAAACGTGAAAAAAAAAAAAAAGAGGCGGCTATTCTCGCAGCAAAGTGGGGCAAGGCGCAGAGCAAGTTTTGTCATATAACTGTATGGTATGGCGATAGCCGATCCGACGGACGGAAGGACCCCCGTACCCTCCCGAAAGTGGTCGCCGGGACCTACCCTCCGGTCACCATCCGGCACGACGAGCCACCTCGAGATTATGCGCGGCTTGATAAGGCAGCCAACCTAGTTGGTTAGACTCGGTTGGGCCTCTGGACTATACCGCGGGCGGCCAGCAGAGCACCGTTTCTACGGCTCTCCCTGGCTGCCGGGTCGACTCGCGCCACCCACACAATGACTCTACGGATACTCTGCAGGTCCCTCATAAGCTGCGAGAATCGTCACCTCATGCTTAGGCCTCCGGCGCTCTCATTCACCGAACGAAACACAGCAGTGAAACACTGTTGTTTCACGTCGATTTTCTGTGAGAGGGTAGTACTTCCCCGGTCGAGCCGGCCCATTCCTGCTGTAACCAGCTTGGCTCTACTACCTACTATGAAACTATTAAACTATTTATATTTATGTTTACACGTTCCCCGACATTTAGGTTGTTTTTCAGCAGCCATGGTCACGGGGAGACTACGATGGTAGTTGGCTCAATGTTCCAGTGTAGTTATTTCAAAGTACCCGAACATAATTTAATCATTGATGTTTCTATTTACGCAGAATGAGCTCAAAGTATCATGAAATCTAGCTGTGGTTTGCTTCTTCTTGGGTTTGACTATTTGAATTACTGGATCCCAAGCAGGTGGTACATAAAATCCGTACACAGTAGTTTAATTTCAATGAATAACATTCGCGTAAACAGAAGACAATATTAGAAAAGGTTGTTACAACAGTCGCGGCAGGTAAACTTTTAAGCATATTTCTGGGCATTTGCCTAGGAAAATTCGTAAAAATCCATTAGGGTATCCTATAATCACTAAAAAGCATTTGACTACGTCTGTGAAAGCTAATTGATATAAACCTAATGTCCACCTAAGCGATAGAGACTACAACATATTAAAATAAATAAAATGACATCTACTAGATTAGAAAGTCGCATTGAGCGTGCCACAGGGCTCAATTTTAGGACCCTTTCTGTAGCTAGTAAACCATAGTCGTTTTTCGTACGGGATTAGTGTGACATTGTTTTATTAGCAGAAGACACGTGCCTTACTTTTAAAGTAGACTGGTAAGCATAAAACTTTCGTGGTGTTAATGATTTACTCGCGCAAATCCTGGACTGGTTTACGACGCAGGCTTGTGTTAGGGAGGTATCGTGTACAGGACAATAGAGTACAATGTACGAACTTGTGGTGCGCCTGCGCGAGGGTGGTGAGCATGTGCAGCGCATGCGAGGCGGCGGCGGGCTGCGCGCCGAGGTGGCGCAGGCAGGCGCCGGCGCGGCACGCGAGGCGCCCGACGACCCAGGCCGCGCCGCGGGACCGCATGCCAAACGCCGCCTCCAGAATCGGTGACATCTAGAATGACATTCGCGTGTGAGCGCACTTTTAGCCATGCAATACTGCAGGTGTAAAAGTTTGGCACTTTGAAGTAGCAATGAGCGATTATAGATCAAAACAGAAACTCGAAACACGGTCGACTGACCCGTCATCGAATACGAGTAGTGGCGAACATTAACAATTATATACAAAACACTTACCTCAGAGTACATCGAAGGTTGAGGCATTAAGTACGAGTTGGCCCATATTTTGAGCAGCCATGATATAGTTGCAGACAGTTCAGGGCTGAACACATTGCCGAGACCGGCTTCTAGAGCTGCGCACTCCCACGCGCTAATACGAAAAATTTCCCCCAACAACCTACAGGCAACAAACGAAAGTTTAACTGTTGTTGTGTGGCACGTCAATAACACTAACTGAACACTTGCATTAGAACAGCTACAGATCCGCCACGTCTACGTGAATATTCTGCGTCCTATTTGGAATAATAAAGATACGACATAACTTAAACGAGTCGAGTGACCATTAAGCTTACAACTGTTACTTTTATTCATCCAGCAGAGCGATAAAATATAAGAGTATTCCGCAAGGATCAGTGCTGGAGTCACTATTCTTTTATTTATTTATTTAATACATTGTTTGCCAACAGATTTCATATCATTTACGTGAACTTACAATTAATGTTAACAAAAACTTTTACAGAATGTAAATCCAATGCCAGGCACACAAAAAATTGGCTGAGTGTAACACTCGGCTGCTCACGTGATACTCATCAGTGGCATCACTAAATATTTATTGAAAAAAATAAAACTAATTATAAATGAGTCAAAGGAAGTTACATAAACGACAACAAAAGAATCGTCACTTACTGGTTGACTTAAAACTGTACAATTGTTTATCGAAAACCGGCAAGGACACGCCATGAATGTCAACCTTTTTATGTGTTTGACTTGTGCGGGGTCGATTCCCGCACAAGTCAAACATTTGTGTGCATGAACATGGATGTTTATCTTGGTCTGGGTGTTTCTATGTATAATATGTATGTATTTACAAAAAAGAAAGTAATATATGTATGTTTATCCATTGTCTAGTACCCATAGTACAAGCTCTGCTTAGTTTGGGCTAGATGGTGTTGTGTGAATGTGGTAGAATTTGATTTGATTATTGATTGATTGATTATGTTTAAACAGACGATTGTGATCACGACATAATCTAGGAATCATATTATAAAATCCAATATTTGTTTTAAAGAACTTCGAGGCAAATGGAAGGAAATTTTGTAATCTTTGTACAATGTGGTACAGTAAAGTGAATTTTTTGTGATAACAGTGGGCAGTCGAGATTACCATTAAAATTTTAAATAGAATTATTTGATCTGCAACCCACTGACGATTCTCTAAAGAATTAATCTTGAAAAATGTAGTCTTTCATTATAAGTACGAAGAGATTGTAAATTTTTAGCATGAACCGTTAAGAAAAACAGAAATCGTTTTTGAACTCTTTCAATTTTATCAATGTGACACTGGTAATGAGGATTCCAAGCACTACAACAATATTCCAATATATTCCGCACAAGAGCATTATGAATTGTAACAAGTGCACGTCTTTCTTTAAAAGATTTGCATTTCCGCCAAATGAAACCTAACATTTTAAATGACCTGGTGACAATATTATTAATATGCGGTATAAAGGACAATTTGGAGTCGAGCATGGATCAAGAGGATCAAGAGCGAGGATCAATGGTGTAAGAAATTTGTAAATAATTTCGTTTGCGATGAAATTATATGTTAACATTTATTTAAATTTAGTGGGAGTTTATTTATTTTAGTCCAATTAGATATTTCGATTAAATCTTCCTGCAACCGTGAAGAGTCCCCAACATCTTCAATAATTTAAAAATTTTTAAGATCATCTAAAAAAAAGGAAAATTTAGAATATTTGATCACGCAACCCAAATCATTTAAGAAAATAGAAAATAATATCGGTCCCGAATGAGAACCTTGAGGGACGCCAGATGGAGCTACATAACTATCAGCTTCGTGACCAGAAAGCACTACTTTCTGGGATCTGCCAGTTAAATAAGATGAAAACCATGTAAGTAATGACCCGTGGATGCCAACATTCGACATCTTAGTAAGTAACAATTTGTGATCTACTCTGTTGAACGCTTTACTCATATGTGTTAATAACACTTTGTCCTAAGGATTCCAAACCGGGACCTCCAACCCGCAAGCATAAGCGCAAACTCGTGCCACGGGAATACTTGTAAACATAGGCAACAACAAATTAAAATATCAAACTTACTTGAGTATAGGGTCCACATTATCGGTATTAGTACTTTCGCCGACTAAGAACCTGAGAGAGGCGTCAACCTCAGCATCTTCCATCAAACTGTAGTGAATGATCTCTGGAGGAATCATGATGATTTCGCCTTCAGTGCAGTCGATGGCAAGGAAGTGACCTGAAACAAGACACATTACAGATCATTGTCCATACGTAAATCCAGTAAACATAACGTCAACATAAAGTCGCTTTAAGTGATACCATCCTCAGGACAGTTTGGCAACGAATGAGCGATGAGTAACCGTACGCGCTTTAAGTGATACCATCCTCAGGACAGTTTGGCAACGAATGAGCGATGAGTAACCGTACGCGCTTTAAGTGATACCATCCTCAGGACAGTTTGGCAACGAATGAGCGATGAGTAACCGCACGCGCTTTAAGTGATACCATCCTCAGGACAGTTTGGCAACGAATGAGCGATGAGTAACCGCACGCGCTTTAAGTGATACCATCCTCAGGACAGTTTGGCAACGAATGAGCGATGAGTAACCGTACGCGCTTTAAGTAATACCATCTTCAGGACAGTTTGGCAACGAATGAGCGATAAGTAACCGCACGCGCTTTAAGTGATACCATCCTCAGGACAGTTTGGCAACGAATGAGCGATGAGTAACCGTACGCGCTTTAAGTGATACCATCCTCAGGACAGTTTGGCAACGAATGAGCGATGAGTAACCGCACGCGCTTTAAGTGATACCATCCTCAGGACAGTTTGGCAACGAATGAGCGATGAGTAACCGTACGCGCTTTAAGTGATACCATCCTCAGGACAGTTTGGCAACGAATGAGCGATGAGTAACCGCACGCGCTTTAAGTGATACCATCCTCAGGACAGTTTGGCAACGAATGAGCGATGAGTAACCGCACGCGCTTTAAGTGATACCATCCTCAGGACAGTTTGGCAACGAATGAGCGATGAATAACCGTACGCGCTTTAAGTGATACCATCCTCAGGACAGTTTGGCAACGAATGAGCGATGAGTAACCGTACGCGCTTTAAGTTATACCATCCTCAGGACAGTTTGGCAACGAATGAGCGATGAGTAACCGTACGCGCTTTAAGCTAATTTATACAATTTAGAGTTTAGTAGAACCGCGGGCGATCTGTGATGCTCGCGGACGGAGTAGTAGAAGACGAAGAAGTAGGAGTATGCACGTAACCGGTGCTGTGGTGTTTGAGACTAACTCTGTTGTTTATATGAGTGAGATGTTACCAGTTATCATGAGTATCCAGTGCAGATCTTCGAATAGATTGACTAATTGTTCGCCGCCGCTCACCGGCAGCTTCCCCATATGCATCAACTGCAGGTGACTCTCCAACCTGGCCAATTAAAATAATATAATTATTATTAAACATGTCAATAATAACACTACTACAGTTTCTTATACATTAATGAAACTAAATGTAACCACATGTATGAAGACAGTGAAAAAAAAGAATGCGTCTCGTTTTTAAAACATGTAGGTATATAAATCTATTATTTTAATTTTTGCATAATTAGGTAACTGATAATATATATTTATTTATTTATAATAGTTACACAAACAAATTACAGTGTTAACATAGTAAGTAGTAATAATGAACATCCTAACTAATATTATAAAAGCGAAAATGAGTTTGTTTGTTTATTACCTTTTCACGCCTAAACCACTGAACCGATCATCCTGAAATTTTGCATATACGTTGACAGGTGTACGTACAGAAACGGACATAGGCTACATTTCATCCCGAAAAAAATTATTGTTCGCGAGGAAAACAATAATAACGTTCTTATGATAATAGATGGCGCCACGTGTCTTTCGAATCATTATTGAATTATATTATTACAAGCAGTGAACAACCCGAATTGATTGTCAAATTCTAAATTAACGCGAGCGAAGCCGCGGGCAAAAGCTAGTAATATATAAACCAGACAGTAATCCTAAGGTAGTGTACACAACATGTACATATTAGAGCAGATTACTCGTGCAAAATAAAAAACATTATTATATATTATAACTCATCCTGACTAATATTATAAATACAAATGTGAGTTTGTTTGTTTGTTACGCTTTCACGCCTTACTATTAGTCCAATCATGAAATTTCGCATTCGTTGTTGGGGGAACAGAAAAGGACAGGCTGTTTCACTATCGCTTTTAAAGGATTAGAAGCATCTTGTTCAACACTGGATAAGTTAATGTCAAATTTAAATTTTTTATACGGTGGGATGCTTTGAGTTTATTATTTGTTTGTTGCCATCAGAGAGATATAATTAAAAATCAAACGAACTTACCAAATGAAGTTCGATTGTAATTATGTATCGCAGCTTCTTTCGACGCAATTTTGATTTACATTTTGTAGATGCCTCCCATGCATCAGCCTACTACACGGATTTTTTAGATTCTATTTATTTACATATAATGATTTTTTTTAATTTTTTATTTGGTATCTCTATTAATACTGGCAACCCGCTCTCTATCCCCACTACCCCCACTCCACCGCTGCGCTCGGTCGGGCAGTCGGCTCCTCATTTTAGTTGATAGTTATTTTATCTTGTGCATTTTATTTTGTGTCATAGGTATCTATCTATGTATTTATAACATTAACAGGTAATGTAATAGGGTGGGTGTGTGGTGTGCATCATCGCGTCGAAAGAAGCTGCGGGTGCTCACATCATTACAATCGAACGTCACTTGGCAAGTTCGATTGATGTTTAATTATGTATCGCAGCTTCTTTGTTTGCGATTTTGCGATTTGTTTTCATTTTGTAGGATGTTCAGAGGCAACAAATATAAGATGTGCACACACATGTAGGTTGTAGCACATGTAGTAAAATAACGCAATATTTTTCTTCATAAATATTTATTACAATATTATTACAGTAAGAACTTAATTATATATTCTATCTTTAGGTTATTTATAAGTATTTGTTGATCAATATATAATAGTATTATAGTTTCGCATTTATTAATTTGTTGAATTTAATATAGAGCTTGCAAAATGATCTTCAACTATCGGTCTATTATAAAATCTAGCGAAAGCGGAGGAAGACTGGCTCCATCCGACAGTACTTCTAATCACATCAATACTGGCACCTGACCTGTTGGCTCTGGCCGTGGCTGCGTGGCGACTGGCGAGTGCTGTGAGTTGTGAAGATAGAACTATCAATACCACTTTTTTGTAATATTTCTTTAATCCAATGACTCAATCGTTGAGATGTTAACTTTTTGTAAGGTCTTTTGTATCTGATAAATAAATAATCATTGTTGGTCTCTCGAATGGACTTTGTTTTATTTATATAATCGTTTAAACAAGTAGCTGGGCATATACTCGGATTTTCGCTGAAGAAGGATAATTTTAAAAAGGGTTGAAGTGCATTAGGTTTTGAGGTTTTTATTAAATCTGGGATTTTTATGGTACTTAAGTTTGAATTGTTGATATTGATATGGCATATTTTTATCTGTGAAAAAGTTTTTACTCTATGAGCAGTTACTAGACCCAACAAAGTAAGAGTCTTCTTCGAAAGAGTTTCCAAGTCGAGGTTCTCATGTGGCCATTGTTTAGATAAATAGCTTAGAACAGTATCAGTATCCCATGTCCTATTATACTTTGGTTCAGATGGCCTTGACCTGAAAACTCCTTTCATAAACCTCTTTATGTGAAAATCATGCAATAAATCAGGAATTAACAATGATAAGGCAGATTTGCATGAATGACTTGTTCCATATTTTGCACCTTTATCAAACTTTATTGTAAGCAATTCTAACATTACAGTTACATTATAATCAAAATAGTCATATCCGTTTTGTTTACAAACTTCTACCCAGGGTCTACTACAGCTATTATAATTGATCATAATGTCAATCGTTCTGTTTTGTATTGACATCTTCAGGTGTTTGTGCCGGATAACTTCGCGGCAACTAAGTGAAGTATCTTGTGAAGTTTGTGAGGGGTCCTGAAAGGAGATGTTAACAAATTAAAGTCAGGATTGAAATGTATACATGGCGAGCAGACTAGTCTTTTAAATAAAGGAAACCAGGGTTGTGATGGCCAATATGGTACAACAACTACTCCTTCCGCCCTGTCGATTATTATTTTCCTTAACATTGTTAAAATGAATGGAGGAAAAGCATAAAAATATAAATCCTTCCAGGAAACAGTAAAGGCGTCTACGACCCATGCATCGGGATCGATCTTCCCCGTGATATACGTTTTACATTTAGCGTTACGTCGACTCGTAAATAAATCTATTTTAAATTCGCCAAGCACGTGAGACAACTTTTGAAAGCATAGTCTGCCAATTCCCATTCTGTGTCCTGAAATGATTTTCTTGACAACATATCTGATTCACAATTAGCTTTGGTATTTATGTAAGATGCAAAAATATATATTTTCGGGACTCACACGATTGCCAGCTTTCTCTGGTAATGTTATTTAAATGTGGGTACTGCACGCTTCCCATACGATTAATGTAACAAATAGCTGTTGTATTATCGGTTTTTAATAGTATGTCTACATTATACTAATATTTTGCAAACACCTTTAATGCGAGGAAAGCAGCTTTTAATTCTAATTTGTTAATGTGTAAGCAAGATTCATCTATTTTCCAATAACCGGAGGCTTCATTATCCTTACAAAACGCGCCCCAGCCTGTTAAACTCGAATCGGAAAAGATTTCGCAATTAAATTGATTGAATTTCAAAGGTGAGAATGCGCTGTCAATATGATTCAACCACCAACAACTATCATTTTTCAAATTGTTAGGGAGGTGAATATCTTGTTCGTAACTCGGGTTATTTAATAAACAAAGGTCCTTGATTCCTCGTGACGTTCGAACATCTTTGTGTATAGCCACGAATATTGAACAGCCGGGCAGGCTGACACTAATAGTCCAACTAATCCAGCAAACTCGCGGAGTTTGCATTATCGCGTACTAAATAACAGTTTTAAGAAATTTTAATTTTTAATTTCTTATCGTCAGGAAGATTAAGTGTCATATATTTCGAGTTATATACAATGTGTTTGGTGAGTGGTGTCGGAGATTTTAATGTCATTAATATATGGTCATTTATATCTACAATCCATGCTTCAGTATTATTTTTATGTTACTTTGTTTTTGTGAAAAAGTGAAATAACTAAAAAATAACAGCAATAATTTTCTGTTATCATATATTTTTTTAAATTGTACTAAGATAGATTCTGAAAACATTTTATCATAAACATGTTAGCTATACTATGAGCTGTAAAACTAGAACTTTTTGTTTATTTTGGACTATCACAAGCGACTATATCGCTAAATTACCACGTGTGTCCGTGATTAGATAACAAAATAAACAAAAAGGCCGCCATTTCGCCCAAGTAACATAAAAAATAATACTGAAGCATGGATTGTAGATATAAATGACCATATATTATGGCATTAAAATCTCCGACACCACTCACCAAACACATTGTATATAGCGTGAAAATTTGCATTGTTTTGGAGTTAATGAACTTTTTTCTGTGTTACTTATAAAATCTAAATATATTAAAAGTTTAATTGTGTATATAACATTATTTTTACACTCTTTATAAGACTGTCCAGAGCATAGTATATCATCTAAATATGTCACAGATATGAGACTCTTATTTCGTAGGTATTCTATTACTGGTTTAAGTAACTTAGTAAATATGTATGGTGCTGTGCACAATCCAAACGGCAGGCAGGTAAGTTCGTAAAGGCACTCGCGAGAACTTGCATATGTACGATATTTAAAACGTAAGTATTTTCGTTGTGTCTTAGTAATACTAATTACAAAATATGCGTCTTTTAAATCGATAGACGCCATGTAATAATTTGGTGTTATTAATTTCGATGCAGTGCGATAATCTTCCATCTTAAAATGACTTATTGTAATGAATTTGTTTAGATTTTTAAGATTTAGGATGAATCTTTTTCTCCAAGTGGTTTAGGTACTAAAAATAATACTGAACAGAAACTGAAGAGTCATCATGCGTGCATTTACGAGTTGCCCCTATCTTAAGCAAATTATTTAAAGATTTTTGAAAATCTGAGGCCTCTTGAGTTGATTTTGGAAAGGAGATGGTATTGTTACTTTGGACTGGCGTATTATTGACAGCAATAGTGTAGCCCTCGATCCATGACAAAACAATAGGATCATTTGTGATGTAAGTCTACTTTTGTGCGAAAAATCTTAAACGTCCTGCGTACGGTACCTCGTTTTGCGCTAGCGGCGAGCGTGGATGTTCCTGTTGCGACGCGACGTGGGTGGCGAGGGGACGGCGGCGAGCGCTCGCGAGCCGCTGTGTGGCGGAGCCCGGCTGCTCTGCTGCTGGTACTGGCGGTGAGCGAGCTGATTCTTCCCTGCATTTTGTTTGCCCGCTACTTTTTGATACAAGGGTTTGAAGTTTTTTCTGTTATTGTAATTATTAGTGTAGTTTGATTTTTGTGTCTTTTGGGTAACCTTAAGGGCCTCGCCCGATTTTTGCACAGTCTTGGCATTTTTATTTTTTCTGACATATTATCACCAAAAAGATATTTATCTGTACTTAAATTGACTAGGGTATCTCTAAGACTAGAACTTATAAACGAAACTACGAATTTGTTTCGAATGTTGGTCTCGTTGTGATACATATCGCACAGTATTCTACTGGCATCACTCACCGGCTTTAACAAGCTGTCTTAACTGCGGATCGAAGCTTTTTGAAATAACAATTTCTATAGCCGGAGCTACCGCGGCCAGTGCATTACTTATTTGTTTCTGCCTGTACATGCGGCGCCAACAACTCGCAATGTCCGGGTATAAGGTATTGCTTCGCCAGCTGTTCCTTAACATCCTTGCTCAAACCTCTTTTAGGAACGCTAGGACGTCCGTGTCCAGATCGGTCTCTTCGACTCCACTAGACAAGCCATCGTTATCTTGTGTCGTCGGTGGGTCATCATCCATTTCCACGGGTGGTTCTAATTCATGTGAACACCCGGGTGTGGGTTCCAATTCGATTATTGGTTCTGACGATGAACGAGCATTGTCTCAGTGTTCGTCATGGTTATCTGTAAGAACGACATGTTCTTATAAAAACTATAAAATTGAAATAGCCCAGAGTAGCTATTCGCAATTTATTTTAAGGGTAAAAGCCCAGAGTGATGGCAATTACGCATCAGTGAAACAACGTGATGGATACAAGCCAGTTACTTATACAAAATAACTATAATTGGCAGTTGTTCGCCTGATAGAATGGACAGAGCCCAAATTTAGCAATTACGCATTATTAATTGAGGAAAAGTTAATGTTTGTACAAGATCATTTACTTACAATCTGTATTCAACAATGGTAAAGGATCTTCATCTGAATAAATAATCCTGTGACGTTTTTTAATTTTTCTTTTCTCCTAATTTTACGCTTAATCCTTTCTTCAGAGTCTTCATTCTGCCTCTTCCCCATGTTCGAATAAATAATGGTGCAAGTTTTTGTGACGTGCGTAGGCGTCGGCACGGAAACACACAATGAGGAGAGGAGCCGACTGCCCGACCGAGCGCAGCGGCGGAGTGGGGGTAGTAGGGATAGAAAGCGGGTTGCCAGTATTAACAGAGATACCATATAAAAAATATAAAAAATTCTTAATATGTAAATAAATAGAATCTAAAAAATCCGTGTAGTAGGCTGATGCATGGGACGCATCTACAAAATGTAAATCAAAATTGCAAAGAAAGAAGCTGCGATACATAATATATTATATTAATTTATATCATATGCTTTCACAAAACTTACTTGAACTGTTGGGCAATAATGAATACGGAACTCCTTCAGAATGCAATAAGTATATTATGTTCCCTAAAACCTAAAGTTCTCTTAAGACAAAAGTAACAGTCCGTAGCATGATATTTTCTCCATAACATTGGGACTTCAAATGGCCACTATTTTTCATTTCCTGCAGCTTAATTCGTTAATATACTTCACTAATTCCCGTAGGCAGGAACCCATTTTTATCAAGATTTGGGAATATTGAATTTATTGAGATTGGTCTCTTGACTTTTGTTAGTGTAATTTTACCATAAACATGGCTAAAGTTCTTTGGATTTAGTTCAAACTCACATTAGGTACGACATTTTAAAACAAATTAATTGTTGTAGGAAATACTTTAACACAACAATGACCAATGACAAACTAGATGCGACGAATCATTTTGTTTCTAAGCTTCTTGTCAGTATATTAAAGAAACTTGATGTGATAAAAATGTGTTTCGTAACTAGAGGGTAGATAGAAGTTAAATTCGATATATCGTCGTAATGACCACACTCCGCCTGATGGTGAGCGATCACGTGGTCCAACACCATCCTCATAGCAGCTGAGGCGATGTCGAATTGTTTTGCCGCACGATGGCGCCCACCGTCAGCAGGACGTCGGTGTGCTGCTTGCCGAGGCTCGTCCTCCTCCAGCCCCAGCTCCAGCTCGTGTGTACAAGTGAGTATACGTCACCGTTGGCTCCTGTCCCGCAGCAGCGCGAAGAGCACGTGGCAGCAGTGCGCGGGCGCCTTGCGCGCGATGGCGCCCACCGTCAGCAGGACATCGGTGTGCTGCTTGCCGAGGCTGGTCCTCCTCCAGCCCCAGCTCCAGCTCGTGTGTACAAGTGAGTATACGTCACCGTTGGCTCCTGTCCCGCAGCAGCGCGAAGAGCACGTGGCAGCAGTGCGCGGGCGCCTTGCGCGCGATGGCGCCCACCGTCAGCAGGACGTCGGTGTGCTGCTTGCCGAGGCTCGTCCTCCTCCAGCCCCAGCTCCAGCTCGTGTGTACAAGTGAGTATACGTCACCGTTGGCTCCTGTCCCGCAGCAGCGCGAAGAGCACGTGGCAGCAGTGCGCGGGCGCCTTGCGCGCGATGGCGCCCACCGTCAGCAGGACATCGGTGTGCTGCTTGCCGAGGCTGGTCCTCCTCCAGCCCCAGCTCCAGCTCGTGTGTACAAGTGAGTATACGTCACCGTTGGCTCCTGTCCCGCAGCAGCGCGAAGAGCACGTGGCAGCAGTGCGCGGGCGCCTTGCGCGCGATGGCGCCCACCGTCAGCAGGACGTCGGTGTGCTGCTTGCCGAGGCTCGTCCTCCTCCAGCCCCAGCTCCAGCTCGTGTGTACAAGTGAGTATACGTCACCGTTGGCTCCTGTCCCGCAGCAGCGCGAAGAGCACGTGGCAGCAGTGCGCGGGCGCCTTGCGCGCGATGGCGCCCACCGTCAGCAGGACATCGGTGTGCTGCTTGCCGAGGCTCGTCCTCCTCCAGCCCCAGCTCCAGCTCGTGTGTACAAGTGAGTATACGTCACCGTTGGCTCCTGTCCCGCAGCAGCGCGAAGAGCACGTGGCAGCAGTGCGCGGGCGCCTTGCGCGCGATGGCGCCCACCGTCAGCAGGACGTCGGTGTGCTGCTTGCCGAGGCTCGTCCTCCTCCAGCCCCAGCTCCAGCTCGTGTGTACAAGTGAGTATACGTCACCGTTGGCTCCTGTCCCGCAGCAGCGCGAAGAGCACGTGGCAGCAGTGCGCGGGCGCCTTGCGCGCGATGGCGCCCACCGTCAGCAGGACATCGGTGTGCTGCTTGCCGAGGCTCGTCCTCCTCCAGCCCCAGCTCCAGCTCGTGTGTACAAGTGAGTATACGTCACCGTTGGCTCCTGTCCCGCAGCAGCGCGAAGAGCACGTGGCAGCAGTGCGCGGGCGCCTTGCGCGCGATGGCGCCCACCGTCAGCAGGACGTCGGTGTGCTGCTTGCCGAGGCTCGTCCTCCTCCAGCCCCAGCTCCAGCTCGTGTGTACAAGTGAGTATACGTCACCGTTGGCTCCTGTCCCGCAGCAGCGCGAAGAGCACGTGGCAGCAGTGCGCGGGCGCCTTGCGCGCGATGGCGCCCACCGTCAGCAGGATGTTGCTGTGCTGCTTCCGCTCGTCCTCCTCCAGCTCGTCTTTTATGTCTTCTTCACTGTTTTCCGTGCCCCTGATAATATTATTTTATCCATTTAGTTAAACCACTAAGAACTGAAAAGAAAAATTAATATTGTTGGTCGGCTCTGTTGCTCAATAAATATTTGTTAACCATTTACACTAACATGTCAGCTGTCCCTCGACTGTCTCTCCTGCAAGGACAGTGGTTCTTAAACAACATACGCTATTACCTTTCTTACCTACGAACAAAAGAAGGAAACACTTAGTTTGTGAAAGCTTCCAAACTAAGCATACTTACATGAACAAATTTTTCTTATTAGGGCCTTTTTTGTACAATAAACTAAATAAGTTATTAGATATATAATTATAGCATTAATCATGATCAATGTCACATAGTTTTAACAAAGTACTTAAAGACGCTTACGTATTCAGATACAGAGAATTTGCTAGTAGTTGTAAAATAATTTCTTATTGTTTAAGCAATTTTTCATTTATAATTGTTATTGTTTATAAATATTTTAATTGTAGTTATACTTACCCATATGTTTGCAGTACATGTATAAATGTTAATGTTTTTTGTAGATCCTTACTTTATTAACAATAGAATAATATTAGAAACAGCCTGAAACACAGGTCTCTGACCTAGTTCAGGTAATAAAATGTAAAAACAGACTTTATAAACAAGACTTTTTGTGTTCAATTTTTAAATTGTAAAATGTTTTCCTTTAGATTAAATATAGTTTTAATCTGAATTTAATGCAATAGGTAGTCTATAATGTGTTTTGTAAAGACTTTTATTTATTTATCGAATAAAAATGTATTATTATTATTCATTTATTATTATTTGTTAGGAAGTTAAAAACACATGCAATCACCACTTGTAAGCAATTGAAGCAGGAGATCAAACACACGTATTACACACAATCATCGTGTCTCTTTTTGACTCTTTATTTAATGGTTGGTTATGTATACGAAAACCTTAATACTGTTCGAAAGTGAGTGTACCTTGTACCATCAGGGGGCGCTAATCGACACTGCAGGTAGGTGTTAAATATTTCTATGCAGGGATTTATCAACACTTCGTTAGAGTATCCCCCCGACTCGTGCACTAAAGTACTCCAGCTGTGAAGAAACTTGTTCAAGGATTCCCTCCATACTGTGTCATCCCGGTCCGCCTGTAGAAAACAATTAGGATATTCTGTAACATTTAATTTTAACACATCTAAACGCCATACGGCGCTTGATGACCAGCGATTGCTCTCGCAATAGCTGGTCAAGTTAAGTTATTTATGTGAATGTGCAACAAAAGGGGCATTAGTATATTGCATAAAAAAGAACGAATATTATAATAATAAAACTCCGTATCGGCATGTTGAGTGAGTTGAGTTGTCGTAACTAGACTGTACGATAGCACGCTTACTGTGGCTCGCCATCGATCGGTCGTGCTTCACGATGTTGCGTATTGCCCTCATACCATAAATGAGAGAGTACTTATAACTTCTTCCATAACAGATCCTCTGATGCAGTGGCGAGTTAGTGATGTTAAATGAGAGGGTACTTACAACTTCTTCCATAACAGATCCTCTGATGCAGTGGCGAGTTAGTGCTGTTAAATGAGAGGGTACTTACAACTTCTTCCATAACAGATCCTCTGATGCAGTGGCGAGTTAGTGATGTTAAATGAGAGGGTACTTACAACTTCTTCCATAACAGATCCTCTGATGCAGTGGCAAGTTAGTGATGTTAAATGAGAGGGTACTTACAACTTCTTCCATAACAGATCCTCTGATGCAGTGGCGAGTTAGTGATGTTAAATGAGAGGGTACTTACAACTTCTTCCATAACAGATCCTCTGATGCAGTGGCAAGTTAGTGATGTTAAATGAGAGGGTACTTACAACTTCTTCCATAACAGATCCTCTGATGCAGTGGCGAGTTAGTGATGTTAAATGAGAGGGTACTTACAACTTCTTCCATAACAGATCCTCTGATGCAGTGGCAAGTTAGTGATGTTAAATGAGAGGGTACTTACAACTTCTTCCATAACAGATCCTCTGATGCAGTGGCGAGTTAGTGATGTTAAATGAGAGGGTACTTACAACTTCTTCCATAACAGATCCTCTGATGCAGTGGCAAGTTAGTGATGTTAAATGAGAGGGTACTTACAACTTCTTCCATAACAGATCCTCTGATGCAGTGGCGAGTTAGTGATGTTAAATGAGAGGGTACTTACAACTTCTTCCATAACAGATCCTCTGATGCAGTGGCAAGTTAGTGATGTTAAATGAGAGGGTACTTACAACTTCTTCCATAACAGATCCTCTGATGCAGTGGCAAGTTAGTGATGTTAAATGAGAGGGTACTTACAACTTCTTCCATAACAGATCCTCTGATGCAGTGGCGAGTTAGTGATGTTAAATGAGAGGGTACTTACAACTTCTTCCATAACAGATCCTCTGATGCAGTGGCAAGTTAGTGATGTTAAATTTTGCAGAAAAGCTGGTGGCGTCGCAGCTATCATTGCTGGGGAGAAGAACTCAATCAACCTCCTATAGATATCCGAGATGCCTAACATCTCTCGCTCAACTGGCTGTATATAAGCCATCATATTCAAAAAGCTATTTACGTAGTTCTCCAAGTATTGCTGTTTAGGATTACTAGCAGAAACAACTGCGCCACTGAGACTGGCCAGTTGCACCAGGCACGTGAGAGACGGGCTCGCTAACTCAGGATTGGACCTCACGTAAATGTGTATCTCAAAGAACAATGCCAGGAGCTCTGGCTGCATAATTGTATCCCTCCAGTTCAAGCTCAAGCGTAAAGCTGGTGCAGTATCACTCTCATAAATAGCTTCAAATGCACCGATTAGCCTCTTAGACAGGAGAGGGGAGACATGACTCCAGCAGAGAACAGTCTCCACAATGGTCAGCAACTGTTTCGTCAGCAAGGCCTGCTCTCCCTCAGGTCGGTGACCGGAGCGCACTATCTGTTCCAGTACACCTACAGTAAATCTGAATATCCTTTTTAAATCTAATGCTTCAAAAGACTTCTTCAATCGGAAATGAACTTCCCATATTAAGCCCACGTCAGCTGATTTGACTGTAATAGCATATTCTTGCATAATAGCCAGTATTAGTGAGCAGGCCAATTTTTGTTGACTTATTGGAGAACTAAGTATTATTTTCTCTAATTCACCCAGCAAAGCCTTTCTTTCTCTTCCACCATCATCAATACTTCCTCTTTTGATAATAATAGCGATAGTCTGAAAAATAATGTTTCATAAGCACCCAGCAAGTCAAGTATGCCATACATAATTCTATTACTTATAATATGTTACTGTATTGATATATTTATATAAAATACCTGTAAAAGTTTCTCTCTCAAGAAACCGGGAACCTCTTTCCGCAATAAGTAAGTAAGTAAATATTCTCTTAAGGATGAAATATCACTTTCAGACAATAAGTTCCATTCTCTAATAAGTGCCGATTTCAGTAAGCCTGCTGCTTCAAACAGAACATAATCTGAATTAGATTTTTCCAAAATTTCTCTGCACAGTTGATATGGATTCTTAGTACTCCGAAACTCTAAAAACACATTCTGTGCATGATGGCGTTGCTCTGATGAGATCATATTAGGTGGTGCCTAAAAGACAGTTAAAACAAAACTCTTTAGCAGACATCACTTTTATTGATATTACTTAAAGGAGACACCTATATAAATAAATGTATAGAAATGTTTCAGATTCACTTAATTATAGGCTAATGCAAAATAAATCCACAGAAGTATTTTTAATGTACGAGTCTACAATATTAACACATTATTTGGCTTTTAGTACTTGCATTAAGTAATTTTGCTTGAAAATTTGTTTGACTGAACCACATGATTGTGTCACAATCTCTAACTCGGGAATATTATGCAAGCTGAGAGTTGCAGGCTGAGCTGACGCACAAATCAAATGTTTAATCTTAGACAATAAGATTACAAACATGTGAGATATGAGCTCGGCAATCATTATGCTGATAATCATAATAGTCAATAGCCTTATTGCCTATTGTCTGGTCACCAATATGGGGCTGTGACTTTTGGTTAAGGGTGTGATGCAAAAGTATTAAACATTATATATAGGATCCTATCCTTAACATCAGTAGCACTGACCGTTTGTAATGCTGGCGGGTTTCAACACAGCATCACTCAAAAAGTCACCCATAAAATTTGTACAATACAAATTATTGTGCAATGCAAGCCATGTGAGGCCAACAATGCAAGCCATGTGAGGCCAACAACATTTCCATAAAATATTAATTACCAAGTATTGTTTGCGTTAAGCAATGCACATCAGTGTATATATTAGTATGCACAAATTACTTCCTTCTCAATTCATATAAAAACATGTAATACATAATTAATAATGAGAATATCAGACAAAAAGACATTAAATTATTCATATTGTATATATTTTTAAATATTCTGGAAGACAGCACAAGTGTCTTTTCACAGGATACTTGCAGGCCTGTGGTCGGTGACCAGTGTTAATACATCTATTATGAAAATCTATTCAGACACAGTATATGCATTGTGATACAAATCAAACAAAAATATAGTCTCTAATAGTTTTTGTCTAAATCCCAACTAATATTATAAATGCAAATGTCAGTTGGTTTGTTATACTTTCATGCCTCGACTACTCGACCAATCACTATAAAGTTATGCAGACATATTGTCAGAGCTACAGAAAATGACGTAGGGTACCAAAGTACTGTTCCCAAGCTATACCATAAGGCAAACTAGTATAACACAATTAATTTCAATTTTCATAAATTGTTTATTAACCAAATTGGCACAGCATACAGTTATATAATTTTTATAATGATCATCCTTTCCAAAATCTAAATTAGAGTTGCACAGATGACATACCTAGTTGTTTTAGTCTGAATCTGAGTGGTCTTTGTTTCAATATATGTTAAGTCCCCCACAACATAGGAATACTTAAACATAATAATATCTGCCCTGCTCATAAACTGTGCCACTGCTGTGTTTGGTTCACTCCTCAGCAGCTACAAGTGGAGCTAGGCCATAGATCACCACACTGGCCTCATGATAATTGGCATGCTTCACATGTCTTCAAACATCAACAACATTATCTAGAACCATCTAAATATCCAGGTAACTTACTACTGGCACAGCTGTTCCCAATGGCCCACTAGACTATTGCTGCAACCTTTACATTTGTACTAACTACTTACTCCATCAATTTTAATTACAATCCATGTTAAGTGTGACCAATAAACCACTAGAATAACTTAATTAATATGCTTCTCTGACTTCAAATTATGAGAGGCTATTACATGTTATAATTTTCAAACATATCAATAATATCCTCCTCTCTTCTGCAATTCTATAATGTTGTGCCTGACAGGGTCCATGATATCTTTATCAAAAAGTCCAACATGTAATAAAATATTAAGAAAAGCTTAAAAGTTATAGTGTAGAGTATTAATTAAACAATGTTTTAAATCTAAACTAATTTAATAGAGCCCAAATGTTCGTTTATTTGTTTAAACAAGCTAATCACTGAAACTGCCAGGCGAATTTGAATTTTTCTTGTGTTTGATAGCCCCTTTCTTTAGGAAGTTTATAAGGCATGTAACATTATGCTACGAGAGCTGAGCAGTAATCATAAACGCGGGTGACTCCGCGGGGGACAGCTAGTTAAAATATGTGGAACATTTAAGTTATTTTTAATAATTTATAGACCTACAGAGTATATCAAAACATTTTTAATATTTTAAATATACATCAACCGTAATTATAATGTTATATTTATGTTATGTATATAACTTCTCATATTTTATTTTTGAGTAATAATTAAGCTCACCATCACCATCTGAGCGGCCGCCTCTAATGTTTGTATAGCCGAATTATCCATTGTAACACTTTAATTTAAAGACAAAATAATAAGAAAAGATGAATGAGAATTACAATATAAAACACTTAAGTAATATACAAATAAATAAAAATCCTGGAAAGTCATTTAATTATTGAGAAAATACTTAAAATATGTATTACGAATCTATTCCGTAAATTTTACATGTCAATTGTCAAGTTGTCAACCGACCATTACCTACAATGAAATCCACAGATAACGGACAAACATAAACATTCTATAAACATCTTGGGTAAAGAGAAAGCAGCTGTGCTGTAATTAAATTAAAACTTATTCCATGACAATAGAGTCTAATTTCATTTATAAATTTTTGGTTAAGTGCTATCTACAAATTCTTGATTTTTAATAAAAAATTACTTAGTTGACTTTCTAAGTAAGTATTTAATATTTACTTACGGCGAGATTTGGTCGTCCCTCAAACTAATTAATAATTATACTGAACATTTTTTGTCAGATACATTTAAAATGAGCATAGAATAAAATTATTACAGTAAATTATTTAATAATTGCTAGTAAGCAGTTAAATGTGATAATTTATATGTTTAAAACACAACACAAGTGATTATGTAAAAAGATAAACAGCTGAAGCAACTTAGTATAATATATTGTCAATATGCATTTTGTGGGGTAATTATATTACACAAATGGCAATACTTCAAAGTAACAGGTGTCAAACCAATGCAAATGTTAAACACATCAAATATTGTCAATTTTAGAGATGCTGATTGATTATATTATACTAGATGTTCCCGCGGTTTCACCCGCGTTTATCGTTACTGCGCTGCCCCCGTGGGTCGTAGCGTGATGTTATATAGCCTAGCTATCCAACACTAAAAGAATTTTTTCAAATCGAACCAGTAGTAATCACGCAGAATAAACCAGGAGAAACATCGTTTGTACTATGTCTGCAATGGGTAATTATTTTGCTGCGATGTTATTTTAAAACTGCTATATCTCCTAAGATATTCATTGAAATCGAATGACGTAAAGGGCAATTTTGTTTTAAATTAAATACTTGTGATGAATAACGTATTTATTTGGATAAGGATTAATCTCATGTTTATAAAAATACCTTCGCAAATAATGCATTATTTTAGAACAAATTTCGTTAGCATAAAAATGGTTATAGTGAGCCAACCTTAAAAGATAGACATATGCTGTCGCGGACTTTTTTTTAGAACTTTTAAAGGGGAACAATTCTGTCATACATGATTTTTGCGAAACTTTAACTGTTTACGCAGCGCACGCAGCGGAAGCTCTCAAAAGGAAAAATACTCTCCGATTTTGAAACATTCTTCATTGGTGCTCCGCTCCTATTGATCTTAGCGTGATGATATATAGCCTATAGCCTTCCTCGATAAATGGGCTATCTAACACTGAAAGAATTTTTCAAATCGGGCCAGTAGTTCCTGAGATTAGCGCGTTCAAGTAAACAAACAAACAAACAAACAAACAAACTCTTCAGCTTTATAATATTAGTATAGATACTAGATGTACCCACGGTTTCACCCGCGTTTATCGTTACTGCGCCTCCCCCGTGGGTCGTAGCGTGATGTTATATAGCCTATAGCCTTCCTCGATAAATGGGCTACCCAACACTAAAATAATTTTTCAATTCGTACCAGTAGTTCCTGAGAGTAGCGCGTTCAAACAAACAAACAAACTCTTCAGCTTTATAATATTAGTATAGATAGCTGACTCGCGCAACTTCGTCTGCGTCACATAAGAGCGTGGGTCGTAGGCAGCTATAATATAATTTTAATGGAGCTGAAACTTTCTTTGTTAAATCCACGAACCACATAAGAACCATTGAACAAAATCTATACTTATAATATTATAAAGCTGAAGAGTTTGTTAGTTTGTTTGTTTGCTTGAACGCGCTAATCTCAGTAACTACTGGTCCGATTTGAAAAAAATCTTTCAGTGTTAGATAGCCCATTTATCGAGGAAGACTATAGGCTATACATCATCACGCTAAGATCAATAGGAGCGGAGCACCAATGAAGAATGTTTCAAAATCGGAGGGTTTTTTCCTTTAGAGAGCTTCCGCTGTGTGCGCTGCGTAAACAGTTAAAGTATCGCAAAAATCACATGATATCACATCATACATATGACAGAATTCTTCCCCTTTAAAAGTTCAAAAAGAAAGTCCGCGGCAGCATATGTCTATCTTTGGTTGGCTCAGTATAACATTTTTTATGCTAACCAAGTTTGTTCTAAAATAATGCATTATTTGCGAAGGTGTTTTTATAAACATGATATTAATCCTTATCCAAATAAATACGTTATTCATTACAAGTATTTAATTTAAAACAAAATTGCCTTTTACATCATTCGATTTCAATGAATATCTTAGGAGATATCGCAGTTTCAAAATAACATACGCAGCAAAATAATAATCAAGTACTGCGCGCGCATTCATGATGTGCAAGGCCGGCCGAAAACTCTGCGAGATACTATGCCGCGTGGCTCAGACGCGTGGTCATAGTCGGGTCCTTACGGAATGGTACACGGAACATCACGCTACGACCCATGGGGGCGGCGCAGTAACGATAAACGCGGGTGAAACCTCTGGAACATCTAGTTTTATAAATATACCTACAGTGATAATTTAAAATCACGCAGAATAAACCAGGAGAAACATCGTTTGTATGTCTGTAATGGGTAATTACTTTGCTGCGATGTGTGTTCTCTTAAAAAATTTACAATTATTTACATGATATTGTGAAAGATTTTGTGTTTTTAGAAATAAAGTATGTTTTCTTTCTTTTCTTTCTCCTTTTTAATTTTTATTTGTGCTGCCCATGTCTACAACGTGTTGCGCGTGAGCTTATTTCAATTTATTTTAAAAAATATCATGTTCCCATGTTTATTTGCATAGTTCAAACGATCTTATATATTTTTATTATCATTAAAGGGTTGATATTAATGTATTGTTTCGATTCAGATGTCAATCTGATTTATATTATGAATCACATACCTAATATATGTATACATAATATATACAACATTATTATTATGTACTAGCTGACCCGCGCAACTTCGTCTGCTTCACATAAGAGAATTTTCCTAGTTTTTGCAATATTTTTCATTTATGTTCCGCTCCTATTGGTCGTAGCGTGATGTTATATAGCCTATAGCCTTCCTCTATAAATGGGCTATCCAACACTGAAATATTTTTATAATTTTTACCCGTAGTTCCTTAGATTACCGCGTTCAACCAACCAAACAAACAAAATGTGAGTGAAGTCGGCGCGTGAGTGCCCCCGCCTTTTTATAAATGCAGCGGATGGCCGTTTCGCGCGTTAAACTACAATCAACCGTATAGCCGTACCCATACTGGCGCGGCGAGATTTGGATGTTTTATTTCATCTATATCTTGCGTGTTTATAAACCGATTCCCATATTTTTTTTATAATATAAATATTAAAGTGTACTTTTTGAATATGGGAGTTTGATAAAGATATATCTATGTGAAATACAATATATTTATGTATTTTAATACACTTTGAAGAAATGCCTAACGATTAAACACGTTATTGTGGCTAATTTATAAAAGATAGATACATAATATATATACTATTAAGGACTTTTTTGTAGATTTTTTGAAGACCATCATCTTTGTAATACATACTTTTGGTGTATGATCAACGTATGCGAGGATGCTCGAAAGCGCATTTTCGTCCGATTTGCTTCAAATTTATCGTCACTGCTCAGCTCCTATGTGTCTTAGCGTTATGTTATATAGCCTATAACCTGCCCAGGAGTATGGACTACAATCGTACCAAGTTTGGTTAAAATCCCTTCAGTAGTTTTTGACCCATGCGTGCACATACAGACAGACAGACAGACAGACAAAAAATTGACTGATTGCATTTTTGTCATCAGTATCGATCACCATTCATCCTCCAATATTAATTTTGAATATATATTCAATGTACAGAATTGACCTCTCTACAGTTTTATTATAAGTATAGATGTCGGCCACCTCTAAAAAGTGTTGCCAGCAAAACTACAGATAAATGCCAAAACAGTTATTATAATTTTTTAATTAATTTTAGTAATGCTAATTATGTTGTTGTAAAATAAATAGTCCACCAATCATATTATTACCAAATGCACATACTATTTGGCAATAATATGATATGCTGCCACAATTCACAAACATGGTATACTAGATAATTTATTATAATTTTATGATTATGTAGAAACATCACATCAGGCAAACACAGTTATTTTGAATAAAGCACAGTGGTAAATTGATATTTGTTACTAGCAGCCCAGTCATGAAGTGTCTTTAGCTACCACAGAGTACATTTTACATTATTGTAATAGTAATTACAGGGAAGTGTCTACAAAAAGTCAGGAAATCAGGTTAGTGTTTTATATTTATTTACTATATTTAACGCAATAATTAAATTGGAGTAGTTTCATAAGTTACACTAAGAGCTAAATTATTTAATACTTCTTCAACATTCTTTCATTAATATTATATGTTGCGTTTGTAGCATCAGGTAGTTTGGGTGATACTTTAATAGTCAAGCTCATGTTAGAATAATGCATTTCTCAATATTTTATGATACATTCTTGATTTCGTCAGAGACAGCTCGTGTAATATTATAAGTAAGTTGCAAAATTAATTAGTACTTGATAATATTGTTGATACCTGTCCAAACCTAATGAGGTCTTTAGTTGTTTAACTGGACTGGTGATTATATTGTAATGTTAGCAACACTTTTATAAAACATTACCACTATACAACTGTAATAATGAACAATATTTGCTATAGCATTGATGCAACATTGATAAGTGTAAGTAAGGCAGCTGCAGTTGTCCCTCTCATGCCCTCGTTTGCAAACTTCTGTGTTTAATATATTTAGTTAGAGAGACAACATTTTTTAATCAAAACTATAGCAGATAACTCTGTCCTAAGTTCTCTGCATAATCATTAGATGCTTATCTGTTGCACCATCCTTTATTTTTGTATGGGATTTAACCCTACTGAGTGCACTGGCAAGTGTACTAGTTATACCATTATGCCATCTGTGCTCAAGACCGTGTGCCTGTTGCAGATGATACTGCCATTGTTTTAGCACATTCATCAGGGTTGATTTTATTGTACTATATAATATAGTTCCAAATTTGTTGTTGCTACTAGAGATATAAAAATGAAAGCTTTCATCTAACAACCAGCAATTGCTTTTACACTAACACCCTTGAAGCTGCTCATGTATTACTAACTAGATGTTCCTGCGGTTTCACCCGCGTTTATCGTTACTGCGCCCCCCCGTGGGTCGTAGCGTGATGTTATATAGCCTATAGCCTTCCTCGATAAATAGGCTATCCAACACTAAAATAATTTTTCAAATCGAACCACTAGTAATCACGCAGAATAAACCAGGAGAAACATCGTTTGTACTATGTCTGTAATGGGTAATTATTTTGCTGCAATGTTATTTTAAAACTGCGATATCTCCTAAGATATTCATTGAAATCGAATGATGTAAAGGGCAATTTTGTTTTAAATTAAATACTTGTGATAAATAACGTATTTATTTGGATAAGGATTAATATCATGTTTATAATAATACCTTCGCAAATAATGCATTATTTTAGAACAAATTTGGTTAGCATAAAAATTATTATAGTGAGCCAACCTTAAAAGATAGACATATGCTATCGCGGACTTTTTTTTAGAACTTTTAAAGGGGAACAATTCTGTCATACATGATTTTTGCGAAACTATAACTGTTTACGCAGCGCACGCAGCGGAAGCTCTCAAAAGGAAAAAATATCCTCCGACTTTGAAAAATTCTTCATTGGTGCTCAGCTCCTATTAATCTTAGCGTGATGATATATAGCCTATAGCCTTCCTCGATAAATGGGCTATCTAACACTTAAGGAATTTTTCAAATCGGACTGGTAGTTCCTGAGATTAGCGCGTTCAAACAAACAAACAAACTCTTCAGCTTTATAATATTAGTATAGACTAGATGTTCCCGCGGTTTCACCCGCGTTTAACGTTACTGCGCTGCCCCCGTGGGTCGTAGCGTGATGTTATATAGCCTATAGCCTTCCTCCACAAATAGGCTATCCAACACTAAAAGAATTTTTCAAATCGAACCAGTAGTAATCACGCAGAATAAACCAGGAGAAACATCGTTTGTACTATGTCTGTAATGGGTAATTATTTTGCTGCGATGTTATTTTAAAACTGCTATATCTCCTAAGATATTCATTGAAATCGAATGAAGTAAAGGGCAATTTTGTTTTAAATTAAATACTTGTGATGATTAACGTATTTATTTGGATAAGGATTAATATCATGTTTATAAAAATACCTTCGCAAATAATGCATTATTTTAGAACAAATTTCGTTAGCATAAAAATGGTTATAGTGAGCCAACCTTAAAAGATAGACATATGCTGTCGCGGACTTTTTTTTAGAACTTTTAAAGGGGAACAATTCTGTCATACATGATTTTTGCGAAACTTTAACTGTTTACGCAGCGCACGCAGCGGAAGTTCTCAAAAGGAAAAAATACTCTCCGATTTTGAAACATTCTTCATTGGTGCTCCGCTCCTATTGATCTTAGCGTGATGATATATAGCCTATAGCCTTCCTCGATAAATGGGCTATCTAACACTGAAAGAATTTTTCAAATCGGGCCAGTAGTTCCTGAGATTAGCGCGTTCAAGTAAACAAACAAACAAACAAACAAACAAACTCTTCAGCTTTATAATATTAGTATAGATTATACTTAATGATATGGTACAATTACATAGTTTTAAATAAATATGAATTCAATGACTGTAATTGCAAACTTACTTAGAGAATATCATAAAACATAGAAATACAAACATCAATTGTAACAAAACAGCTGAGCTGCCAAATTATTTTTGTAACAACAAAACATTGTGTTTGTATTTTGTTTAAAAATAAATTTGTATGAATACAATGAGTACATGCCTATTCATTATAATGCTTTAGTGAAGTCATAAGTTCCAAGAACCAAAACATGTGTGAGATGAAATCAGATTGTCTATCCTTATCTCTCATTGTGAAATCTGTTCTATTACAAATGAATTAAGAGTTTATTGATAACTTTATCTTAATATTGAGTAACTGTATACACATGCTGTCACTAGTTTATCTTCGTACTGCAGATAAGTCAGTTGGAGCCAGTCCTATTCTTTGACCTCGTAATTGTTTAAGTGTTCACTGCACTGTGTTATACTCATTAGTTTCCAATGATTGTAACCTTTGAAGGACAGCGATGCCGGTGTGGTCTGGTGTAGTGTTACTTTTGTCATAATTACTAAGTGTCAATAGATATGTGGTTTGTACATTTGTTTGTTGTGTTATGTAACTTAGTTGTTATTATGCAGGTCACAGGTGTTTCAAGTATAGCTACTTTGGACCTTCTTAGTCAAAACCTATAACCTTAGTTCACCCTAGGTAATCTTTACTAATATTACAAATCTGAAGAGTTTGTTTGTTTGGTTGAACATGCTGAAAAAAATATTTTAGTGTTGGACAGCTTGTTTATCAAGGAAGGCTATATAACATCATGCTACAATCAACAAGAGCGGAGCATAAATAAAAATTTTGCAAAACAGGGAAATTTTATAGTTCACACGAAACTTTATGGCCACCCTGGACATGACGCCAATAAGTGCTCAATACAGATTTATTTGTAGCATGTGTTAACAGGGGTGATAGGTGGAGCACAGGCCAGAGTGTCCAGGTACAGCATTCGTTTAATCATGGTTACTAGTACAAAGAGTATGCAACTATAACTTTGCTAATCCAGACATGACCAGTGACCTTCATGGTGACCTTAATTCGTACCAGTACCAGAACCAGAGTTAAAAAAAAACAAGCCCATGTTTGCGGCAGTAAGCAGCGGGCACGCATGCGACTGCTTTGCATAAGGTGTCGGGTGCGATTCCTGGGTTGGGCAAAGTATAATCGGGTTTTACTGTCATGCTATTCTTCTTATTTTATATACTAACAACGATAGCTCAGTGGGGAGACCAACAGACTGCAATGCAGTGGGTCTCGGGTTCGAACTCACGTCGCGCACCTCTGACTTTCGGAAGTTATATGACTTTTCGAAATTATGTGCGTATTGATTGACAATTATCGCCTGCTCCGTGCCTCGGAAAGCAAGTTAAGCCGTCGGTCCCGGCTGCCATGAGCATCTATGGCAGTCGTTATTGGGAAAAGTCAGTGCCCTCTAATATCCTGACACTGGTCTAGATTTAGGGTATCGTTAGCCTTCGAACTGTGGAGGTCAGATGGCAGCCGCTCCGTGTAAAAACTGGTATCCAGTCAAATCCGGTTAGACTTTCTAGTCTAACCGGATTTGACTGGATACTACGGCTTTCTACCCGACCCCAAGTGACTTGGGAATAATAAAATGTCATGCTATTCTTAGTAGCAATAACTCAGTCCTGTGCCTGGTAGACGACACTAAGCTAGCCTCCTATTAAGATTCCTCCGTTTAAGTATTACATAAGTAGGATTTCAGACATCAAGCCCTCACTTCTCTATTGTCAGCAAAAGTAAGGAAAGCTCCCCTCTCCTATGACCCTCGTCCTGTGTCCTACGTAAGCATTGGTATCATTGTTGTCACATAATTCTTATAACAAACACTTTGGCTCTGTTGATATTATGTGTACAGACAACTGTACAGATTAATTTTATTGTATATACCTAATTGGCGCCGCGGTGCGTGTCAGCATTTTCACATTGTAATTTTATTAAATAGTGACAATAAAGCATTCGTCGCAAAAGGTTGTGTGTGTTTATCATTTTATATTACGCAATCTGTTTATCAATATCATCGACTTTCGTCACTATCATAAACCGTAGGCGAGATCAAACCCCTACATTATGTTTCTTACCAAAGCCATGTTCAGAAATGGAATTATTAATGTCTTGGATAATTGTCCTTGTCCATAGATCTCTGATAAACACAGCTTCTGACATTTATTTTTCTCCGTTATTGTTATTATTTTGTTCGCTGTTTAGCATTAATATTGTATAGCATAAGCGTGTAAGCTGTTTGCCCGGTATTAGTGTATTATCTATGTAAGCTGTCTTTATTAGTAGACAACATTTCTCAATGGTAATCTGTGGATAATGCCGTGGGTGGCGTATTTTGTACATTTAGTTACTAAGTACTATCATAGTAATGTTTAATACGCTGCTGTTTGTTATACCTAAATAAATAAATAAATAATAAGTTCAATTCAGAATCTACTGAAATTTACAAAAGTATACGAAAGTTAAATGAATATAATTATATAATGCTGACGTCATCGTTTTTCAAATCTCTCGTCCTCCATGTTAACAAAAATAATTAAAGCAAAGACCCTGTTGGTGCTGGACTTGAAATTATAGTTTCCGTGAAGGTGTAATGCAGCTGGCTACCCTTACTGGGATGTAAGCGTGACGCCATGTATTATCTGTTATCTGTAACACCACGTAATCCCGTGATTCGCGTTAGAAGCAGACACTCGGCACGGTCGCACAGTCGGCAGTCGTCACCGGCAGAGTTCGCATTGCGGTGCTAAGCTTGTTAGCGAGTTAGCTCGTATGTAAATAACAACATTCTGCGAGCACGAGCCGAGCTACGAGCTATGTACAAGCTTTGGAACATGATCACTTTTAAATGTACCTATTTGGGTTGTTACATTTATTTTGTTCGTTTCGAATGAGATAATGAATTAATGAGTTATGTCGTTGCAGGGTCAACAAAACGCGCGGGCTATGACTTGGGCCATGCGATAAAGATGGAAGTAGTGAACATCGGCGAGGGTCGCTACGAGCTCAGCGATGTGGCGAGCAGCAGCGCCGACAGCGACGAGTCCCGCGACAGCGAGCCCGACGCGGCGGCGGCCGAGGCCGGGCTGCGCGCCGACCTGCAGAACACCATCCCCGAGTGCTACAAGTGCGACTCCGCGCCCTCGTGGCGCGCCAGCGACCTGCCCGGCGACGTCCACGCCGCGGCGCTGTGCCAGTTCATGGACATACTGAATGACTTGGACGAAGTTTTAGATAAGTCTCTATTGGCGCGCCTCGACGATGGCACCCAAAGCTTTGATAGCGACGAGGAGGATCTCATTTGTAAGATTCAAAGTTGCATCGGTGAATCTCATGACGACTCTGAGCGGTCGGAGGCGCCAAGTTCAATGGATGACAATACTCAGGTCGTGACGTGCTCAAATGCGCGCCCGGCGGCACCGCCCGTCGAGGAAATAGACATCACACAAAACATTTCGGAGAGGTCGAACCTCACGAGCCTCGGACGCTCTAAGAGCTTCTCAGAGCTGACAGACAGTGACCGGCAAGTTTTAGTTTCGACGCTGGAGAGGGCGAGCACGACCAACGAACACTTGCGGAACTCGATGAGGCGGCTGGACCCTATAGTGCTGCCGGCGATAACCGCGGAGTCGTTCTGCGAGCCTCTCACGTTGCCGGTTATTCTTTTTCTGGAGCATAATATAAATGTGCGGCCGACGAGCGCTCCGATCCAGCTGCAGGTGAGGGCGGCCAACCTGAGCGGCGACGGCGCGGCGGGCCCGCTCATCGTGGGGCGGCGCGCGCTGCTCATGAACCGCACGCTGTCGCTGCCCGCGCCCGGCGACGACGCGGCGGCGCGCTGGCCCGCGCGCTCCACCGCGCGCAGCACCAGCGCGTCCAGCTCCTCCAGCGAGTCGCTGGACGACGCGCTCGCCGCGCCCGCCGCCGGCGCCGACGACGGCAGGTACCTACACTCAATGCACCTACCACCCCCACCACCCCCACCACCCCCACCACCTACAACAGATTTAAGCGTTCACTCACCTTCGCGATTTCTTTACTTTATTACTCAAGACATTCTAAAAAATGAGGTCATAGGATGTTGTTCAATGATTCACTAACATATAATTTATTATGAAATGTGATAAACGGCCACTCATTCGGTAATCGCTTACAGAGGTGAGGAGAGCGAGGAGCCTGCCCCCGGCGCGTGGCCGCACCGGCTGAGCGCCATGCTGGCGTGCCTCAGCTGCACCCTGGGAGTATTCAATATATCCAGATTTGCCATGTTCAGTGTTCACTTCGGAGGTAACTCGGCTGCTTGACGCACTTGGTGCATGTCTTGCCCAACGCCGTGCAAGGTTTACATTGGATGTGTTTGTTGCAGCGAGTTTCATAGTTCAGTTTTTGATCCTGTCGTTGTTCATTGGAATACCGTTGTTCACGCTCCACCTGTGCCTGGGACAAGTCCTGTCGTCGGGCCCGGTGGACATGTGGCGCATCTCGCCCATCTTCCAGGGCGTGGGCGTGGCGCTGCTGGTGGCGCAGGCCGTGCTCGGGGCCTACAGCGTGGTCGGCGTGTCGTGGCTGCTCGTGTACTTCAGGGACTCGTTCGTCACGGCACACGACCGGTACAAGTGGGCCCTACCTTACGACTACAACCTGGACGGTGAGTACGCTGCACTCCTACACGGTTCACTGTTGCCGGGAGCGTGGCTGAGGGCCGCCAGTCGGACGATGATCGACTAACTTGTTGTTATTTCCAGATGCCGTTGCGAAGAACGAGACGTATAAGATACAGGAGACTCTGCCGCAGTACTTCCACGGAGAAATATTACAGAGAAACTTGGGGTCCAATAGCTCATACTTCGGCACGATCAAGTTCCAAGTAGCGTTCAACTTAGCCGTGGTGTGGATGATAGTGTTCGTGGCGCTCAGCAAGGGACTCCGCTCGTACGGCAAGGTGAGGCGCTGTCGCCACGCGGCACTGGCGCTGAGCTGTCGCTGAGCTGTCGCTGAGTGTGCTGCTGTGTGTTGCAGGCGGTGTACGCGCTGACGCTGGTGCCGGCGTGCGGCGCGCTGGTGCTGTGCGCCAAGCTGCTGACGCTGATCCCCTACGATTCCGTCTTTGAAATATTTGCCGACACTGAGTGGAGCGAATTCTTTATCAATAGTAACGTAAGTATATATACAATGTTAATCTGAGTTGTAAAATACTGAAATTATATTTAACTGGCTATTTAAAAGAGTGGCCGTGAGTTTCTTGCAGGTTTCTTCTCATAGGCTCTACCCTTTGCCTGAACCTAGCAACTAACCTAAATGTAGCTTCAGTAACTTAGTAAACTCACTAACTCACTAACTCACTTTGACGTTCATAAGTGTTACTTTGTGACCTAAATGAATAAATGATTTTTGACTTTGACTTTGACTTGATACATACAGATATTCCTACGATTCGCATAATACATGCAATTTATACAATAAACTAATATATTGTGACTTCTAAATGGCGAGGACCATTCACTTATACCTAACTAGCACTGGAACACAGAGACCAACCTCGCGCTCGGCGCGCACTCCGCTCACTCCGCTCGCCTGATGGACAACAATAACATACATCACGATATGGGTTTACAAACCCAGGATTCAATCTCTTCGTCTTAAATGTAAAAGTAATGAAAAGAAATGACCTCTATAACTCGGGGGTCTTTTGCCCCACAGGGCCAATATTCATACTCGACCGAGGTATGACCCAAAGGTGTCTGCACACCAAGTTAGGTACAAGTCAATATTTTCCATTTAAAATACATGTGACCTTGTGATCCCTATATCTCAGAGGTCTTTTAACCCACAAGGCACATATTCAAACTCGACCGAGGTATGACCCCAAGGTGTCTGCACACCAAGTTACAAGGTCTTAAATGTAAAAGCATTTAAAATAAATGTAACCTTGTGACCCCTATATCTCGGGGGTTTTTTGACCCACAGGGTCCATATTCATACTCGATCGAGGTGGACCCCAAGTTACAAGTCAATCGGTCCAGTGGTTCCGGAGCCATGCCTGTCACTAACAGACCGACACGTAGAACCACAGTGTTGTTAACCTCTTCGAAGAACACTCGGAGGTTAATAGATCGACATTTAATGTTAGTTTTACGTGCTTCAATTATATCATTAGTTTGATCTTGTTTTGTTCTGTTGTGCCAACCGAGGTGATAATAGTATTATTTAAAAAAAACATGATCATCTCGTTGTCATGTCGCCAGCGCACATTTAATTATATAAATCAGTCTATAAGAACGCATTCCAATACGATTATTGGTACGCCTACTCTCTACAGACCATAAAGTGCCATAAACTCTATTTAAACCAGTACTGCCCGATGGCAACACTGGTTTAAATACAGTTACTGGCGTTTACTATGTCTAACTGTAACTACACATTGTCACTCGTTGAGTGTTCTATATCTAGGAAGTATTTGTTTGTAGAGAAACGTGACACACTTAGTCGAGAGACCGGCTCGCTCTCTCAGTTGGCTCGGTTGTCATCTTACGAAACTGTTCATTACAAGTTTGGGGTCGTTGCTATTGCTCGCAGTTGTATTTGTGACTGTTAGCTGCCACCGGCGACGCCGCCCGCGCGCGCAGCGCCTCATTGTTAACGCACTGTGTGCTCTACTTATAGAAAAATTAAAAAAGAAATAATGAAATATAAAATTAACCTTATATAATAATTAACTAACAAAAAATATAAGGAATATTACTAAACTTAATTGAGGCCAAGGGTTCCATTCCCAAGCGAGCAAAATCTTATTGTTATTTCCTGTAACGGAGTCTTTACGAGCAGCATCGAGTACACAGCGTCTGCCGTAAATAATGGCCGACGCGTTAGGAGGTGGTAGCCCTCAGGCCAGGCTGTAAAAAAATCGCCTTCCTAAGCCAGGGTTGCCAACGGTCTGAAAATGGTGTACAATTTTTAATTTTTTCAGAATTTTGATACTTTGCTTTTTATATTTTCCATTTGTTCAAATGAAGACTTTTCAGCCTAGTTTATTTGTATCGTACTCCTAAATACTTGTACTATTTAATTAAACGGGTGCGTCTCATAACGTATAAACTCATTTGGTCTAATTTCATTTTATTATCGTTCATAAGATATAATCAACGTGAGATATACCAACTGTTGATATAATTTCTTTACATATAACATTTATTTATTCTAAAACTTAATTAGTATAACGTTTTGATATAACGTTTATGTAATCGAAAATTATTTGGTCTAACGTTTAATATATATATTGTTTAATTAATCGAAAATCATTAGGTGTCACGTTTAATGTCTATATATATTAATACGTGAAGCGAAAACTTTGGATCCCTTTTTACGAAAATTGGGCGGACGGAGGAGCATGAAATTTCGCACACTTATAGTTTATACAGAGAAGAAGTGACGAATCCTAATATTTATATAAAATATGCATTAGAAATACATTAAATTATTGAAAAAACACTACACGCACACAACCATGCATTTGACACACGCAGTCGAAGCGCGTAACTATGGTTACAATTATCAGCAATATCTTACAGGCAAACTTTGGTCGAATTTCGAGCACTAGGCGACCGCTAGTATATAAAAAACGTCATTATGGTTAACAGCCCGACTCAGAGTACTGCGACTCGGATAGGTTAGGGTAGAAGGCTAAGGCGGGAGCGAAGCGGAGCGGAACTCCCGCCTTAGCCTTCGTGGTTATTTTTTTTGAAATCACCCAGAAATAGGAGCCGTCGACCTATCTTAGCGCAGGTGGTAATCAGTTACTACTTATGTTTAATATCTACTTAGGTTACTATTACCTATAACTACGATAGAACTTACAAAGAATAAATACCTACTTATTAAAAAAAATACAAAGTTATTGTTTTTTTAAGCTTAAATTAGATATTAGACCAAATAAGTTTTATATCTTTGGTATGTTATCATTATTATATTTGGTATATTTGGTATGTTGTCATGTCATCAGTGGTATGTCAAACGATGTTATATTTAATGTATGTTATGCTTATAAAAATTAGTTATTTTAAAATTATATCAATCGTTTATTATATTAACTAATCGCTATATTAAATAAAATTATAGGTTCCGTTGTTATATGTTGTTAATATTAGAGATTTTGTTGTTATATCATCTATTACTTACCCTAATTAAATTACCATTTTGGGCGTTATTAATGTGAAACATTATCAAAATTAATATTTCAGACAATTTTTAATTATTTTCTTTACCTCAACTTTTATCCATCGACTGTGGAAAATAAATGTACTGCATGATAGCTGCCCATTATCTCAACAACATGTCTAATTTGTGCAGATTCTAAAAAGGTATTACAATGTATGACTGGCGACGGTATCGAAATTACTTAGCAAGGTAATATTTGAGAGTTTTCAAAAAAATGTGTCAATACAAGATTTCCGCTTTGTAACATCATGGAAAGATTTTATTTAGTTAGGATATTACTATTCAACAGTTATCAAAACACATTAATACAAAATAATAATGACATTTGTAGCAAAGAAACAATTCAAATATTCCAAATAATTAGTCACACAGACCGCGTAACGCGCTGGGTATCCGTCATTCTGCAGCCAATTTAACGTTCTATCGCGGGCGCGGGCGGCGCGGGCGGCGCGGGCGGCGCGTCTTGCAGTAGTCCAGGTAGCGTGTGTTGCAAAGAACGCAGGAACATTTCGGCATTTAATGTTGCCGCCAACTCAAATAGCTTATTATTTTCCCGCCAATAATGCCCGTCCACAAATTAATTTTAAATTGATGTTGCGATCTGTCTGCGCATACGAGTGGGGTGTTCTAGTTGCCAACTGTGTCACTTGTGTTAGTTTAAAAATCCGTCTTTCCGGCAAGTTGACTCGTCAGACCATAAAATCCTGTCGAAAAAAGTTGAGTCTTCTCTCATCTTTCGCAGCATTGTGCGACAAATGCTACTCTTAATGCGGAGTCCCTCGGTAATAAGATTTGTACCCTTTGGTAATGGTAAGGATACAGTTTGTGCCTTTTTTAAATTGTGTGTACTGAGTTCTGAGGTATACCGGTACGTCGCGATATAGGACTTATGGAAGTAGCAGGAGTTTCCTCAATAATTTGAAGCACTTCGGCTGGATTGTGTCGCTGAGGTCGTCCTCGTCGGGTGCGCCTGCGCCGCTTCCTTCACTGAATGCGTTGGGCTCTCCAACAAACACGCGGTAGTCAGGACGGCGAGCATTCGGGTCTCTGTCGCGACGAACTGCAGCAGCTCTGTTGGCGTTGCCGTTGCGTTCGCCGTAAACTAAATGCATGTTTGCATATTCAACAGGGGTGTATTGTTGCGGCATGTAGGTATCACACAAATCACACTAGTTTTCCTAAAATAACAAGACCAATCGAAGGCAAAAACAATGTCCGTGTAATAAATAACGTAGTCCGGAGCAGAACGTTGCCTAGTCCGGAGCACGAGGCAGATCTAAGTGCGATATTAGACAGCAGCAACTCATAACACAGAGCACAACATAAACAAGAGCGCATGCGATTATCAAAATCACACCGAGGTAACAAAAGGTCTGAGGGACGCTGCGGGACGCACTCTTTCGATCCTGTCGCCACTATTGTTAGTAAAGCATACATTGTAATACCTTTCTACAATCTGCACAAACTAGACATGTTTTTGAGATACTGGGCAGCTATCATGCAGTGCATTTTTAGTGTTCGAAAAACTCTTATACAACAGCTTTGTCCGTCTGTCTGTTATACAACTTTCAACTCAAGAACCGTAAGAGCTAGAGACTCGCGGTCAACGCCATTCGACTCAGCGTAGTCGATATACCCCCGAAATGACTATGACATTTGACCTCGGACCTCAAGGTCACGTGGTATCACGTGACCTTTGCATATATTGTTTTTCGAACTCTAAGATTTACGACAATTCATTGCCGTTTCTCACTTGTTGTTTCCACAGTCGACGGATGGAAGTAGAGGTAAAGAAAATAAAATAGAAAATTGCCTAAAATATTAATTTAGATAATGTTTCACATTAACAACGCCCCAAATGGTAATTTAATTAAATAGTACAAGTATTTAGGAGTAGGAGTAGCGGTAGCTCAGTGGGGAGACCAACAGACTGCAATGCAGAGGTCTCGGGTTCGAACCCACGTCGCGCACCTCTGACTTTCGAAAATTATGATTTTCCGATATTATGTTCCTATTGATCGACAATTATCGCCTGCTCCATGCCTCGGAGAGCACGTTAAACCGTCGGTTCCGGCTGCCATGAACATCTATGGCAGTCGTTATTGGGAAGTCAGTGCCCTCCAATATCCTGACACTGGTCTAGCCTTAGGGTATCGTTAGTTTTCGGGTTGCGGAGGTCAGGTGGCAGTCGCTCCGTGTAAAAACTGGTATCCAGTCAAATCCGGTTAGACTAGAAAGCCGACCCCAAGTGACTTGGGAATAATAAAGGCTAAGGAGAAAAAAAAGTATTTAGGAGTACGATACAAAAAAAGTAGGCTGAAATGTCTTAATTTGAAGAAATGGCAAAGAATCATAGTATCAAAATTCTGAAAAAAATAAAACTTGTACACCATTTTCAGACCGTTGGCAACCCTGGCTTAGAAAAGCGATTGTCTTATAGCCTGGCCTCAGGGCTACCCATTATTTACGGCAGACCCTGTAAAAAGATGCTTCGTAGACTCAACCTTATAAGACCTACAAATGGGCGAAATTATATACCGCTATCTGCCATCCTCGCAAATCTCATTGTATTTTGAGCAGGCGAGTTAGAAATGTCGGTAGTAAGTGAGTAATGTGATAACATTGTGGGCAGAGCTGGGCGGCCGCGGCGCAGGAGACGTTCCTGACGTGGGGCCTGCTGGGCGCGTGCGTGATGCAGCTGACGTCACACGCGCGGGGCGCGGGCGGCGACGCGGCGCTGCGGCGCGACAGCGCGTGCGTGGTGGCGAGCACGCTGGGCGCGCTGCTGCTCGCCGCCGTGCTCGCCAACGCGTGCGTGCTCGTGCTGCGCACACACGGATACGTCTACGTGCCCGCCTCCTACGGTCGGTCACACACACACACACTCTACTCTATACCCCTCTTTAATCATTTATAGAGCTCCAACAGTTTATTCTAGTTTGACAATAATATATAATATCGGCCCTGTATATACCCTGTCCCACTGCTGGCCATTGCCCACAGCCCAGCGCCCCCGCGCCGCCCCACTGCGTGTTGGCACACTTCACATATCTTCGAGAACATTATGTAGAACTCTTAGACATGTACGTTTCCTCGCGATGTTTTCGTTCGCCGTTAAAGCGATCGATAATTAACATAATTATTTAATTCGCACATAACTTTGAAAAGTGTGAGTACAGACATCCAGTTTAGCTCGTGATGCTGTCTGTTCTACTGTGTTGTAAGCCTTGTTAAAAACTTAAGCTGGTGCAAAATCAATTCAATATAAAGAAGATGACATGGTCTTACTACATGTCTGTGCTCACATCACGATCATAGATGTAATCGTTTAGCGAGGCGTGACCTTTCATACGTAGGAACTTCAATGTAACTAATCGTGTTACTGTTTATAAACTCCACTGTCGGTCGATGCACGCTTTGTGCTACCAATGTCATCATAGCAAATAATGTCTATTTTACTTTTTACAGTTTGAAAAACTCTTATACAACAACTTTGTCCATCCGTCCGTCCGCGTCCGTCCGTCTGTTATACAACTTTCAACTCGAGAACCGTATTAGTTAGAGACTCGCGGTCACGCCATTCGACTCAGCATAGTCGATATACCCCGAAGTGACTATAACCTTTGACCTCTGACCTCAAGGTCACGTGGTATCCACGAACTCTAAGATTTACGACAATTCATTGCCGTTTCTCACTTGCTATACTAGCTTTCTAAGATATATAATTGTCTCTATAAATAGCATGATTTAATTATTGTAAAAATAATGTATCTAGTAGTGTGATGTCGTACTTGTACTAATATGGATAGTTCGTATGCACAGAGACCGTGAAGTCGTCGCAGTGCTTGTGGCCCATGGCGGAGCCGCTGCCGGGCAGCGTGCTGGCGCCGGCGGTGCGCTACCGCGCGCACTACGGCAGCCTGCTGGGCGTCACCGTGTGGAACACCGGCGGCACCGCGCGGACGCTCAGCGGCTGGCAGCCGCTGCAGCTGGCCACACAGCTCGTGCCCGCCACGCTCGCAGTGCTGCCGCCTAACACGGTTTGTTGGTTCTCACTACACCTGTTGATTTCCTAGGTTTGGTATACAACTGAAAGGACTTGGAGTTAATATCATCGAGCATACTAAAGAAACGACTGGGCTTTGAGCCGACTCACTGCTTCGTAAAGTTAGGATATATACAAATACCATAGACCAAAGCTTAACCATAAACTATAGAAAATAATAATTTTAAAACAATCCTTACTAATATTATAAATGCTAATGTGAGTTTGTTTGTTACGCTTTGACGTCTTGACTACTTGAACGATCATCATGAACCCTCGCATACATGTTGTCTGGGGTACAGAAAGTAACAGGACTGTTCCCAAGCAGTAACAAACTAACAGGACTAAAGTAACAGGACTGTTCCCAAGCAGTAACAAACTAACAGGACTAAAGTAACAGGACTGTTCCCAAGCAGTAACAAACTAACAGGACTAAAGTAACAGGACTGTTCCCAAGCAGTAACAAACTAACAGGACTAAAGTAACAGGACTGTTCCCAAGCAGTAACAAACTAACAGGACTAAAGTAACAGGACTGTTCCCAAGCAGTAACAAACTAACAGGACTAAAGTAACAGGACTGTTCCCAAGCAGTAACAAACTAACAGGACTAAAGTAACAGGACTGTTCCCAAGCAGTAACAAACTAACAGGACTAAAGTAACAGGACTGTTCCCAAGCAGTAACAAACTAATAGGACTAAAGTAACAGGACTGTTCCCAAGGAGTAACAAACTAACAGGACTAAAGTAACAGGACTGTTCCCAAGCAGTAACAAACTGGCATGAGCTACATGTACGTAAAGTAACAGGACTGTTCCCAAGCAGTAACAAACTAACAGGACTAAAGTAACAGGACTGTTCCCAAGCAGTAACAAACTGGCATGAGCTACATGTACGTAAAGTAACAGGACTGTTCCCAAGCAGTAACAAACTAACAGGACTAAAGTAACAGGACTGTTCCCAAGCAGTAACAAACTGGCATGAGCTACATGTACATAAAGTAACAGGACTGTTCCCAAGGAGTAACAAACTGGCATGAGCTACATGTACATAAAGTAACAGGACTGTTCCCAAGCAGTAACAAACTGGCATGAGCTACATGTACATAAAGTAACAGGACTGTTCCCAAGGAGTAACAAACTGGCATGAGCTACATGTACATAAAGTAACAGGACTGTTCCCAAGGAGTAACAAACTGGCATGAGCTACATGTACATAAAGTAACAGGACTGTTCCCAAGGAGTAACAAACTGGCATGAGCTACATGTACACGAGTGACGCCGCGGGCAGTATCAGCTCCGTTTGTAATGTGCAAAGTCCTTCTGTAACAAACTGACATGACCTACATTTACACGAGTGAAGCCGCGGGCAGTATCAGCTCCGTTTGTAATGTGCAAAGTCCTTCTGTAACAAACTGGCATGAGCTACATGTGCACGAGTGACGCCGCGGGCAGTATCAGCTCCGTTTGTAATGTGCAAAGTCCTTCTGTAACAAACTGGCATGAGCTACATGTGCACGAGTGACGCCGCGGGCAGTATCAGCTCCGTTTGTAATGTGCAAAGTCCTTCTGTAACAAACTGGCATGAGCTACATGTGCACGAGTGAAGCCGCGGGCAGTATCAGCTCCGTTTGTAATGTGCAAAGTCCTTCTGTAACAAACTGTCATGAGCTACATGTACACGAGTGAAGCCGCGGGCAGTATCAGCTCTGTTTGTAATGTGCAAAGTCCTTCTGTAACAAACTGACATGACCTACATTTACACGAGTGAAGCCGCGGGCAGTATCAGCTCTGTTTGTAATGTGCAAAGTCCTTCTGTAACAAACTGACATGACCTACATTTACACGAGTGAAGCCGCGGGCAGTATCAGCTCTGTTTGTAATGTGCAAAGTACTTCTGTAACAAACTTCTGTTCTTTGTGTCTTTTGTTTGAATGTTTATTAAGTCTTATGCAACCCAGCCATTTTACATATTGTTGTGAGTTGACCTTATTAAAAGAAAAACAGAATAACAGTAATATTAGGAGGATTATACGATGCGTTGTTAAGCTATCGTTTATAATTGTGTGTACGAAGTGAGATATCTTTCTATTGCTTCGCTTACAAAGGAACTTGGAGTAACACCTTGATGCTTATTTGCGCACTGTTATGTGTGCGTCTATTGTTTGCGCACACGCATTATTTGCTTTCCTGTAAATCGTAACATGTTTGACGTGGGAGATATTTTATAAATGGCATTTTGACATTTCATCTATACTAATATTATAAAGCTGAAGAGTTTGTTTGCTTGAACGCGCTAATCTCAGGAACTACTGGTCCGATTTGAAAAATTCTTTCAGTGTTAGATAGCCCATTTATCGAAGAAGGCTATAGGCTATATATCATCACGCTAAGATCAATAGGAGCGGAGCACCAATGATGAATGTTTCAAAATCGGAGGGTTTTTTCCTTTAGAGAGCTTCCGCTGCGTGCGCTGCGTAAACAGTTAAAGTTTCACAAAAATCATGTATGACACAATTGTTCCCCTTTAAAAGTTCTAAAAAAAAGTCCGCGACAGCATATGTCTATCTTTTAAGGTTGGCTCACTATAACCTTTTTTATGCTAACCAAATTTGTTCAAAAATAATGCATTATTTGCGAAGGTGTTTTTATAAACATGATATTAATCCTTATTCAAATAAATACGTTATTCATCACAAGTATTTAATTTAAAACAAAATGACCCTTTACATCATTCGATTTCAATGAATATCTTAGGAGATATCGCAGTTTTAAAATAACATACGCAGCAAAATAATGATCAAGTACTGCGCGCGCATTCATGATGTGCATGGCCGGCCGGAAACTCTGCGAGATACCATGCCGCGTGGCTCAGAGGCGTGGTCATGGTCGGGTCCTTACGGAATGGTACACGGAACATCACGCTACGACCCACGGGGGCGGCGCAGTAACGATAAACGGGGGTGAAACCGCGGGAACATCTAGTTTTTAATATAATTATGTAATTACAATGTCAAAATGCCATTTATTTATTTATTTAGGTATAACAAACAGCAGCGTATTAAACATTACTATGATAGTACTTAGTAACTAAATGTACAAAATACGCCACCCACGGCATTATCCACAGATTACCATTGAGAAATGTTGTCTACTAATAAAGACAGCTTACATAGATAATACACTAATACCGGGCAAACAGCTTACACGCTTATGCTATACAATATTAATGCTAAACAGCGAACAAAATAATAACAATAACGGAGAAAAATAAATGTCAGAAGCTGTGTTTATCAGAGATCTATGGACAAGGACAATTATCCAAGACATTAATAATTCCATTTCTGAACATGGCTTTGGTAAGAAACATAATATCAACAGAGCCAAAATGATACACAATTAGAATCGGTAGGAGGTTTGATCGTTATAGTTATAGAAAGCATAGGTTATCAGCATATAGAGTATATTTAAGACACTCAAAAGTGCCGCTAGTGCGCCGCAGACCTTGCACAGTGTGAAACATTGTAAAGACCGCTGAGCCAAGCAGATCGCATCACAATATTATCGTGTATAAATATCCATACAACATTTCGATCTCTTTAAAGAGCTCTGGTTTGGTCGATACTATTCTGCTATCCTCCGTCTTCAGCTTCGTCAGCTGGTTCTACCCAATAGAAAGTTCTCGCGAACACTCTGAAGCCTTTATTCCACTCGATCGCGTCACGTACACAATTTGTGTGGTATTGGTGAAGGTCGCGAGTCAAAGATTTAGAGATCTATCTATTGAGGTGGCGCCGGTATTCTGGCATATCCTCGGCGGATTGTAGAAGCATCCCACGTCTTTCCTCTAACATCTATACTAATATTATAAGGCTGAAGGGTTTGTTTGTTTGCTTGAACGCGCTAATCTCAGGAACTACTGGTCCGATTTGAAAAAATCTTTCAGTGTTAGATAGCCCATTTATCATCACGCTAAGATCAATAGGAGCTGAGCACCAATGAAGAATGTTTCAAAATCGGCGGGTGTTTCTTCCTTTTGAGAGCTTCCGCTGCGTGCGCTGCGTAAACAGTTAAAGTTTCGCAAAAATCATGTATGACAGAATTGTTCCCCTTTAAAAGTTCTAAAAAAAAGTGCGCGACGGCATATGTGTTGGAGTACGAGGATGATCCATAATAAAATACGTTGATACTTGAAAGTGATGTTTATTCAACTAAAGTTAAAACACGAATGAATCAGCAATACAGAGAGCGGGTATTTATAAGGCGATGAAAACAATCTGTCCGAATGGTGGGGGTTTAGAACACGTGTTGCTTTGATCGTTCGATTGCACGTGTTGCCTTGATCGTCTCATAGTACCCACAAGTAATGCTTAAAATAATTAAATAATAATCATGGTGTAAATTACAATTAAAACAAATCATTAGTTATACTTGAAACTAAATAATTAATTGAAATGCTATCACGGCCATTCTGATCAAAAGCTCGTGCCCTGAGCGGCGATATTTTAACCTGAAAAGGAGAAAAATGTAGAAAAAGATTCATAAAACCTTATCAACTCTGATTTTGTATAATGTCTATATTAATCATGGTTTTGTTCGCTCAGTTACCAGACTAAATCACTTACGTGATCCGTACAGATAAGTAGCGAACGTAATGTTTTATGCCCAGTTATCAGACTAAGTCACTAATATGACCCGTACAGATAAGTGGCAAACAAAGTTTGTAATTATTCTGCCCAGTTGCCAGACTAAATCACTAATGTGATCCGTACAGACAAGTGGCTAACAAAGTTTGTAATTATTTTGTCCAGTTGCCAGACTAAATCACTAATGTGATCCGTACAGACAAGTGACAAACAAAGCTATATTAATTTTTCTTGCCCAGTTGTCAGACTAAATCACTAATGTGATCCGTACAGACAAGTGACAAACAAAGCTATATTAATTTTTCTTGCCCAGTTGTCAGACTAAATCACTAATGTAATCCGTACAGACAAGTGACAAACAAAGTTATATTAATTTTTCTTGCCCAGTTGTCAGACTAAATCACTAATGTGATCCGTACAGACAAGTGACAAACAAAGCTATATTAATTTTTCTTGCCCAGTTGTCAGACTAAATCACTAATGTAATCCGTACAGACAAGTGACAAACAAAGCTATATTAATTTTTCTTGCCCAGTTGTCAGACTAAATCACTAATGTAATCCGTACAGACAAGTGACAAACAAAGCTATATTAATTTTTCTTGCCCAGTTGCCAGACTAAATCACTAATGTGATCCGTACAGACAAGTGACAAACAAAGCTATATTAATTTTTCTTGCCCAGTTGCCAGACTAAATGACTCCGTATCATGGTTGCGACAAACAACTACACGACAAATGTTAGGGCGACAGTACAGTATGTCGACAATCAGTGGTGCGACAGCACATCAGCTCGACGTGCGATAGTGCGACTGATTGTTTTCTCGACAAACGATAGGGCGACAGAACTTTTGACCGACGAACGATAGCGCGACACAACTTTCGCTCAATAAAATAAAGCGCTAACACTAATGTATATATAATTATTATTATAAAAAATAAAAAACTAGATATTGGAAAATAGGTATTTTTAATCATAACTATATCATTATGCAATTAGACACATTGATGAAAACAAAGTGCTTTCGTGACTATTTCTTAATATGACATATATAAGCGAGTCCTGACAAAAAATCTTTTAAATCCATATTATCTTTTTGGGCCAAATGTTGTTTGAGTTTTTTATAAAATCTACTTTTCGATTTTTTCTTAATTATTTGGGCTTTGATCCTTTCGACTTCACATTGTGTGTTTTTTTGCTCTTTTTGTAATTCTTGGATGGTTTTGTAAATATTAAGTTTTTTGCGACTTAATAAACAGTTCCACCTGTTATGCCAGCTTTCAACAGAGTTTTGGGTAATAGGCAAACCCTCATCTAAGCATTCGACAATGGACCAAATGCTGGGCTGAAATACAGGCGTAACCTTAATAATCGATAATTTCAAAGTATCATTCGCGTTTGTTTGTGGCGGCAAATTTTTAAACGATCCCACATAGTATTTGGAGAACCACTTCGAAATTTCTTCAGCGTCATTTGGGAGAATTTCTTCTTTGATGAATTCAAACGCCGCTGGGATTTCCTGTGGTGGCAAAAAAGGTAATGCAGACAAATGATGTATTTGATGTGCAAAATCAAAGCTGTTTCTGTACTTTGTGGCTAACCCAGCAGATTGCACGTGTCTCCAAATAGTCTGCGTTAGGTGAAAATAACAGCATTTTTGGCTGCTCTCTGGGTATACTCTTTTGATTGCATTAATGGCTGATTTTTCAAAGTCAGTCATTATTAATCGTGGGTTCAAGTTCAGTTTCAGTTTATTATAGGCGAATCTGTTTATAATTTCCAAATATATGTAGTAGACATTTTCAGTTTTATGACTTAATAGTCCATAAGCTAACGGTAAGACTCGACAGGTTTCAGGTGGACCCACAACACCGTGTATTGAATAAATCTGACTAAAATTGTTTGGACAACACTTGAACGTACCATCCATTAACCACATTGAAGATCCGTGTAAAAGAGTTATGTTCTGTTTTGTTGAAAAAACCAAAACCGTCACACCATTACAGTGGTAACGTCCAATCAGAAATTGCTCTTCATCATCTATTCTCTGATAGTTTTCAGGTATTTTCTACTTCTCCAAATCATGTGGTACTGTAGGCAAAATACGAGTCCTCTGTCTGTGTATCATCATTCGCATAGCATCCTTCGATGGCATATGCGGTGCAAGTTTGGTAGGTGTAGTCTGTATATGCTTCTGTATTAATTGAGCAGGAATTTCCAAGGTGTCAGCAGCTTTACTTTTTAGGGATGCTCTCATACTTAAAATTCTTGAGCGTTCTTCATGAGGTTCATGAGAGTGCTCAATTCCATTTAGCTTTTTCAATACATGATTTTCGCCTACCTTGCTCGTAACTGCACACGCACCGCAATGTATTTTTTTCTTCTCTACACAACACCAATAAAACAAATCACCCCTGTTTCTATTTACTGAATATAAATATCCGTTATAAAACAACTGTCTTTTCCCGTTTTGAGATGTTTGAAACACGCAATAATCATCTAAATCCATAGTTGTTGGTTTTGTTACGATTAATGAAAGTACACTGAATCAATGTTGTTGTGCAGATGCATGACAACGTTTGTTTTTTTCATCTACCCACGTATTCTTGAAAATAAGTGAACGTTCCGATACATAATAATTTAGTATCGTTAATATCTAATTGACTTAGAAATATAATGAAAATGTATTTATAATAATTGTTATTTATAGCTCAGTAATTAATGAAAAGGAAAATAAATATTACCTGCTAAGTATAGACGGCGACGTAACGAACGTCATTTAGTTATTCGATAGATGGAGTAAATACAATTACAATATACTTTTTTTATCTATTACTTGCAACAAAATATAGGAATCTAATTGTATAATGATATAGTTATGATTAAAAATACCTATTTTCCAATATCTAGTTTTTTATTTTTTATAATAATAATTATATATACATTAGTGTTAGCGCTTTATTTTGTCGAGCGAAAGTTGTGTCGCGCTATCGTTCGTCGGTCAAAAGTTCTGTCGCCCTATCGTTTGTCGAGAAAACAATCAGTCGCACTATCGCACGTCGAGCTGATGTGCTGTCGCACCACTGATTGTCGACATACTGTACTGTCGCCCTAACATTTGTCGTGTAGTTGTTTGTCGCAACCATGATACGGAGTCAGACTAAATCACTAATGTGATCCGTACAGACAAGTGACAAACAAAGCTATATTAATTTTTCTTGCCCAGTTGTCAGACTAAATCACTAATGTAATCCGTACAGACAAGTGACAAACAAAGCTATATTAATTTTTCTTGCCCAGTTGTCAGACTAAATCACTAATGTAATCCGTACAGACAAGTGACAAACAAAGCTATATTAATTTTTCTTGCCCAGTTGCCAGACTAAATCACTAATGTGATCCGTACAGACAAGTGACAAACAAAGCTATATTAATTTTTCTTGCCCAGTTGCCAGACTAAATCACTAATGTGATCCGTACAGACAAGTGACAAACAAAGCTATATTAATTTTTCTTGCCCAGTTGCCAGACTAAATCACTAATGTGATCCGTACAGACAAGTGACAAACAAAGCTATATTAATTTTTCTTGCCCAGTTGCCAGACTAAATCACTAATGTGATCCGTACAGACAAGTGACAAACAAAGCTATATTAATTTTTCTTGCCCAGTTGTCAGACTAAATCACTAATGTAATCCGTACAGACAAGTGGCAAACAAAGCTATATTAATTTTTCTTGCCCAGTTGTCAGACTAAATCACAAATGTAATCCGTACAGACAAGTGGCTTAATTCTCATCGTCATCTGTTTCGATTGCGTGATTAAGGACGCTATCTCGGTCATCTAACTTTGGTTTAGGTACTGCTCTTACATGTTCATGTGATACAACAGTGACCTTGCCATTTCTCAAACTTTTTACTTCGCGATCATTTTCGAGTATTTTCGTAATTTGGTATGGACCTAAATATTTGGGACCTAGTTTGTTGCTTGACCATTGCGTATCTTTACATAAAACGAAGTCCCTCAATTTAAACGGTATAACTGACGCACACTTTTTATCGAAACGATCTTTACTTTTGTGAGACTGTTCGGTCATTCTGATTTCAGCTTCTTTACGAATGTCGTCACGGTCAGTATTGGTTTCTAATATGCACAGATGTGCAATAGCGGGTGGAGCGCAAATTTTGCCAATCAATAATTCTAAAGGGGAGTATCCGGTTGCCTTAGATTTCGTGCAATTGAGAGAAAGTTGAAGTTCGCCTAATTTGGTAAACCAAGCTCTTTTTTGAGATTGAGCTACTGCACTGAGGTGATCTTTAATAGTACGCATCAAGCGTTCAATTTGACCATTTGCTCTAGGTACACCTTTGGCGATAGCATGATGTTCAATACCACCGGATGTAAAAAGATCTTGGATTTCTTTGCTCATTATTGCTGGTTCTCTATCTGAGACTATTCGTTGAGGGGTACCAAAGAGATTAATTATTTCTTGAAAAGATTTGTGGATGACATTTGAGGTTTTATCTTTTAAGGGGTAAATTATAACAAATTTAGTATAAGCGTCGATTGCTACAAATGCGTAAGCTTTTTGTGTAACCGCGGGAACATCTAGTCTATCTCTATATATATAAAGGAAGACGTCCTGACTGACTAACTTAGAGACAACGCACAGCCTAAACCGCTGCTCGTAGGAACTTGACATTTGGAGAGCATGTGTGTTTTAATTTGTAGGGGTGTACTAAGAAAGGATTTTTTTAAATTCCATCCCTAAGGAGGTGAAATAGGGGGGTGAAGTTTATATGGAATTTGCTCATTTCTGGACTTATAAGTATAAAAATAGGTATACAAGTTATTGATTATAATTGAAAATGACCTGTGTAGGTAAAATGGACAAAACTCCGCCTAAAAAGGTAAAATGAAGGGTAAAGTTTGTATGGATATTTTCTCATTTCTGGATTTAGAAGTATGAAAATTGTTACATAAGTTTTCGATTACAATTGAAAAATATCTGTGTAGGTGAAATAGATAAAACTCTCCCCTAAAGGGGCGGAAGGGGGGATAAAGCTTGTATGAAAATTTTCTCACTTCTGGACGAGTACGACCCGAATTGATTGTCAAATTCTAAATTAACGCGAGCGAAGCCGCGAGCAAAAGCTAGTCTACATATATTTACTTAGTAGTAATGGAACTATAGCCTTCTTCTTAATGTGCCTCTTCAATCTTGAAGGTTAGCCGTCAGCTTCTTGAGTTCTAGCCTATCAGTAGCCATATGGAACAGGTGTTCGACGGCGGTAACACCTATAGTCTACATGCAGTTAAACAGCGAGATGTGTTGATGTAATGAGTATATATGTATATGTTGCAGTTGTCGCCGGCGTGGGCCGTGATCTTCTACTTGATACTGATAATGTTCGGCATCGCGCAGCAGCTCGCCATCTGGCACTGCGTCATCACCGGCCTCATGGCCATCAACGCGGACGCGCTGCGCGCCTGGGAGACCACCATCACCTTCCTCAGCTGCGCGCTCGGCCTGGCCGCGGGCCTGCTGCTCGCCACCGACGTGAGTCACATTATACATTATACATCTGGCACTGCGTCATCACCGGCCTCATGGCCATCAACGCGGACGCGCTGCGCGCCTGGGAGACCACCATCACCTTCCTCAGCTGCGCGCTCGGCCTGGCCGCGGGCCTGCTGCTCGCCACCGACGTGAGTCACATTATACATTATACATCTGGCACTGCGTCATCACCGGCCTCATGGCCATCAACGCGGACGCGCTGCGCGCCTGGGAGACCACCATCACCTTCCTCAGCTGCGCGCTCGGCCTGGCCGCGGGCCTGCTGCTCGCCACCGACGTGAGTCACATTATACATTATACATCTGGCACTGCGTCATCACCGGCCTCATGGCCATCAACGCGGACGCGCTGCGCGCCTGGGAGACCACCATCACCTTCCTCAGCCGCGCGCTCGGCCTGGCCGCGGGCCTGCTGCTCGCCACCGACGTGAGTCACATTATACATTATACATCTGGCACTGCGTCATCACCGGCCTCATGGCCATCAACGCGGACGCGCTGCGCGCCTGGGAGACCACCATCACCTTCCTCAGCTGCGCGCTCGGCCTGGCCGCGGGCCTGCTGCTCGCCACCGACGTGAGTCACATTATACATTATACATCTGGCACTGCGTCATCACCGGCCTCATGGCCGTCAACGCGGACGCGCTGCGCGCCTGGGAGACCACCATCACCTTCCTCAGCCGCGCGCTCGGCCTGGCCGCGGGCCTGCTGCCTGTAACGCGTCTGACGTCTGAGCGCCAGTAGACCGGCCCGCTGGCTAGTGTCGGCAGACTGACTCGGCGGTGTGTCACCGCGGCTGGTGAGATGACGTCCGCATTACTTACAGATGCGGTCACGTTTACGACACTAGATCAACGAGTCGGTCTCTTTTTCGGTTTAAGATAACCTCCTTGCTATAATGAGTACCAGGTATAGGCCTAGCTTATAAAAGTATATTATGTTCTTTTGTTTGTCCAGATAATCAACCATACTGGGTTAGTTAAATAGTGCACTATCAAAGGTTTTATATACCTACTTATCTAGGTAGGTCATTTAATAGAAAACAATAATCCAGTATGAATGCGTAAGTATGTTTAGTTTTGTATTGTTCTAACGAAATTTAAATGTAAATAAATAAAACAACTACTAAATGACGTACTGAGTAGCTGTGCACCGAGACTTGCGAACGGCGGAGGCTCGCTCACAACATCCAGATTGGAAGTACACACATATTATAGAACAGAGTATTCATTTTCTCATAGTGACGCACTGTTGGTACTTGCATGCTCTTTGTTTGTTTGGTCGCAAGCTGCTTTTACAAGCTTTTACTTTGTTTGTTTGGTCGCAAGCTGCTTTTACAAGCTTTTACTTTGTTTGTTTGGTCGCAAGCTGCTTTTACAAGCTTTTACTTTGTTTGTTTGGTCGCAAGCTGCTTTTACAAGCTTTTACTTTGTTTGTTTGGTCGCAAGCTGCTTTTACAAGCTTTTACTTTGTTTGTTTGGTCGCAAGCTGCTTTTACAAGCTTTTACTTTGTTTGTTTGGTCGCAAGCTGCTTTTACAAGCTTTTACTTTGATGCCGTAACTTTGAAATAAAAGTGCTGTATACGGATTATGTTGCGGTTTATTTTAAAAACACTGCATTTATATAGTTTATGGTTGTTGCGTCACGAGCTTATTATATGAAAAGCAACCGAATCGCCTTACATTTTAAGTTATTGTTGTCGCGCCTGTTGCGAGGGGCTGTGTCAGCTAAACGGTTAAAACGATTCGGATTCGATTTACCAAACACAGCCTCTAGAACATACAGATCAAACAAGTTTAAAATGTTATATTCCTTAAAATATGGCACACAACTGTCAGTGGATTTTAATTTGAATAACGATCATATGCATCTCTTTTGAGAATTAAAAATAACCCATTTTCTCGAATAAATGACCCCAGAATATAAATCCATACGTACGTGAGCTTCTACTGTAACGTTAACATTACGCAATGGTGTGCGTCTATACATCGATACGTGTTTGGAGATACTGAACATACAGTATATGCAGATTTATAAATTGTCTTACTTAAAATATCAATGCCTTCCATCTCAGTTTTTATTAATAACTAGATCTAAACAAATTGTACTTTCTACTTCTTCTACGGGATCATTATTACAGTGTGTTAAAGGGACTCTAGACAGAAATTCGTTGCCATAGTATATGAGTTTGTTAATTTAGGAGCTGACCCCTACACGAACATGAGCGCGTAGAAATGGAAGAATGATTTAGTAATTAGGAGAAGAAAATAAGACCATAACATGTTAACTGAACATAATATAATTACAATGACTACCAACTGAATCAACTTTCAATAGTCACAATCCCGGGGCGTGGCTCTACGGCGATACTAAGACGCCAGGCTGGATCAAAAAATCGGGTGCACATAACTTCGCGGCGGCCAAAGGTCGAGGATCGGTCTACCGCGCGCCTTCCCTTCATATCTTCACAGTGTGCATATAAAAGTTTGCCGACGATAGCTCTCGATACCAGTCCAAGTGCTATCGTCTGCAAGGTCGAGGATCGGTCTACCGCGCGCCTTCCCTTCATATCTTCACAGTGTGCATATAAAAGTTTGCCGACGATAGCTCTCCATACCAGTCCAAGTGCTATCGTCTGCAAGGTCGAGGATCGGTCTACCGCGCGCCTTCCCTTCATATCTTCACAGTGTGCATATAAAAGTTTGCCGACGATAGCTCTCGATACCAGTCCAAGTGCTATCATCTGCAAGGTCGAGGATCGGTCTACCGCGCGCCTTCCCTTCATATCTTCACAGTGTGCATATAAAAGTTTGCCGACGATAGCTCTCGATACCAGTCCAAGTGCTATCGTCTGCAAGGTCGAGGATCGGTCTACCGCGCGCCTTCCCTTCATATCTTCACAGTGTGCATATAAAAGTTTGCCGACGATAGCTCTCGATACCAGTCCAAGTGCTATCGTCTGCAAGGTCGAGGATCGGTCTACCGCGCGCCTTCCCTTCATATCTTCACAGTGTGCATATAAAAGTTTGCCGACGATAGCTCTCGATACCAGTCCAAGTGCTATCGTCTGCAAGGTCGAGGATCGGTCTACCGCGCGCCTTCCCTTCATATCTTCACAGTGTGCATATAAAAGTTTGCCGACGATAGCTCTCGATACCAGTCCAAGTGCTACCGTCTGCAAGGTCGAGGATCGGTCTACCGCGCGCCTTCCCTTCATATCTTCACAGTGTGCATATAAAAGTTTGCCGACGATAGCTCTCGATACCAGTCCAAGTGCTATCGTCTGCAAGGTCGAGGATCGGTCTACCGCGCGCCTTCCCTTCATATCTTCACAGTGTGCATATAAAAGTTTGCCGACGATAGCTCTCGATACCAGTCCAAGTGCTATCGTCTGCAAGGTCGAGGATCGGTCTACCGCGCGCCTTCCCTTCATATCTTCACAGTGTGCATATACAAGTTTGCCGACGATAGCTCTCGATACCAGTCCAAGTGCTACCGTCTGCAAGCAGTGTTAGTGGTTGCACTACGACTGCGCAGTTGGCAGGTGATGTATATGTAACAGAAATAAGAGAGGACCAAGCACGCTCCCTAGCGGTACCCCAAATGTTATTTATTTAAAATTAATCTGGCTAATTGCGATGATTTGTTTTCTATTATTTAGATAGGATTTAATTAAATTAGATACATTGCCTCGAATTCCGTAACGTTTGTGCTTGTTTAAGAAAGTAGCATAATGTACGTAATCAAAGGCCTGGGTCATGTCACAAAATATGCTCCAGTTCATGACAAGTCATGCTCAATATACAAGATGGTGTGATCTCTTGCATTATGTGAGGATAATGTATCTGCAGTTATCACCAAATACGTCCCGCTTGACAATTCTGACAGTCCACAGCTTATAAGGTTGGTGAGATATTTTAAATGTTAAACCTTGATAACATGTGCGCGCGAGCGGTTGTTGCGACGCTGCCCATAATAATTTATGAACATAACACAACAAAATCAGCTGAGGACTTTGTAAGTTTTTAATAGGTTTGATTTTTTATTTCGTATTACCTATTTCCAAAGATAATACGGCCTGTCTATATCGGTTTTAGTGTACCTATACTAAAAGTAACGTGGTATAATGTTTGTTGCAGGGCGGCATCCGCATCGTGCACTTCATGGACTACGTGTGGGTGGGTTCGTGGTGGCAGTGTGTAGTGCAGGTGGCGCTGGCGTGCGGCGTGTTCGTGGTGCGTGGGCGCCCCTACTCGCCCGACGTCGTGGTGGGCGCGCTGTACTCGTCGCGCTCGCGCCTCTCCGCCACGCTGGCCGCGCTGCTCAGCTTCACCTGGACCGTCGTGTCGCCTGTCTTGTTATGTGTAAGTTCCCCTACTTGCTACTCGCCCGACGTCGTGGTGGGCGCGCTGTACTCGTCGCGCTCGCGCCTCTCCGCCACGCTGGCCGCGCTGCTCAGCTTCACCTGGACCGTCGTGTCGCCTGTCTTGTTATGTGTAAGTTCCCCTACTTGCTACTCGCCCGACGTCGTGGTGGGCGCGCTGTACTCGTCGCGCTCGCGCCTCTCCGCCACGCTGGCCGCGCTGCTCAGCTTCACCTGGACCGTCGTGTCGCCTGTCTTGTTATGTGTGAGTTCCCCTACTTGCTACTCGCCCGACGTCGTGGTGGGCGCGCTGTACTCGTCGCGCTCGCGCCTCTCCGCCACGCTGGCCGCGCTGCTCAGCTTCACCTGGACCGTCGTGTTGTCTGTCTTGTTATGTGTGAGTTTCCTACTCGCTACTCGCCCGACGTGGCGCCCCCTGGTGGCCAGGCTGGATTATCAATCTAATGTGATATTTCCGTTCAAGTTTGTGGATGCTCATAAAATGTCATTAATCCGAATATTATTTGAGGAGCCCGTTCCTTATTAAGTAGTTGTGAGATGACTGTGTGTGCTTAATTCGTATTGTACATTTCAGGCTATATGCGTGATGGACTTCCGCGTGGGCCAGCAGCGTCAACTGTACATCTGGAGAAAATCTATCGGGTGAGTGATCGTTAACAGACTAACATTTATATTTTCATTATATTAACATTTGTATTTCATATAACATGTAAAGAACAGAAGGGCCATATAAGGCATATAGCGATACTTATTGTTTTGCCTTGCTTAAAGCAAGGCCATATTTGATTTTTTAGAAAGAAAAAAAAAAGAAATGTAATTTATTAGGCACACCAAAAACAACATATTAACATACGAACAAAAAGAAAATACAAAAAAAAACAAAAATAAAATAAAGAAAATGTTGTGCAGTGCGTCCAAAAAGTTCCAGCTTAGCCTTTGCTGCGGATAACCGCTGCGCTGTTTTTCAGCCGAAACTCAAGGGCTAGCACAGACGACTATTCGGCATACAGTTTATAAACATACTTAATAGTTAGAGCAAATATAATATAATGTAGGTACAATAAACAGGCAATTACATATATGTGTAGAACAGAAGATAATATTAAAAAAAAACATTTATGACAAAATATGGATAAAAATTCCAAATGGGAATGGACATGACCCAGGCATTTGATTATGTCCAACATAAAACGGTATTTAAAAAGTTAGATAACGGAACGAGAGGAAAGGTCCAAAATTTCTTCAAATTTATCTGAATGATAGAACTTAAAAAACGGGAGTGAGTAAGATTGATATTTATACTAAACGGGAAAATATACATGTATCAGGAGAGCGTACAGTTATTCACGGTGTTCCTCAGGGCAGTGTATTGGGACCTCTTCTCTCTACATTAATGACCTTCCTACATATGTACAGAACATCCGATGACGCTTTTTGCGGATGGCAGTACCGTAACTATATCTTGTAAATATAAGGACCACTATCAAGCGACATTAATAACACCCTAAATAATATGATTACTTGTTTAAATACTAAAACATTAAAATTAAAAACCTTCATTAAATTATTTTGATGCACTTCTCCCAAAGTTCTTTGTCAATCAATTATAATCAATTACAATAATAATACGATTGATGCAATTAATATTACGAAATTCTTAGGTTCAACGATTAACCGTAGTTTACATTGGAAGGCTCATATCAAATAATAAGTAGTGGTTCTATGCCCTGCTGGATACCTGATGACTGCTAGGCTGTATCCTTGTTACCATACGTGTTCACGGTTACGTACGTCTTCCATCAATTCTGTTAAAGAATGTTTATGCAAAACTTGAAGTAGGTTGGACCAAGGAATCATGTTGTCCAATACAAATTTTGCCCCCCTTTTTCACCCCTTTAGGAGTAGAATTTCGGAAAATCCTTTCTTTTCGGATGCCTACGTCATACAAAGAACACACCCTCAAAGTTTCAGGTCTCTACGATCAGCGGTTTAGGCTGTGCGTTGATCCGTCAGTCAGTCAGTCATTCAGGACAAAGCATTTTATATGTATAGATTGTGTTTATTGTATATATTAGTGTGCCTGTATGTAGTACGGTGTCGCACATATCGGGCACGCAGCACGTGTGAGAGCGGGATGTTGTCGGCAGGTACTGGCCGGTGTGGTGCCGGCAGGTGGCGGTGCTGCTGCAGCAGGGCACGCTGCTGCTGGTGCCGGGCGCCGCCTTCGTGCAGACGTGGCGCTACATAAACAAGGGCCCGCCCGACATACTCGACGTGAGTCAGCACAGCCTTACTCTACTCCGACATGTCCGGGCGCCCACTACTGGTGCTCGTTTGTGTCGCCTCGTATCACTGTAGGTTTCTAACACACTTGTTCGTTTATCGCTGCAAGGATTACGGGACCAACGACTGTATCGAGGAACTGGTAAGACCTTTGTCGCACCCTGTACCATTCATACATTCAACCTCTACAGATATCAATACTTAGTTACAAGTCGTAGAATAGATGCAGCCGGTACTCGCAACGCTAGGTGCACTTAACGGGGCGGCGCGGGCGTGCGGCTGCGGCTGCGCACTGCCGACCTCGACGGCGCTAGTCTTACTAAACGCTTGCGTTACGAGCTCGTGTAACCGCACCTAGTGCTACCGGCACACACACACACAATGCACGCGTACAACAACGTGGTGTGTTTATATCGTTGGCTCGCAAAGTGTTCGTTACAAAGAGTGTGGTGAACGATAACAAATAAATCTGTATTAGAAGATGGACCAATTTCACTTTGTAATACCTTTACATTTCGGGAAGTATTCAGTCATGTCACCTGCACTCTCGACACTCATTAGTCATTGCATAGGTACAAATTATTCAAATTCGTTGCATCCGTATTTTTCGAACTCATCATTTTTTTTTTTATGCAATTAAATTTCTACAGCTCGTAGCAGATAGGTGTAATCACATATTAGGATCCTAATGTATATCTGATAAATAACTTGTGCCCTATCCCCAAATCAAAGACAATTATTTTAAGCTTTATGATATTATTATTATATTTATAAACGTACTAGCTGCGCGGTTGCACCCGCGTAAGTCCCGATGCCGTGGGAATATCGGTATAAACAGAAGCCTATGTGTAAATCCAGGCCTCCAGCTATCTACATATCAAGTTTCATGACAATCGGTTCAGTAGTTTTTGCATGAAAGAGTAACAAACATCCATACATACAAACTTTTGCGTTTATAATATTTATTTATTTACAGAAAGCGATATCGTAGCACTATTAAAAAATAAAACCTATACAATTAGTAAGGATTACATCTCTATAAATGTGATGTGATCATTATCTTTGACAATTAGTACAGCAATTAGTGTTTGGGTTATTTACGACAATGTAAGACACCTCGTACGTTACTTGATGTCCTAATACTTATTACACAATGTTTTGGTCGCGCGTGACGCGACCTCCGTGTCGATGCGGCGCCGGCGCCGGCGCGGCCCAGCGAACCACGCGAGCTGCTCGCCCCCCGCAGGCGTCCGTCACTCGCTTGCGGCTATGCGTGACATGCCCGCCGCTCGGCGTACCGCCCGCGACACGACCGGCAGAGGGCGCGCACGCCCGCCTGAGCGCTCGAACTGCACGTTTCCCGCGCTGGCTGTCACTAATGCCGAAACACGTAATTGTTGTGCAGTGGAGTGTCAAAGTCAAAAAACAAATGAAAAATTGTCATTTGTTTCATTGCCGAGAGACGAACTAAGGTAAGTAGGCAGTATTTTATTAATCTTTTCTTTATAAATTGTCACCATTTATTTTTTTGAACATAGGTAGGTACAATGTTACTCGTAATTAAGGAGTGTAGCTATTATAAAAGTATAGTTTTTATTATGGCAACTGTAGTTACCTTAGATTGTACTTACTTACGCAATATATTGTTGTTCGCGTATATCTTGTATGTAAATTTCTTTAGTAAGTACCTCATATTTTCCAAACCACTGGATGGATTTCGACATTTGAGGTATGGTTAGATTCGTTTCACAAACCCGAGTGTCCTCAGATAGGTTATTTTGTTACAAAATCCAAAAAAGTCTTATTATTTATGAACTGTACTTATATTATTAGGATAGACCGAATCTCAAGAGATATGCAAGTAGTACCGCTAATACCAACAAGATAGCGTTATACTTATTGATTTTAAATAATAATTATAACTAGTGACGATTGCTATTTGCTATTTGTCTAGGAATAAAGAGGGACAGATAGAACTTATTGACACAATAGCGAAGAATAAACTTTGATACCTTAATGTCTACTTTTCAGGCGCCGCACATGGCTTGAAAAAATAGGGAGGCCTGATTTATTAACAACTCAAACAAAGTCGGCTTGTCATTTTGTTTGCTCGCTACATTTTGAAAAATCAATAATAAGGTACATACCACAGCTGAAACTTTATGCAGTACCCACACAATCACTACAAAATCAACCAAGTACTTCCAACCACAATACGAATGAAAATTGTATAAATGTATCGACTCAAACGAAGGAATCATTTATCAACGTTCTATCAGCAGTTACCATTAAGGGACCTGATAAAAAGTCATCATGTGTACAAACTACGTCAGACAACACTAACAACAATTTTACACAAACAGCACAAGCTCTTTCGTCTGATACACCTAGGAAACGTAAACTTCGAGTTGAACATAATGAGTCAGAAAAGAGATTTACAGGAAAAAGGGATAAAATTTATATTTACACGACGATTAAACCAAGACTGCCTGGAAAACTTCTTCGGAGCTGTCAGACAGCAGGGAGGCAATTGCAGAGACCCTACAACTATCCAGTTCACAAGAGCGTTTTCTAAATTATTCCTCAGAAATATGTTGCAAAATTCACGTACTAGTAACTGCCAAGAAGATATTTGCGACTTGCTTCAGAGGTCGGATACCACTACTTTTCTTGAACGACCCAAACCCGACCCAGCGCATAAGGCAAGAACACCTTCAGCAATTGCCTTAAACGGCGAAACCGACTACCGATTTGATTTGCCTGCGAGAAATACGTTGACTTATGTATCAGGGTATTTATTATATAAGTGTAGTAAAAAACATAACTGTACTAACTTCAATGCTTTATTACAGGAGAAACCTAATGTTGACGAAACAACACTGTTCACTCATTTCAAAGCCTATAATAAAGATTCGTCTTTTTATGGTGGGCTAAAAGTACCACCAGAAACGTTTAATAGGTATATTAAAGAATTAGAAAGAGCATTTTTAAATAATTTTGATAACGTCATAATGAATCGACCTGGTAGCAGTGTTACAAATTTAAAAAACAGTTGATTTTCCTCCGCTTTGCTCCTGTTTTCCTTATGATTATTTATTAAAATTATTTACGCGATTCAGAAAATTTTCAACGATAAAATTTAATAACAGATAATTCAGAGAAGGAAAAAGAATTATAAATAATTTTATAAAACTCAAACATATTTAATTGACAAATAAAAAAATATGATTATTTCGCAACATTTGCTTTATTACAATAAATCATCACAACCCTACCGCATTCGTGCGATGACGAGCTTGCACGTGAGTCGCACGGCGGGCAACACAATCTCGACTCTTTGTACGCGTACTTATGGTACATTTATTTTCGCTGCGAACTGCAGGTATTATTATTAAGATTTTGTAGGCTATTATGGCGTAGGTATTTTCGCTTTTGTATGGGAGTGATGTATCTGTTACGTAGTAACTATTTAGTAAGATGTGCCCACCGCGACTCGCGTTGCTAGACGAGTGAGACACCATTAGGTGTGTGAAGTGAGGAACAGCATGGGCGCGGTGATAGTACAGATCGCTAAACGGTGAATGGCAACCGTTAGTACGTTGTTATTATTGAATATTATATTTATATACATCATGCTATTGCGCCAATTTATTTATTATTCATGTTATACCTATTTTAATTTATATTTTTATATATTAATTTTTATATATATACGCTCATCAATTATAATTTATATATTATATACATATAAATGTCTTACGTATGTATTTTTTTGTGTTTGTAAAATATTACAAGAGTAGCTGATGTACGTCCGGGCGTCACTTGGGGTACCACATAACATCAGGGTTGGTTTGAGGTATAAACCGCAAACCAACAACAAACCTGAGTGGCAACCTCGTTTTTCATTATATGTGTACTTTTTTGTTTTCTGTGTTATAATATATGTATAAGAACGTGTGCAGTCAGCGCCAAGTCGTTAGTGACACTCAGGGTATTCAAATAAATAGACGCAACCAAAAAGTCAATAATATCGGCACAAACAAAGTGTCCTTATTGTTGTCAACAATATAGACGCTCAAAAGGTCGGCACGTTTAAATGTCATATAGATAGGTTCAGTCAAACCGCCATAAATATGGTTACAGCGGTCCCGCCAATGGCATCCGAGCAATCTAAGTGTTCAATGATATGGAACACATTTTGTGTCACTAATGCGATGTGTAGCCATATTTAAGCATGAAACATTATTGCTTCAATAGATATTATTTCTAGCTTGCTTTAGGTATTGCACTTGACATTGATATGACTGATAGATAATATAATTAAATAAAAATAAATTTGCGATATCCTAACACTAGAAGCTACTTTAAATTAAATGTATGTATGTGTTATTTATTTGTGCAGTGAAAGTCGTGGTTATTCCTTCTCAGAACAATTAATAAAATTTCTTAGTAAATTGAATAACTCAGTTTTAAGTAATCCGGATGATAAGTTTCTGATTGTAAGCGATTTTAATTTGAGTAGAATTTTATGGCAGTTTCAAATAATTTACTATTACCTACGGATCTTAGTAGTGGTGACGAGCATATGTTATTAGACGAGTTAATTATCCTAGGTCTCAATCAGTATAACGGAATATTTAACTTCTACGGGAGAATTTAGGACTTGGTTTTGTGTAACGATGTAGTGACTGTTAGTGAATGTTTGTCGCCCTTGGTACCCTGTTGATAAATATCAACCCGTTCTTTTAATTGAAGTGAGTTTTGCCGAGTACACTCACTTAATACCCGCTATCTTTACAATAAAGCGGACTTTGATGTAATTAATAATGAATTATCGGAAATAAACTGGAAAGACTTGTTTACGGATCGTTCGCTTGAGGACTGTATTAAACTTTTGTATAAAATCATAACAGCTACACAAAATAAATACGTTCCATCAAAAAATGTGTATTATGACTCCTTTCCAGTCTGATACACTAAATCATTAAAGCGTTTAATTAAAGAAAAGTACAAGTATCTATGTAAGTTCAGGGTGTACGGTAGGCTTGCTGATGAACGTACGTACAAACTCTTACGTGATAGGGTGAAAAAGCTTGAAGAGGAATGCTATTATAATTATCTTGCATTTACTGAAGCGTCTATTGAGAATAACCCCAAATACTTTTGGAGTTTTGTTAAACAACGAACCAAGTCCAACTCAACTCCTTTTAACTACTTTAAATATGGAGATGTAACAGTTTCTTCCGCTGATGCAATTTGTAATGCGTTTTCCTCTCATTTTCATTCGAGCTTTCTTGGTCCCACTAATAATGTATCACAGAGCTTCAGTTCTTTATCAAACTCAAATCCCTTGTCTTATATAAATTCAATTGTAATTGATATTGAAACTGTCACAAAATTATTAATTAATACCGACCCATTTAAGTCCGCTGGTCCTGATCACCTGTTACCGAAATTTATTATAAAAACCGCTAGAACTATTGCTATGCCTGTTTGCCTACTGTTTGAGAAATCGCTCACTACTTCTACTTTCCGTCAAATCTGGAAGCCTGCGTATATAACGCCAGTGCATAAAAAAGGTTCTAAAAATGAGATAGAAAATTATAGGCCAATCTCTAAATTATTTATACTGGCAAAAGTCTTCGAAAGAGTTGTTTATGATCAAGTGTATGCCGCGATCAGAAATTCTTTTAGCCCTTCGCAGCATGGTTTCTTGCGGGGTCGTTCCACGGTATCAAATTTGATTTTGTTGAATGACTATCTCACTGAAATTATGGATGGTGGGGCACAGGTCGATGTCGTTTACACTGATTATAGTAAAGTTTTTGATAGGATCGACCATAATATTCTAATATCTAAACTTTCTGGCAACGGCATAAGAGGTGACCTTCTCAGATGGTTTGCCTTCTATTTGGAAAATACATCTCAGGCGGTCGTTGTAAGTAACTACATATCTAGCTGGGTTTCTATTCCTAGCGGCGTGCCGCAGGGATCCTTGATCGGCCCTTTGCTCTTTATTATTTATGTAAGCGACATCGACTTTTGCTTCCTCAGTTCTGGTCTTCTGTCCTTTGCTGACGATATGAAGATCTATTCTAAAATATCGACAGCAATGGATATGGAGGCTCTTCAGGCAGATCTGTCACGTCTTGATGATTATTGCAAGGTTAATTAGCTTGACCTTAACCCAGCTAAGTGCTCAGTAGTGACCTTTACCAGGAAACGATTCCCACTATTAACTTTTTATGCGCTAAAAGGTCAAGTGTTACCGAAACAAGATGAGATTCGAGACCTTGGAGTCTGCCATGATGCGAAGCTGCTATTTGATGTGCATATTGAGCAAATTATCTCCAAAGTCTCGAAAGCACTTGGTTTTGTCATGAGGATGTCCAAGTGCTTCGAAAAAGCTAAAACTTTTAAAAGATTATACTTCGTAAGGAGTCACCTTGAATATGCCTCTCAAAGGATGATGGGCGTTTTGGGCCCCATGTCCAATCAACATGAATTTACCATCGTTGGATAGCTCTTTTCAAGAATACAAAAAATTACTATGGCGACAAACCCGTATGAATTGTCCGTTTTGAAATATGATCTTCAGAAGATACTGGATATTTAGTGCAAAATATAATTTTTTAAATCATATCGCCTGTTTAGCTTGACCGATTTTGATATTGATAATACAGTGTAACTCTATATAAAAGTTTCATCTTCAGCCACTTGTACATCGTCGTCAGTTGGCAGACTTTTCATTCATGTTAAAGCTCATATCCAATAAAATTGATTGACCCAACTTGTTGCAAAAATTGCATTTCAATGTACCTCAAAGATCGGTTAGGTTCAACCCGCCTATTTCTATCCCGTTTTCATCTACCAACTACACACAAAATACATATATGGTGCGAGCAATCAAGGATTTTAACAACATATGTAAGGAAAACTCTTTTTTACCCATTTAATACCAAAAGCAACGTGGCACGCGTGCAGCTGAACCTTAAATTCTTCAAGTCTTAGTAATAAGCTAGTTCTTTACATTTCATATCTTAATTGACTCGTAAGTGTGCTTTTCTATTGTTATCCGTGAGAACCTGTAATTGGCTTACTACTTCATATTTCAGTTACCTTTCTTTATTGTTATAGGTGTTGGTTTTCCAAATGATAAATAAATAAATAAAATAAAATAAAAAAATAATGACATGCAAACAACACTACCGTTTATTTCTATAACATGCTAGTTTATTTTTCTACATACATACATACATAGATTCACGCCTGTTTCCCAGAGAGGTAGGCAGAGACTAGGGATTTCTACGGATTTGCTACGGTCCTGACACACTTCTTTGGCTTCATTCACTTTCATCATATTGTTCTAATGTGTTTTTAATTTTTTTATTTTTTTTTTTTGCTTTTCAAAATGACCACACTCCACCTGATGGTAAGCAGTCGTGTGGTCTAAGAGCAGTGGCTTCCACATCGCCCCCACAGTAGCCGAGGCGATGTTGAGGTCTCTACTTTGACGGCCTGAGAAGATGCTTTTTCACGCCCCGCTTAAAGAACCCAGGATTGAAGGAAGAAGGAAACACGTGCCTTGGCAGAGAATTCCATGCCTTGGTCGTTCGGCAGAGATATGAGGACCCAAACTTTTTGGTACGCGCTCGAATCGACTCTACCGTGTAAGGATGGCATCTGAGCCCAGCACGCGTTGTTCTGGATAGGAAAGGGGAGGGCGGGATAAGGTGGAATAACTCTTCAGAGCACTCCCCGTGGTATATTCTGTAGAAACATGCCAATGAGGCAATGTCTCTACGGAGTTGCAGAGGTTCCAGTGAACTCGTGATCTCTGGATCTCCGATGATACGGACAGCCCGCCGCTGTAACCGGTCGAGAGCGTCCAGCAAGTACTGCGCGGAGCCATCCCAAAGATGAGAATAGTACTCCACGCAAGGGCGCACTTGTGCCTTATACAATAGGCACAGTTGCCCAGGCGCGAAGAACCGCCTCACCCTGTTCAGAATTCCGAGTTTTCGCGAAGCTTGCTTAATGACGCTCTCGATATAGGTTTTCTGATTAAGGGAGCGGCAAAGATCCATACCTAAGATGGAGAGACTGTCACGTATCACCAGTGGAGTGTTCTTCAGAGAAGGGAGGGGAAGGAACGGAGACTTTTTTGTAGAGAACGCGCATGCCTGGGTCTTCTTGGCGTTGAACTCGACCAAGTTCTTGGCACCCCATTCATAGATGCGGTCCAAGGTCCGGTCAACTTCAACGACAAGATTCTGCCTTTTCCCCTCAACTTCAGCCTGTTTGGCCCCAGGATGTCCGAGATATCGCCCATGCACGGTACTGTCGTCCGCATAACAATGTATGTTGCCGAGATTCAACATATCATTGATATGCAGAAGAAAGAGCGTAGGGGATAAGACAGAACCCTGAGGCAACCCTGCATTGACCTGCATAAATTTGGAAGCGCGACCGTCGCAAAGGACCCGAATACGACGCTTCTGCAGGAAACTTGCAATCCAGGTGCAAAGTTGAGGGGGCAAGCCATAGGCCGAAAGCTTGGAAAGAAGAGACCGGTGCCAGACTCTGTCGAAAGCTTTGGCTATGTCAAGGCTGATAGCCAAAGACTCGCCGTGCTTGCCCATAGCCTCACCCCAGAGGTGCGTGACGAACGCTAGAAGATCACCCGTTGATCGTTTAGACCGAAAGCCGTATTGGCGATCATTGATCAACGATTGATCCTCCAGGTAGCGGACAATTTGGGTGTTTATAATCCGCTCGAACACCTTGAACACTTAGATTTTTTGAACACTTAGATTGCTCGGATGCCATTGGCGGGACCGCTGTAACCATATTTATGGCGGTTTGACTGAACCTATCTATATGACATTTAAACGTGCCGACCTTTTGAGCGTCTATATTGTTGACAACAATAAGGACACTTTGTTTGTGCCGATATTATTGACTTTTTGGTTGCGTCTATTTATTTGAATACCCTGAGTGTCACTAACTACTTGACGCTGACTGATGTTTTGAAAAATAAATACTTACTTTACTTTACGTCGATATTGTATTAAACAAAACGAGTTATTTGGTTCATAATATTTATGGCGTTATCTATACTTATAATAAAACTGTAGAGAGGTCAATTCTGTACATTGAATATATATTCAAAATTAATATTGGAGGATGAATGGTGATCGATACTGATAACAAAAATGCAATCAGTAAATTTTTTGTCTGTCTGTCTGTCTGTATATGCACGCATAGGTCAAAAACTACTGAAGGGATTTTAACCAAACTTGGTACGATTGTAGTCCATACTTCTGGGCAGGTTATAGGCTATATAACATAACGCTAAGACACATAGGAACTGAGCAGTGACGATAAATTTGAAGCAAGTCGGACGAAAATGCGGTTTCGAGCTCTTATCCTCGCATACGTTGATCATACACCAAAAGTATGTATTACAAAGATGATGGTCTTCAAAAGATCTACAAAAAAGTCCTCAATAGTATATATCTATCTTTTATAAATTAGCCACAATAACGTGTTTAATCGTTAGGCATTTCTTCAAAGTGTATTAAATACATAAATATATTGTATTTCACATAGATATATCTTTATCAAACTCCATATTCAAAAAGTACACTTTAATATTTATTTTATAAAAAAAAATATAGGAATCGGTTTAATAAACACACAAGATATAGATGAAATAAAACTTCCAAATCTCGATATATCCATATTCAAAAAGTACACTTTAATATTTATTTTATAAAAAAAATTATAGGAATCGGTTTATAAACACACAAGATATAGATGAAATAAAACTTCCAAATCTCGCCGCGCCAGTATGGTTACGGCTATACGGTTGATTTTTGTTTAACGCGCGAAACGGCCATTCGCTGCATTTATAAAAAGGCGGGGGCGCTCACGCGCCGACTTCACTCACATTTTGTTTGTTTGGTTGAACGCGCTAATCTAAGGAACTACGGGTAAAAATTAGAAAAATATTTCAGTGTTGGATAGCCCATTTATAGAGGAAGGCTATAGGCTATATAACATCACGCTACGACCAATAGGAGCGGAGCATAAATGAAAAATGTTGCAAAAACTAGAAAAATTCTCTTATGTGAAGCAGACGAAGTTGCGCGGGTCAGCTAGTGTTTAATAAAAAACAAAATTTTAACAATAAAGAAAACCGACTTCATAAAAGAATATTCTAAAACTTAAAATGCACTAGAAGTTCATAAATAATTGCATATTCTTGTGAATAATTAAATTATTGTTATTTTTGGAGTCGGTGTCAGCCGCCCGCGCCGCGTGCTGCGTCTATGTGTACAATTGTGCATGCCAATGTTATGTTATGATTATAGTAAGACATCTCATGTTTAATTAGTTACAAACCTACCTTGGCTGACACCGACTCCAATAATAACAATAATTTAATTATTCACAAGAATATGCAATTACTTGTTAACTTTTTAGTGCATTTTAAGTTTTAGAATATTCTTTTATGAAGTCGGTTTTCTTTTTTGTTAAAATTTTGTTTATTTCTCGGTTTTTAGTGAACCTTGCCAAATATGAGAACATCATCAATGTAGCCAAATTCGCATTATTAAGGATAGCTCGAAAACGAATGGTCAAATCTTGATCAAAATTAAATGGAACCACACGGGAAGCACCGGCTTTCAAATAAAAAAAGAATCATCAAAATCGGTTCACCCAGTCGAAAGTAACGAGGTAACAAACTTAAAAAAGAAATATACAGACGAATTGAGTACCTCCTCCTTTTTTTTAAGTCGGTTAAAAAGTAGTGATCCTGTGCGCCTGGACCTTTTCGAGCTCACAGAGGTCACCGAGTCAGCTGTTAGTCTTGTTTTCGTATCGACTAGATGACTAGACTAAGCTGATATTGATACGTCGATAAAAAAAATGCTATATTTTAGTGACAATAATGTTTACAATGTTGCGGTTTTTATGATATACAGGTGCTATATGATGTGACGCTCATTGTGTTGCACCGCGCGCGCTGTCTGCAAGTGTTAGGTGTACGGTAGCCCCGGGCCCCGGGCGCCGGGCCGCGGGCGCGCGTCCGATGTACGAGCACAGGGTGCAAGTGTGAGTGCCATCACTGCGCGTTTAGTGGGTTTGCTGCAGGGTTCGTATATTATTAAATAAAACTTCTGCTCAGGTCGACTACTATAATACAATACATACACATAGAGTTTTTAGGTAGGTAGGTAACCAATAATTAATCATATGCGCGGTGCATCGACAATATGAGACTGGCCACAGCGGTGCCGCCGGCGCGGTCGACTAGCGAGCCGAGCCGATGGCGCCCGAGTTCGCAACGAAGCTCGGCCGGCCGGCGCGCGGCGCGTGCGACTGCCGCATGCTACGGGTATCGCGCGGCGATGCTTGTGTGAATTGATATTTATTTTATTGTGTAGGCTTTTTGTGTTGAATGTATGAGTGCTTGATGCGTGTGAGTAATATGTGCTTGAATATGAAATATTACGTAAATAAATATGAAATAAAATTATTATGACTTGTATGCAGAGTGTAAATATATAAATACAATGTACTACCTATTATTAATTATTTTAATATTGGGTTACCTACAGCGCGTACTCTTGTGTCTCTACGTAGTAGTGGCGTGCGGCGCGCGTGCTTACTGCGGCTGATCGTCTCCCCGCACTTCCTTGAGTACAGATATCTAGCATCTTCCGCCCCGTGGACGTCGCGCCGTCGCGTCGTCGCGTCGTCGCGTCGTCGCGTCGTCGCGTCGTGGGGTTTGGACGGGATGTTATCACATTCAGCGATCAACCTTGCCATCACAACAACACATGTATAAATAAATACAATACGTTTGTCTGCATGTATTAGGTTTCGAGTGCTCTCATTAGAGCACTTCACATATTGATATTATATTTAGCGAGCTGATACCGACGTCGGCGTCGCTGAGAGCCGATAGGGCCGGTACCACACGGCACACGGGTCAGTCGTGACTGTGATTCGACAGAGAATAAATAAACTAAAGTCAAGTGAACTAAACTAAAGTTTAATTGGACAATCGGACAAGTAGTTTGAAAGTTTCATAATTTGTTATACTTATTATGAAGTGCGGATTCATACATTTCCTATTTATATATGTATACAAGTATATCACAACGGCAAGTAAAGAAGGATCATCATTATTTGGGCTGCAGGCTGTGCTGGGACTATTGTTACCTAATTGCAGTCATAACACCATTGACACGTCGCGCGTCATTGTGATCTGTAGGTCGGCGCGAGGCAAGCTATTATACAGCAGCAGTGAGCTCCTAGGTGTGGCGCAGATCGTTACTGCACAACTCGCCCGACGAGCCGCGTGCCGACGCACGCGCTCGCTCGCTCGGCCACGGGCCGCTGCCGAGCAGCCGCAGCCGGCTAGCGGCTGACGAAGTCACAGCTCGCGGATACCTACTATATAATGTAACGCGTTTAAAATCGTATGCGGCTCAATGTATGAAATGATCAAACTATTCATAATTATTGGATCACCGGCCACCGGTAGATTCTGATATAACATCATATTGTGTTACGTTTACGCTCATATTGTGCATTGACATTAAACTATTAATTAGTTATACAATGGATGTATATGATAAATAAAATAGCTAGTGGTTGGGCGTTGGCCTGTCAGTAAGATGCCGCTGATACTGTTGATCTGCCGAAATATTGTCGCGCGAGTGACGCATTAACAACGATTAGATGAGCCATTTATTCTCATAGTATTTCTACTCACTGTTAATAGAATTTCTAGCCATTTGTTAAACAGGACAAGCACCTGTCACTCTCGTGAAAACACTTCAAATATTCACCCAAACTAATGCTCACATGTTAGACCACTTATTTTCATAAAATGTGCTTTGAAACTTGTTTGTAAAAATAATGTAATATGTTTAACAAATCATTAACCCTGTCGATGTCGTGCGTCGACGAGCTAACTGCTTACAAACGTTACCCCACCGCGCACAGCACCACGCTTTTCCTTTGGATGTCATTTTGTCTCCGTTTCACACAAGTTTCATATACCCCTGTGCCAATACCTCATAATAAAGTTCAGCAAAAATTATCTTTCTTTATACGCGCTACTCTTGTACAAATGGATATCTGCGATGTCGATGAGGCGAGGGGGGGGGGGGAGGAAGGGGGGGGGGTAGCACACAAATATGTGCCTGAGACTGACGTGAAGTCGGGTTGTGTTTGTTGTCGTCACCTTGGTGGCTGGATCATCGGGACGTGCCAGTTTAAAGGATAGCCATTATAAGTAGAGTCAAGCGGGACTTCATGAGAAGTGAAAGCGTCATGCTTCATAAACCACGCCACCTTTACGCGGAGTACTGTTTATCTTCAGGTAGGGGCTACCTGGATACCACACAAATCTTATAAAGGCTTGCTGTGCGTACTGTTGATGTACCCAATCTAACGGATCGTCTTGAGATGTCAGGGCAAGGACGTTTGGCCATTTTGGGTCCCTTTGCGTGTATTATCTACCGTTGCTTACTCGAAGAGTTCCCGAGACTGTTTGACTTGGTATCATCGTACCCCTCGACACCGCAGCACGGCAGCACGGCAGCACGGTTAAGCCTTTCTACTTGCAAACGATCCTGTCCAGCACGTTACGCTTTCAGCTATGATTTCTCTCACGGACTCTCTCTGCTGCAATGGTCTGCCCGGCCTATTGTTTCTCGAGCGCGAGCGCTATGGATAGCTGTTCTTCATCCGAGTGTTAGTTTCATGTGTAGCTCCTGGCTTCAAGATTGTAACAATAACATGAGTGAACATTGTGTGCAGCGGATCCAGAACCTGTACCGTCCGCGCATGGGCCCGAGCGCCGAGGCGCCGCGCGCAGCGGCGGCGGCGGTGCGGCCCCCCGCGCCGCCGCCCGACCCGCCGCCCAAGTACACGCCGCCGCCCTCCTACTCCACGGCCACCGGCGCCAGGCTGCTCAACACTCTCCGCCGGAGCTTCCGCACGCTGCGCCGGTATGTAGCATACACCTCGCCAAGTCCACGCCGCCGCCCTCCTACTCCACGGCCACCGGCGCCAGGCTGCTCAACACTCTCCGCCGGAGCTTCCGCACGCTGCGCCGGTATGTAGCATACACCTCGCCAAGTACACGCCGCCGCCCTCCTACTCCACGGCCACCGGCGCCAGGCTGCTCAACACTCTCCGCCGGAGCTTCCGCACGCTGCGCCGGTATGTAGCATACACCTCGCCAAGTACACGCCGCCGCCCTCCTACTCCACGGCCACCGGCGCCAGGCTGCTCAACACTCTCCGCCGGAGCTTCCGCACGCTGCGCCGGTATGTAGCATACACCTCGCCAAGTCCACGCCGCCGCCCTCCTACTCCACGGCCACCGGCGCCAGGCTGCTCAACACTCTCCGCCGGAGCTTCCGCACGCTGCGCCGGTATGTAGCATACACCTCGCCAAGTCCACGCCGCCGCCCTCCTACTCCACGGCCACCGGCGCCAGGCTGCTCAACACTCTCCGCCGGAGCTTCCGCACGCTGCGCCGGTATGTAGCATACACCTCGCCAAGTACACGTCGCCGCCCTCCTAGTCCACGGCCACCGGCGCCAGGCTGCTCAACACTCTCCGCCGGAGCTTCCGCACGCTGCGCCGGTATGTAGCATACACCTCGCCAAGTCCACGCCGCCGCCCTCCTACTCCACGGCCACCGGCGCCAGGCTGCTCAACACTCTCCGCCGGAGCTTCCGCACGCTGCGCCGGTATGTAGCATACACCTCGCCAAGTACACGCCGCCGCCCTCCTACTCCACGGCCACCGGCGCCAGGCTGCTCAACACTCTCCGCCGGAGCTTCCGCACGCTGCGCCGGTATGTAGCATACACCTCGCCAAGTCCACGCCGCCGCCCTCCTACTCCACGGCCACCGGCGCCAGGCTGCTCAACACTCTCCGCCGGAGCTTCCGCACGCTGCGCCGGTATGTAGCATACACCTCGCCAAGTCCACGCCGCCGCCCTCCTACTCCACGGCCACCGGCGCCAGGCTGCTCAACACTCTCCGCCGGAGCTTCCGCACGCTGCGCCGGTATGTAGCATACACCTCGCCAAGTACACGTCGCCGCCCTCCTACTCCACGGCCACCGGCGCCAGGCTGCTCAACACTCTCCGCCGGAGCTTCCGCACGCTGCGCCGGTATGTAGCATACACCTCGCCAAGTCCACGCCGCCGCCCTCCTACTCCACGGCCACCGGCGCCAGGCTGCTCAACACTCTCCGCCGGAGCTTCCGCACGCTGCGCCGGTATGTAGCATACACCTCGCCAAGTTCACGCCGCCGCCCTCCTACTCCACGGCCACCGGCGCCAGGCTGCTCAACACTCTCCGCCGGAGCTTCCGCACGCTGCGCCGGTATGTAGCATACACCTCGCCAAGTACACGTCGCCGCCCTCCTACTCCACGGCCACCGGCGCCAGGCTGCTCAACACTCTCCGCCGGAGCTTCCGCACGCTGCGCCGGTATGTAGCATACACCTCGCCAAGTCCACGCCGCCGCCCTCCTACTCCACGGCCACCGGCGCCAGGCTGCTCAACACTCTCCGCCGGAGCTTCCGCACGCTGCGCCGGTATGTAGCATACACCTCGCCAAGTACACGTCGCCGCCCTCCTACTCCACGGCCACCGGCGCCAGGCTGCTCAACACTCTCCGCCGGAGCTTCCGCACGCTGCGCCGGTATGTAGCATACACCTCGCCAAGTCCACGCCGCCGCCCTCCTACTCCACGGCCACCGGCGCCAGGCTGCTCAACACTCTCCGCCGGAGCTTCCGCACGCTGCGCCGGTATGTAGCATACACCTCGCCAAGTCCACGCCGCCGCCCTCCTACTCCACGGCCACCGGCGCCAGGCTGCTCAACACTCTCCGCCGGAGCTTCCGCACGCTGCGCCGGTATGTAGCATACACCTCGCCAAGTCCACGCCGCCGCCGCCGTCTGAACCGCCGATCTGGTTGTTTGTTATATTTGCTCCAAACCTGTACCGTCGGCGCGTCGGCCCGCGCGCTGGAGCGCTGCGGCGCCGCGCAGACATATTACAGTATTAAGTTGTAGTCGCTCTCATTCATATTGTAAGGTAAGGAAATGTAAATGTAGAATGTTTGTCGCAGAATAACGTCGGCGCGCTCGGAGGTGTCGGCCGGCGACGACATGATGCAGTTGCCGGTGTCGCTGAGCGTGAGCGAGGGCGTGTCGGCGCGCGACGCGCACGCGCCGCCGCCCGCCTCGCTGTCCGTGGCCGACGAGACGCGCGGCGCGGGGGGCGCGGGGGGCGCGCGCGCCTCGCTGTCGCTGACGCGCGACTACCTGCGGCGCTCGTTCGTGCGGCGCAGCGACTCGGCCAAGAGCATCCGCTCGAGCCTGCGACGCTCGTTCCGCTACGGCGGCGCGCTCAGCACCAGCCACGAGCAGCTCGTGCGCGGCGCCGAGCCGCCCGACTGCACGCCGCCCGCGCCCCCCGCGCCCCCCGCGCACTAGCGGCGGGGCCGGGGTACGCGCGCCCTCCCCGACCTTATTAACTCGTGTTTAAACGTTTACTTGTACGTACACTCGTCAGTACGTAAGTGAAGGTAGCATAATAAGTAGTAACGAAGAGGAATCTCAGTTAATCAACTATTTTTTTAAACATTGTTAATCGTTTATTTAGTGTGAGCACAATAATGAGCCATCTAGCTAGGTGTAGGTGTAAGGCGTAGGCTAGGAGTACGGACACTCGTACATTGTATACTTAGAGATAACGACCTCAGAGCTTACACGAAACGTGGCTAACATTTGGAAAATGTCAAAACGATTGTTAGCGGTTATATTTAGAAGACAAATGTGAATCGATCAGACTAGAAATGTGTTCTCGTTAAATTATTATGAGCGTGTGTTTGTAAGTGCTGGAGTGATGTCGGCGATGAGTGCGTGAGTCGTGTTCCTTAGCGAGCACGTTGAAGCGTCTACACTAGACTATATCGTGAAGAAACCCCATTTTATTAAATGATGTCTATTTTAAAATTCGATACTCGAATGTTTAACGGTTGCAATTTTTATATTCCATTTTATGGTACTAGGTAGGTTACATCGTTACGTATAGATACAAAATATAAACATGTGCGTAATTATATCGCTAGCGGGGCCCGCGCGACTCCTACGAGCTACGTGACGGGTGCGGAGTGCGGACGTGACGACTGACGTGGTCGTATCGTATTGTGCGCGACGCTCAAAGTATTGCACTGTTTTCTGTCGCACTATCGTTAGATTGGGAACGTTCAGTGTGGGCGCACGCGGTCATGGCGCTCGCGAATACGCCGGCTGTTCGGTAACTGCTAACAATGTCTATCGCGTCACTTCATAGCGATATTGATCGGTTAATAAAAATGTCATAGTTGTGATATTATTTTTCAATCGTTTGATATTGTCACAGAAAGTAGTGCAATGCTAGAAGCCTAGTTCACTAAAAGGCGTACGAACGAAAACCATTATCGCCCTAATGATACAAGCATCACAATAATTATAATTTATCGACGTAAGCGCACTGCGGGCGACGCCTAGTTCGGCCGCGTCCTTGTGAACTACACTTCGGTCGCGCACCAACTGAACGAGTGTCGTAGTAGTAGTACAGCTCCGCAGAGTACTTTTCAGAGAGTGAATGTATACGTTTTACGTGTTGTACAACAAGTTTATCCAATGTTGAAACTGTATCATACAAATAATAGGGATTCAGAGCAATAGGAATAGTAAATACGTGAACCTTGTCGAACGTGTCAAGTACAATTAGCTTAGTGCGCAAGGGGATGTTAACGGCTGCTCACTTAGTTCCTCTTGTGCGCGTGCGCCGCGGCCGCGTGTGCGCGCCACGCGCCCAGTACACCGCGTGTACAAGCGCTTCTGATTTTATTATTTCCACTATTATTATTTAACTTTCTGATATATGGATAGAAATAGTAAACAAAAAGTGATAGTTATAACATTATTTCGGCGATATATAGAGATATGACATTGTTTGATTCGATAAGTCAGCTCATCGGCTGTTACTGCACCATGAGCTGTAGCCGCGCGTCGACGCGACGCCCGCGCGGCGCGCCCGGCACGACGCGCGCTGCTCTGCTACAAGTGTGGAGCTGTAGAGCTTTAAGCACAACATGCGTTAACGGTGACGTGGAGCCGAGAGCGGCGGCGCGCGGCGCGCCCGGCACGACGCGCGCGCTCTGCTACAAGTGTGGAGCTGTAGAGCTTTAAGCACAACATGCGTTAACGGTGACGTGGAGCCGAGAGCGGCGGCGCGCGGCGCGCCCGGCACGACGCGCGCTGCTCTGCTACAAGTGTGGAGCTGTAGAGCTTTAAGCACAACATGCGCTAATGGTGACGTGGAGCCGAGAGCGGCGGCGCGCGGCGCGCCCGGCACGACGCGCGCTGCTCTGCTACAAGTGTGGAGCTGTAGAGCTTTAAGCACAACATGCGCTAACGGTGACGTGGAGCCGAGAGCGGCGGCGCGCGGCGCGCCCGGCACGACGCGCGCGCTCTGCTACAAGTGTGGAGCTGTAGAGCTTTAAGCACAACATGCGCTAACGGTGACGTGGAGCCGAGAGCGGCGGCGCGCGGCGCGCCCGGCACGACGCGCGCGCTCTGCTACAAGTGTGAAGCTGTAGAGCTTTAAGCACAACATGCGCTAACGGTGACGTGGAGCCGAGAGCGGCGGCGCGCGGCGCGCCCGGCACGACGCGCGCGCTCTGCTACAAGTGTGAAGCTGTAGAGCTTTAAGCACAACATGCGCTAACGGTGACGTGGAGCCGAGAGCGGCGGCGCGCGGCGCGCCCGGCACGACGCGCGCGCTCTGCTACAAGTGTGGAGCTGTAGAGCTTTAAGCACAACATGCGCTAACGGTGACGTGGAGCCGAGAGCGGCGGCGCGCGGCGCGCCCGGCACGACGCGCGCGCTCTGCTACAAGTGTGGAGCTGTAGAGCTTTAAGCACAACATGCGCTAACGGTGACGTGGAGCCGAGAGCGGCGGCGCGCGGCGCGCCCGGCACGACGCGCGCGCTCTGCTACAAGTGTGGAGCTGTAGAGCTTTAAGCACAACATGCGCTAACGGTGACGTGGAGCCGAGAGCGGCGGCGCGCGGCGGTGCGCTGGCGACACTTGACCAGTATTAAGTGCTTGTCCTTCACTCAGCACTAGTGCCTTTTGTGTTCTCCGAGCATGTAACTTTAGTTCTAGTCACACATGCTTCCACCTTTTAACTTTTGCTAAAAAACATCACATTTTAAAGTATATAATGATACCTGCACGTTTTTATTGCACTTCTATATTAAGTTTACATTGTATTTTGATTTGCCGTGTTCTTTTACATTCCACATGTTGCAATGTTTATATATTAGGTAATAAAACATTTTTACACTACCGTGAAATATTGTTTTATTTTAGATTCACTTTGACCCTGTTTGAAGGCGCCCTTGTTGTCTGTGCGACAAAACCCGACTGGCTTCGATCATTGTGTGTGTTCGACCCGAAAGTAGTGACCCGTGTGAGCGATGTGACTCATGTGACCGTCAAACTGCGAGCAGATAGCTACAGATATCTCTGCATTGCTTATTTTATAGACATGGGGCCCTTGGGGGTGGGTGGTTTTGAATGACGATTACGTCACCAATATTTATTCGTTTATTATTATTTTTTTAATAATTCGGTATTTACTTCTGAAATTAACATTTTTGAGTGCACTAGTGGCGCCAGCGGCTTAAGTGCTCGCCTCGCCACTGCCACAGCGCCGAGTGTCGAGGGTTCGAGTCCCAAACGGGACCAAAGTTTGTGTGATCCTTAGTGTAACGACTTCCATCGGCCACTATTATATTGAAGATGGCGATGTTCGACGACGATCGACAGCTCTACTTAGTGGGCCAAACTAGTACTAAGCTCAGCTTAGAGACGCAGTTCGCCAATACTGCCCATGTGCCCTGTTTAAGACTTCCGCTTGTCCTTGACCAACTTCCCGCTGGTGTTGTAAGCTGAGGGGCGACTGCGGTCGCTACACACCTATTTTAGGGAATCCTTTATACAGCTTATTTAATAAATTCCTAATGCGCTTTGATATAACAAGTAAGACATCACTTTTAGCAGTACCTACTTATAATAATATGTACCTACAATGACATTTTGAATTGCATATAGTTGTAAGATTAATATAACCTATATTATATCCATAGACTAGTATATACTATCGGGAATAGACTGGAATCTTTGACATTTTAAGCGATTGGGTCGTCATCTATAAAACTGACAAGCAACTCTGCAATTTTGTTTCGTTTAAAATGGCGATAGATGTCGCTTATTTGAGTATCAGCTGTGACTGTGTTGATTTATATTTTAACTTGTCAAGTACCTAGTTTTGGTAAATACAAATGAAACCATATGATATACAATTACGACAAATGTATTATTCACCATATCACAATATATAAACAAAGAAGGAACACAATTTTTAAAAGGTTTTGCCAAAATCACAACACTGTATAAACACTCTGTTAACTGAATTCTTCAGTAAATAAGGTCCAAAGTCCAAACTGCCAAACTGGAAGGCCTAAACTTCTCTACACGGAGTACCGAACTTGACGTGAAAAGACACAACACCAGTGAAGATGCTTGATTTCCTGGTAGACTCGGAAGAATTGATGCTCAACTCGACGTGAATATCACAGAAAACAACGCAAATACAGCGAAATACTAAAATAATTGCGCACGAGCATGTAAACAAACCGGCAGCCATTCATTTTGTGTGATGACAGCTAATGACAGATGATTGACGTTACGAAAAATATATTACTACCATTCGGTTACAATACGAGAAAAAAATTGTATAAATATATATTTTGGTGGTTATAAAAATGTATTAAAATAAAATATAGGACTTATAATTTCTATTATCTCATTACTAATTGTCCTAGTATCGATTCGAATTTTGTAAGCCACAGAACTCATAAGCTAAATTCTACTAATAGAAAGTGTTTTAGTTTAACTGGTAGGATGTCTGTGACATACTTATGTACTTACGAACGAAAATAATTCCATGTCTAAAAAAAAGAGGGCGACTGTGTCGAAGTTTTCCTTCAATGTAGGCAAGATTCCGAGCCATGATTATATCCACGTGTATTAGGTACATCCAATAAAGTGCTAGTGTGGCGCCGCGCTGTGATGCCTGTGACAGCTCACGGCTGATAGTTTACGTGCGTCGGACGTTGTTCTCGTACAGATTAGTTACTCAGTATGGTGCTGAATATTATGCGTTTATAACATTATGCAGTACCTAGTAGAGCTAACAATAATTATTCTTAATCATCTATGCAAAATGAACATTATGCGTAATATACTACCCTTATGAGGAAACATTGACAAAGTCGTTATGCAATGTGGAGAGGACCGAGAGCGCAATCAAAAGACAACTGGCTAGTGGCTACGCGCTACGTTGCAAATCGTAAAACAAAATATACAGTTATACCGAATGTTTGGAAGATCGATGCAAAGCCGTAAATCAGAGCTAGTATAGACTATGTAGAACCATTTGAACCATACTTGTCTTAGACGAAGTGTGACAAATTCTTTTTTAGCTAATTTTAATGATTTTTTATGACAAACCCAAAATTTTGCAGTTAGTTGGAAGTAATGGCCAGTTTGAAAGATAAATAATTTATTTTTTATGTTAATTTATTGAAGTAATGTGTAAATAATCTAATGAATCATGATTAAAGCATCTGAGTCATGAGAAATTTTTTTTACAGAGATTTGAAGTGAATTATTTTTTTTAAGATTTAAATAAAGCTGTTTTTGAAGGCTTTAATAAAAAACACGGCTGGTGCTTTTTTTGTTCAAACATTTTTAAAAACACGCCTGTTTATTGATCTCTCTTTTGAGCTATTAACTACGTGGATAGCTCACAAATTGTTGAAATTAGGACCTTCAAACCAAATTGAAGGAGAAAATTAAAATTTTAGCAAACGAGTTTCGTTCTTTTTAAAAAAATACTTTTTATGTTGGAAATGATAAGTGACTTCAATTCTAAGTATTATTTTATTTTGCACGTTCGAAAAATTTAGGGGCCCTTCTAACAAAGGCCGTGATAAGCTTGACCCTTTCAGGTAGCGCGCATAGTAGTAAAAAAAAATTGGCGGTACGTAAATACATAGCACAGCAAAAACAACATTAAGACAATAGCGTCGTGGTTTCAATAACTATCTAGTTTTTAAGGGACGCTAGTATACTTTTGTTATTACTTAGTCGAGTGACAACTACGCTTGTAACTAGATGTTATCTCCTATTTGTGAGAATTCACTGTGTGCTGTTGTAGCCCTTTGCGCTCCTGCACTTGTTGATTTAATTACGATTGTTTCACCGTGTTCAGTTGTAGCCTTAGCTACCTAGGTGTGCGCTCCTGCACGTGTTCATTTTGGACTTTTGAGTTTAAGTTGGACATTTAGTGCTCCACTACGCTGTGTTTGTAACTGAGAAGTGACTATGGCTACTTTCTCGAACGAGGAATATGTCGACATCGTTTTTATGTACGGCAGAGCAGACGGCAATGGATCTTTAGCACGACGGATGTACCAAGAACGCTATCCTAATCGCAGAGTACCGAATGTGAGAGTGTTTTACAACACATTTCGTCGGCTTGCTGAAGATGGGAAACACCGTGTTGAACCTGGAGTCAATCCAGGTAGACATGTTACCGACATTGAGGAAGATATCTTAGCGGCATTTCAAGCTGATCCACATACCACCACCAGAAAAGTAGCTCGAAAGGAGCATGCCCATTTCTGGGCCCACGGGTTATAGCCAACATTTTTACTGCAAAAATAGCGTCATTTCATCACTAAACAAAATCACAAAAAATAAATTGAATTTACAATGGTTAATTGGAAAAATATATTTTATGTTAATTAATTACGATTTAGTTTATAGTTAAAGTCATGTGCTACAATCAATATTTTTAACGTAAAGTGTTTGTTATTTTATCAATACACAAAATCACAAATATTCAATTTACGATGAATAAATAATATTTTACAATATTATTGTAACTGCATTGTTGGCAGACGTACATTAGGCTGTTGTGCCCATGTAATGTCGATAATCTGGTTTTTGAGTTAGGCTAGGTATCAAGAAAATATTTCTCCTCCTGCGCACAGTTTCTCGACGATATTTTAATAACCTATGAAGAAGAGTAACAGTTTTTCTTTTATATTTTAATGTATTCCTGTACATGTGCTAGATAAACAATTATATTGACAAAGTATGATTTTGTTCGTTTGCTGTTTTAGGTTGATCTATTGTGTGTGTATGAAAATATTTCTATTCCTGGTTAACATTTTAACAATCTAGATAAAAATTAAAAATGTGTTTTTCATTTTAAACAACGTATTAATATTTTTTATTTTTCGTAATTTACAAGACACAAGACATTACATGGTGAACAATAGTGGTAGTGCGTGTAACAATTTATAATAAGCCGCTGGCACCCGAACTAGGTAGGACCTGTATCTCAGGCACCAGACATCTACAAGATTCGATCTAGCTATGTGCGGTACTTGACAAATGTCAATAGGTAACATTATTTAATCATGTATAAAGCGTGTGTGTTGTGTGTGTGTGTGAGTTGTGTGTATGTGTATGTGTGTGAGTGTGTGTGTGTGTGTGTGTATATTTTTGTACGCGTGCTGCAATTCTTATTTTAAAATATTTAGTAGTGATTCCGATTCTTCATAATTCTGCTCCTGGAGCCAGATCATCAATTTCATTTTACACTTCTTGTAGTTAAGAGGATAAATGTTCAGTGTTTTAATTATTTTATTATAAAGAAAGACACCAAGGAAAGGGTAAAACCTTTGAGCAAACGAGGATTTGAATTTATTGTTGTAAGCAATTGATACAGGTCTTCTACTCCCTTCCTCGAGCACTGAGTCATACATAGTATTTGAATGGTTCCTTAGCACAGTATTAAAAATAAATAATTGCCTTACATTAAGGACTTGACAGGAGCTATAAAGTTCAGAAGATGGAAATCTGTATGGGCGGAATGTACTAACTTTCAGGACAGCTCGAACAGCTTTTTCTAATATTAGTATCCTTGATTTACATGGTCCACCCCATATTGTGATGCAATATAACAGCAGACTCTGACAAAGAGCGAAGTAAACAATGCGAATAGTCTTATAATCAGCAATTTCACGCAGGTTTTTAAAAATGTAAATTAGCTTACGTACACGGTTTGACAAAGTCACTATCTGATCCTCAAAATTTAGATTCTGATCAAGCAAGACGGGTGTCTTGCTTGACGAGATCTAAAAAGAGTCAAGTATTTGGGTAAATACTTGACTCTTTTTGATCTCGTCAGTAACGGACATTCACAGCTCGTTTCCGGTGCAGAAAAACATTCATGGGCAATAAAATTTAAGATAGCTGGTGGCTGACTAACATTTCTAATTGAAAAGGTAATGTATGAAGTTTTACCTATATTAAGGAACAAAATATTTCTATTAAGCCATTTCATTACATTATTCATACCGTCTTGCGCGTATTTATTTATTTATTTATTTAATTATATGGTGAATCAACAGCTGTAATTTACAAGTAAACAAACAAGATAATAACATTGAGCCACTTACAGATTCACACGAATAGAAATTATGTAAGTAAAAGCTAAGACAAAAATAGACATATACTAACAAAATAAGAATGAGAGTGCGGAAATGGTAACCAGAATTTATATACCTAAAGCCTAAATTAATTACAAAAAGAAATCTTTACTTAAAAGTGTTCTTGCATTTCTTATGCTTGTACAAAAAATGTCAATATCATGCTTGTCACTGACGTCGTTAAAAGCGCGACAAGCTCGCCACAAAAATGAACTTTGTCTATAATTACTATTTGCTGCTGGAATACTAAGAGGTGTGTGTTTCCTTAAAGATTTTGTAGGGATGTTAAGTGACAACTTTTCAAGAAGTTCAGGGCAATCAACTTTATTACTTGCTATGGATAAAATATAAGTAATATCGGCTATGTCACGACGTTTATATAGGAGAAGAAAATGAAATTTTTTACAAAGGTTAATGTAATTATCATAACCAGTGTAGAATGGAGTGCGTAAGCGGTAGCACAGAAACCTAATAAATTTCATCTGGATCCTTTCGATCCTTGAAATATATTTCTCATATCGGGGATTCCAGATTTGAGATCCATATTCAATAATGCTACGCACATATGCGCAATATAAAATGTTAAATGTTTTGGCATTCTTAAATGGGGCTGTCGATCTCATAATAAAACCCAAGGATTTAGACGCTTTCGCAATCATTGCTTCTACATGCTCATCAAACAAGAGCTTCGAATCGTGGACAACGCCAAGATCACGCACTGAATTTAGTCTATCAAGCAGATGTCCCTTAAGGTAGTAATGAGTAGCGATATTGTTTTTCTTTCGACTAAATGTTACCACGGAGCATTTTGTTGGGTTAAGATCTAATTTGAATTTAAATGTGTCTGGCCAAGTATCCGCATAAAAGCATAGTGCCGTATTATCTGCAAAGGATACGACCCTCCCATGGTCAAGCAGGAGCCTACTCAGATCATTGATGTATACTAAGAATAAAGATGAACTCAAAACACTGCCCTGGGGAATACCAAATGTCACTGCGACGTCGTGGCTTACATATTCACCAATCCTAACACACTGTGTTCGATCGTTTAGGTAGTCTGCAAGCAGATTTAGCCGAGTACCTCGTATTCCCAAGCGCTCCAACTTGCGAATCAGGAGAGGGACAGAAACCGTGTCAAACGCCTTAGCCAGATCTAGGAAGATTATGAGACATTTTCCCCTTATCAAGATAGGATGAGATATGGTCAGATAATGAGTGCATGGCATCAGAGGTTGATAAACCTGGTCGAAAATCAAACTGATTATTTGATAGCAAATTATTCTCTTCCAGGTATTTAACGAGTCTTGTGTTTCCTATCCGTTCCATTATTTTAGATAGAGAAGTCAAAATAGAGATTGGTCTATAGTTGTTGACACAGTGACCGTCACCACCCTTCAAAATAGGTCGAATGAGTGCCCGTTTCAGAGCTCTTGAGAAGACTCCATTAGCTAGAGATAGCCTACATATATGAGTGAGCGGTCGTATAATTAGCTGCTTGTGGGGCTTTAGGATCCCAGCTGATATTCCATCCCATCCTACAGCGCAATTACTACGAAGTGACATAATCAATCGATCAAGTTCTTCTTCATCAGTACCCAGCATTACAAAGGAGTTTAACGAATTGGAGAGTGGAAGCATGTGGTTAAAATAGTGTTCGGAAAAACGTGGCCTTATTTTTTTAGCTGGAAGCCTTCCTGTTGAAACAGAAAAGGTATTGACTTCATTAACGGAAGACATTGGGGTAGATGAACTCATCAATAGTTCAAGAGACGCGTCTAACGGTTTTTTGAACCCAGTAAGGTCTTTGATTGCAGACCACAGTTTGTTACTAGAGGAGCTAGCTCGGTGCAGCATATCCCTATCATATTCTCACTTTAATCTCCTTAGAAGATTGTTGCAAAAGTTCCTGTATCTTCGGTATGTAGTTGCAAGAATTACATTATCGGGGGAAGACTTTGCTTTGACATGGAGACTATCCCTATTTGACATACATTTTAATAGAACAGGTGTTATCCAAGGTTTGATTGCGCGCTTTCGCCTAGCGATCTTTACTATTTGACTGTTCGTGTCTATGGCATGCTTTATGATAGAAATAAAATTGTCAGCAGCAATATTAGGGTCAGATGTGTTTAGGACAGGGCCAAAGTCGGCAGATTGTAAGGCATTCTGTAGAGTATCAAGATTAATTTTAGTAAGAGTTTGATTTATAGACCTTTTGTTAATTGATGACATTTCCATTGACAGCAGAACAGAATAATGATCAGTGACTAGGGTTCCGCAAATTTTTATAAGTATCGATACCTACTCGATACCAAGTATCGTATCAAAAGTATCGATACCGATAAAAGTATCGGATCAAAAGTATCGATACTACTCAGTATCGAGTACTTTTTTTTGCCTCGGGAAACGTGTTAAAATCTAAAAAAAGTACATACATAATTAAAATTTTTCAAAAATAAAAACATCTACATTCTGTTCTAAGAATACTAACACAATACTTAACAACTACATACTGAATACTACTACGTACTAATTTATTTTGTGAACCCCCAGTATTTTTCGTTACACTCATACAATCAGACTTAAATAATAATTTATTGACGCGTGAACCGGTGAGACGGTTTCTTGCAGACATTATCAAGGCCTTTGAGAAAAGTCTTTCAGACGGCACTGATGTTCCGGGTATTATTAGGTATTTGGTGGCCATGATATATAATTTAGGGTACACCGTTTTCATCTCGCTCCATAGTATGAATGGGTCCGACTTTAAAGAAGACAGGACTTGCAAGGTATATTCCAGTTTCATCTCTATCAATGCCGCGGCGCCTATAATTAATTAGATATCATTCATGAAATTATCCTGTTTCAAAATACCAAGATCCGATTAAAGTACTTAACTGACCACACATAACCGCTGATTAGGAGATTCGCGGATTCCCCTAATATAGAATCTGGATCAATAATAGTGAATAGTAAAAAGTATCGAGTACATCAGAAAGTATCGATACCTAGTAAAGTATCGGAACAAAAGTATCGAGTACGAAAATACTAGGTATCGCAACGCAAGTATCGATACTACTCAAGTATCGATACTTTTTGCGGATCCCTCTCAGTGACTGTTGTAAGCATGACTAGCGTTATCGGAAGTGAGTGGCGCTGCCATCGCGTAAACATTCGCTTTTTTTAAATTATTTAAAATAGTAAATCACTATGAATTACGTGAAAAGTGACACTAAAGTGCTCAAATAGACTCAGTGAACCTGTGACATTGTCATCTCTTCATAATACATGACAATAACAATTTTTATGTGATATAACATTGGTAATTCGTGCTTAGAAGAAATACTAAAAAGGAGATACCAGACTAGTAAATGCAAGTAAGTGATCTCAACCAGTGGGTAAACCCAACCCTTTAGACTGTCAAGTGCTCAGCAAAGAAAAAATCGATAATCTTATCATTCAAGACCGTTACGAAAACTATTTTTGAAGTAGAACAACAGGGTTAAGACTATTTACCGATAGATGGCATGGGAAAACTATTAAAATTTTAACATTTGATGATGGCGCCATCTATTACCAAGTAGCTGAAACTGTATCGACCCTTCGACACTAAAAGACAGACCCAACATCATCTTTTATGTACTCCACGGTAGAGGACGCTATTGCAACATAAAAATCAATAATTGATAATGACTGACAATAATAACATCACAATCAGAAGACCGTATAGAAGAAGAACGTTAGATTTGGATGTGTCTGATTTTATCGTAGACGAAACAGCACTCAACTCATTTTGTGAAGATTTAGATGTGTCAGCGAAAAGTATTCCTGAATATTCTACTATCAGCCCACTTGAGATTCATGAACTAAAGCAAGATGTGAAGAAACTACGAAATGATCTTGCTATCGCTCATAATTAAATCACTAATCTTAACTGCAAGTGCAATGAGCTGAAAATAGAATTAGCTAAAAAGGGCATTCAAATTAATCTTTTAAAAAATCTATCCCTTAACTTACCGAAGATTAATAATAATAATAATAATATTCTACCACATACACACAACACCATCTAGCCCAAACTAAGCAGAGCTTGTACTATGGGTACTAGACAATGGATAAACATACATATATTATATACTTTTTTTTTGTAAATACATACATATTATACATAGAAACACCCAGACCAAGACAAACACCCATGTTCATGCACACAAATGTTTGACATGTGCGGATATCGAACCCGCGACCTCAGGCGTGGCAGTCAGTTACACCAACCACTACGCCATCGAGGCCGACAAATCGACAAAGATTGAGTCACCAACTCCACTAACAGCGTCTCGTACATACTGATAATAAAAAGGCTCACAAACATCCGAACTAAAATTCATCGGCTCTCTCCATTGCATGCCTGGAATAAGCTTGGGGACCTAAATGAAACACCTAAAAGTAGAACCAAATTGTCACATACAATAGAATCCCAAAAGACTGCAAGGTCAACACTATTTTTTAAGGAACATGAAGCAGTCACAGATCAAAACGAACCATCAATATTACATTCTTCACTGGATAACTCACTCGAAACAAGAAACTTGGAAAAGTATCGTACAACAGATGGAGCTACGGGTTCAACAAAGAAGCGAATATATGTAGTGGGTGATAAACAGTCTCGGTTTTTGGCTTCTCAAATACATCACAGTATGAACAATAAAGTCAATAACTCAAAATACAAAATATTTGGTATAGTTAAACCTAGGGCGACTATTAGCGAAATATTAAATACGTGTCTTAATTTATGTAGTGTGATAAATAATTATGATATTGTTATTTTGTCAATTGGCTCACATGACAAAAATCCTTACAAATTATTTTCTGACCTCAACAGTATTTTGTACCTTTTACGACGCCAAAATGTTTTTGTCGTCAAAATTCAACATAACTCCTACCTCAATGAACACTTTCTGAATCAACATATAAAATTATACTTGAAAATTATAATAATTGTAAATTTGTCGATATTAATTATGATTACCTATATAAAAACTACCCCATTAAATATGCAAAAATTTTAAGCTTTAAGCTACATGTAGAGATAGAGTATTTATCATTTTGTAAACCTAGCAAAATACAGAATTCCAGATGTGTAATTAAAGGTAATAATTTTGATTCAAAACAGATTCAACTGGGTTTTCCTACCTGCATAGACAATGCGAAACCTATATCTTCTGATATCCACCATACGACCATAAAAAAGGAACAATACCGCACTATTTTTCGCAGCCCAATCTAGTGTTAAAACATCAAAATCAACTACTAGATAACGCACAAGAGGACAAGTTTTTTCGTTAACAAAACTGAATGCGATTTTCCCGCGCAACGTCGTCTGCTTCACATAAGAGAATTTTACCCGTTTTGCAACATTTTTCATTGATGCTCTGCTCCTTTTGGTCGTAGCGTGATGTTATATATAGGTTAGGTTAGGTAAGGTTAGGTTTTTTTTCTTTTTTTTTCCTGACTACTCCGCCAACATAATTGGCGCCTATTCTATATCTTAGTCTCTTCCATACCAGTTCTCGCTCTACATGCCTCTCGTACTTTCATGCCGCATACTTTGTCTTTCTCATATCCTTCTCATTCATTCTTGTGGGTGGGACTCCCACTTCTATAATCTACGCTATCTACTACTCATATTTTATTTCTTATTCATATTTTCAGGGAAATAAAGGAAGACGGTTCTTTCTTTCTTATTTTACATAGTTTCCTTAACCTAATAACAACTTATTACTAATTACTTACTCTTAACTATTTATTATGCGTTACATAAAATTTTCTTACATTTAGGTTTTTAATTACTAATACACGACTTATAATTATACTATTTTTCTTATGTTTACATTTATATTCTTATACAATATAATTGAAACATAATAGTTTCATCCTGTTTTGTTTCTACTTATTACTTTTTGAGCTATGTTCACACAAAATTCTAAAAATTTGTTCCTACTTTTCCCTTCCATAATTAGCGGAATACTTTCTGCAGTTAGTTTTTCTCCTAGTTCCTGCTCTAGGTCTAGTCTCTTTGAGGAGAAGACGGGACAATGCAAGATTAGGTGCTGGATGGTCTCGAAAACCTCAGCATCACAGATGCACGATGGGCTCTCCTTACACTTGAAGCGATTCAAGTATTCTGAGAACCCACCGTGCCCTGTCAAAACTTGCGTCAGCACGCCTGTTGGCCGAACCTTTCGTACAATACGGTAGGCTGCTACGGCGTCTGGAAGAAACATTTTCGTCACTGAGGCAGTCTCGCCCGACCCATATCTCCGATTCCATTCATCGAGCGATCCCATGCGGATCTGACTTCTGATGAATGAAATCGGACACAAGTCGTAGTCCGGCTTCCTCCGTGACGTCAATGCCGCTTCCTTCGCCAATTCGTCCGCGCGCTCGTTCCCCGGCAGGCCCGCGTGGGCTTTGATCCAGAACAGAGACACAACTTTGTTCTGTTCCAAAGCCTGTGCCAAGTTGGCTCGTGCTCGCAGCACCAGGGGATGAAACGAGCCACCGCCTGCCAGCGACTGCAATGCTGACATTGAGTCGCTGTACAGGCCGTAGCTCGACTCATTGCACGTAAGGACTTCGTCCGTTGCCTTGCAAATGGCCAGTAGTTCCGCCTGGCAGACTGTGCAGTACGCGGCGAGGCTAAGCTTGAGGTTCCGGACTTCACCTTCATTATCCCAAATGGATAATGCGGCTCCGACCTTCCCCTCAATCTTGCTGCCGTCAGTGAAGATTCGCACTGTCTGCACATTATTACTGTCTACAAGCTGTTGGTCTGCCAGGCACACGAACTCCAAGGCCCTTTGCTTGGCAGGGTGAGGAATCTCTGCAAACCCCGCCATACTTTCAATCTCTCTATCTCCTGGCACAAACTGGGACGACCCTCTCCTTGCCTCATACATGGCGGCTGCCTCTTGTATGCGCAGGTCTAGAGGTAGTATCCCAGCCAGTACCAGTGCCGAGTTTAGGGAGACCGTACGGTAATATTTGCAGAGCTTCTGGACGAATCCTCTTTGGACGGATCCTAACATCCTTCGTATGCCCAGCTTTTTCGTAGCTGGGGCCCAGGCTGCGGCTGCGTACATGATTATTGGCTCTACTGTTGCAGTGTATATAGTGTGTATGACTTCTCTGTGGAGGCCCCAACTGACTTTTGCCGCTCGTGACAGTTGTTTATAAACTTCAGCGGCCTTCTTACAAACGACTTTAGCGTGGTCATTGAAGGTCAGTTTTTCGTCGATGGTTAAGCCCAGTAATTTCATCTTCTTGACCATCGCGATTTCAACTCCAGCCATGCTCAGGTTTGGTGTGTCGTGTTTAAGCTTGTTGGTGACTAACATCGCACAGGTCTTATGTGGAGCAAACTTAAGTTTGTTTTTGATACCCCAACCCTGAACATGGCCGAGTGCTGCATTGGCGATTATGGAGACCTCGCTCGCTGTATCGCCATCCACGACCAGCACGATATCATCTGCAAAAGCCTGCACAAAATTCCCTCTCTTCTCCATGTTGTGCAGAAGCGGATCAAGTAATAGGTTCCATAGGATAGGGCCACCGATCGAACCCTGGACACAGCCCTTGTTCGTCTCTCTCGTGCATTCTTCCCCAGCATACCTTACTCTTACTTTCCGGCAGTCGAGATAGCTATCAAGTAGCCTCCTAGTGTTCACCGGGCACCTTTCCTCAGCCAATCTGACCTTGATAGCTGGCCACCATGCACTATCGAAGGCCCCCTCTATATCCAATGACACCAAGACAATTAGCTTCTTCAGTCGCAACTTGTCCTGTACGTGCTTTATTAGAGTATAGAGGGCGTCCTCGGTGCTCTTCTGGGGCATAAAGCCATATTGGCGAGTACTAAACCGCGGCACAAGTTGCCATTTGATTCTTGCTACTATCATCCTCTCCAGGACCTTCCCCAAGACCGACAAGAGTCCTATCGGTCTGTAAGACTTGGGGTTCATGTAATTTTCCTTGCCCGGTTTTCGGAGGACTACCACCGTTGCCTCCTTCCAGATATCCGGGAAATGTGCCAGCTCTAGGCATTTATTGTACAGGGCAAGGAAGGCGTCCAGGTCCTGCAAGACTGCATATATCCGACGTGAATCCGTCTAATCCGGGAGCTTTCTTCGGATTAAAACCTCCCACGGCTGTCTTTAGTTCCAGCGACGTAAATGGTGGGTCATGATATTCATCATGCCGCCACTCATTTACTCGGCTGGCTGCTTCCCTAATGAGCCTGTGGTCCGCGTTGTCCTCTTCAGCTGTGTCTTTCGGATAGAACGTGTCGGCGAGTAAGGCTGCTGATTTCTTTGGGTTCAAGAATGCACCAACGCTACTCAGGGTAAGATCTTCCTGTCTTCTCGCGGTCCTTCGGATCACTCTATGGATACCTCCCCACATTCCTTCTCTATCTTGTTTTTGGCAGAAGTCCTTCCAGCTGGCAATTTGGGCTTTCTTGGCTTGGCACTCGTATTTTTCTTTTGCTTCCAGGTACTCATCCACGACCTTCGCTCTACGGACCGGTGCGGCGTTACGGATGCGGTTTTTCTTCCGAGTGACGTCCTTTTTCAACTCGGTTAATACATCGGACGACCATGGAATGGTAATTTGTATTTTACTTTGGACTTTAGGGATAGCCACATCACACGCTTTTTCGATAATTTTTTTGGTACAGTATTACTATTGCCTCTAATTGTTCTTTATTATTTATTAAGCTTATATTATTTAAATTTAGATTATTATCAGATTTAAGTTCTAGTAATTTATCCTTAAATGTATCCCAGTTTGCCTTCCTGGTATTATATTTTCGTGTGGTTCTACTTATGTTTGTCCCTTTGTCCTTTTTAACTTTAATATTCAACAAGATGGTATTATGGTCCGAGCTAATCATCTCTTTGTCGACTCGCTATCCGTCTGTCAGGTCGAATAGATCCAGCGAGCAGGCCGTTACATCTACGTGGCTCTTGTACTCGACACCGCCTCCTACGGTGTCGAAAGTTGGCGTGTCTCCCGTATTCAGTACCTAAAGCTCCAACTCTTCCAGGGTCCCGGACATTTCTTCTCCCCTGTGGTCTTCTACGGTGCTTCCCCACCAGGTACTCTTAGCATTGGCGTCTCCTCCTACCAGCAGTTTTCCAGTGCCCAAAACCAACGAGATTTTGGTCAGCTGATCCAGGTAGGGCCCTATGGGTTGGTCTGGCTCAAAGTAGTACGAGACTACGGCGATTTCCCAGGCTTTGGTCCGGATCCTCACCACTACGATGTTGTTTGTGGTGAGTTCTGGATTGGGAATGACATCCAAGTCATCATCGAAGACAACGATCGCTGCCTTAACCCTCCCGCTTCCTTCGACCTCGCACTGGTAGACTCTCGCGCCACGGTAGCTTCTCATACTTCTAGCCCCCCCCACATACGGCTGCTGAACCAGTGCCCATGCGATCGCTCGCTCACTGGCCTCTAAGAAGAGTTCGGTGGTCGCCAGTTCCTTCCTTTGTAGGTTGGCTTGGGCTACTGCATATCCTCTGGTTGGGGTGCCTGCCCTGTTGCCGTTCTCAACTTTAGCAGTACGCCACTCTAGCTCTTGCTATGACCTCCCATCTCTTTTTCACTGGGCATTCGTCGCTGAACGCGTTGTGCTCGGTATGCTCCAGCTTTCCCGACGTGCAATTACAGCACGATGGCGGTACTCCTGCCATCCATTCGGCGCACTGCGTCTTCATGTGGGGGCCCCCGCAATGGCTGCATTTCTCCACTGTCTCCTTGCAGAGATGTCGTCCGTGCCCAAACCCTAAACACAGGGAGCACTGGACTAGTGGAGTCTGGTCTACGACTCTGATACGTTGCAAGTCGATGTGGACAGTTTGCCGCACTTGCGGTCGGTTCCACATTTTTGGGGACACCCTGAGAACGACGTGATGTGTGTGAGGGTTTCTAGTATTTTTCTTGAAAAGTACCTTCACTCGGTCTTCTTCTTCCTTAAGCTCTTCAAACAGGTCTCTGTTCTGATTTTTCAAGGCCATAAGGATGTCTTCATCGGTGTTATATGTTAAGACTTCTTTCAGTATCACGAGTGGGTCCTTGTTTTTCACTTCTTCTACCTGTAGCAGTTCCCCCACACTTGCCAGCTTTTCCTTTAGATTGTCTCTTCCTTGTTTGGTTCGACACCCTAGCACCACCTGCCGGTCCTTGGCCTTTCGGACTCGGTCGACGGTGATCCACCCTTCTTTTGCGTATACCGCTTTCCTGATGTGATCTATTACTTCGTCCCCGGTCTCGGTCTCATTCTTAGACGTGACAATAATCGAGTGGAGCGCCGTTTCTTTAGGTGGTTGCTTTGCAGGCTGACTTGCCGCTACACTAGCATAGGAGAGCTTCTCCATATGGTTTTGGCTAGTCTGCAGTGCCTCTTTCAGCCTGTCCATCTTCTCAGAGTTCTCTCTGAGGTTCCTGCTATGTTGTTCTAGCGCCTTTCTCAGAGAGTCTGTCTCTACTCCACTGATACAATTTTCAGTCCGCTTCTCCACTCTTGTTGCTTTCGCCTCCGGGACTGTCTTTGACACGGGGGGACGTTCTTTCCCTTGCTCTAGTTCCTTCACCAATTGGTATAACCGCTCTATGGCCTGTGTCACCTCTATTTTGATATCCGTTTTTAAATTTCTAGAGTTGCCGAGGTGTAGTTTTGCCTTACTTAGGCAAGCCCTAGCCTCGGCTGTCCTACTAGTGTACGTCATTTGTGACTTAGGAGGTGTCACTGCGGACTCCACGGAAGCCCTTCTGTGTGGTTCCCTACGTTCTTGAGAGGGTATTTGCAACTGTTTAAATATAGCGGGCACCTTACTTGTTTGTTTTGGTGAAGGTGGCTTATTTTCGGCTTGCCCTGCCTCCCATTCACCCACGCTCTTCCGGACGCTTGGGGCGGAAGTTCCTGCTTCATTCCTTAGGTCCTGTGGGCTTCTGTTCGGCTGGTTTGCCGGTTTCTTTACGGGTGTCCTTATGCCAATCATTTTTGGTATGTTCTTGTTTGGACTAGTCAGTCGTCAGTGGGTATACGCAATTGGGTATTGTATAGAGATACCCTTGTCTGTGTGTATTTGCGTATAGTGTATATACTAAGTCTAATGTGTGTAAAATAAAATAAAATAAAATAGATTAACTAAGAACAAAATATAACAATAAAATATGATTCCAATGAATCTTGTCACTAATATGTGCTATTTGTGTTTCAGGTGCCATCACGCACGCAGCCGGGGGTCAACAGGCGTTCCTCACGACAAGGTAAGTAATGTCGAGGTAAGTATATATTACTTGTATGGTCAATTTTATAACCTTCTGCAAGAAAGTATTTTTTACAATATATTTTATTTTATACACAATTTCTTAAAAATAAATTATTTAGTAGAGCACTGCTCTGTCAATATCAAAAATCTAAAGTTTCAGACTAATGTCTGATGTCAAAAGAATGCCCAAGGACCGTTAATAATGGAAAAAAATTAGAAAAAATCAACAAAAATTTTTATCTCTACAATAGAGTCAATCTCTATGCACCAAGAGATAGATCTCCTCAGGCCCTTTCTGGCAAACCCAAACACCGCTACCCCAGCCCCAGGGGTCCCGGAGATATCACGGTCCGAAAAAACTGGTTTCCAGTCGGAGACCGTTACCAGCTTCGGGTATTTGTGGTTATCTCCGCAACCACTGGTCCGAACCCCACCGTGCTTGGACTTTCCTGGCTGGGCTCGACGAGTTCTATCTCCTGAAATGATCCTCGTACTGAAAAATTTTCAGTCCCTGAAAATTCCTGAAATTTACTATATAGGCAGGGAGGAACTCGCTTTTGTCCCCAGTGAAAACCCGAGCCTTCCACGACCTCCGGTTCGCGAGTTATCCGAGCCCAAACTTAGGCCTGACAACTCAAGAACTGTCAAATCCTATTTTTAACCCGGTATAACTTCCCCCACAGTGGTCGCAGAAAACCCGTGCTTGGACTCGCTAAATTCGTCTCGACTCGATCTACCCCGCAAGGCGATTTTCAGGAACCTGAAAATCTCCAGCTCCAAAAAGCCTAAAAGCCGGTCCGCCTGATAGTGTTTGTCTCCCCGAGCACAGCTGCGAAAATCGCAGCCCGCTACGACGCCCGAGTGAGGAGCTACGTGGGGCCAAACTTTTCTAAGATGGCCGCCCAACTGTCAAACGACAACTTTGGATGACCGTAACTCCGCACCCGTTCGTCGGAGAGAGCTGCGGTTTCAAATGCCGTACTCAACTTGACTCCCCCTACCCGGAATAAAAGGTTTCAGGGCTGAAAACTTTCAGGCCTGAAAAACGCCTGAAAACAATGTCCTTTATTTTTCTAGACAATTTCACGTATGTCTGTGAAAATCCGGTTCTCCTGCGCCTGATAACTCCAAAGATATTAACAATTTTAACTTGATACCAGAATTTTCAAAATGGCCGAAAAACACTAACTTTTACGTTTTTTGGGCTATCAGGCGCAAGTTTGGGCTCAAGCTAGCTGCTATAGGCTTATTGAACAGTATCCTGGGGTCAAATTTCAATTATGTCTATTATTTTTATTTAGAAAATTCACAAAATATTAAATAAATTTTCAACCACTTCACTTAAATTTTTGTTTTAAAATATGTAAATTCGTGTAAAATTACGCTCTTTTAAATACAGTATATAAATAGAAAAAAAAATTAAACAAAATGTTTTAAAAACTAAGTTTTTTATAAAAATGCTTCTAAAATGGACAAAAATAAACTTAAAAATCTAGGCTTACTGCTAATTTCTTCCTCTCCTTGGCGCGCAGCAGGCTCCACCAGAAAAACAGGGGGTCTTGCCTGAAGTTTTTCGGCTACGGCTGGTTGAAGTTTGGAAGTTTGGACCTCAATAACTTCTGACTGCAAAGTTGAAAAATTTTTCGGGATGCACCTTCAAGTTGTCCTTAGAAGGGTCTATCAGCTGTCCAAATTTGGTGATGCTGTGACGTCGGGAACCTGGACCGCGTAGCCACGTGGTATACAGTTTTTCTTGTTTTCCGGCCAATTTCCTCAACAGAAAATTTTTCTACACCCCTACGATGATGGGACCGGTTTTTGCCAACACTTTTCACACTGAAAAATTATGTGTCGTCGATCACTTTGCGGAGTTATATTCGTTTTAGTGGTTTTTTGCACTGACACTTTTAGGTTAAAACACGTGGTTTTCACTTTTTCCACTTTACACTTTTTCACCGTAATGTGCGGATGTATACTCCAACGCGACGGTGTGCGCGACATTGTTACGCGCAGTTTGGTGTATCGCACGGCCCGATTTGACAACTTTTGCCACTTCTACGGATTTTTAAAAACGGAGCTAGTATTTTTAGCTGCTTGTGCTGCGGGGAGAAGCACAGAACTGGGTTAGGTTAGGTTAGGTTTCTTTTTTTTCTATTTTTTTTTGTGTTTACTCTCCACGGACTTTAGTCCGTGCCCTTTTTAGAGTAATATTTATTTTAAAGATTATGTCAATTTTTTTATTTTTATTAGCATCGTTTTTGCTGTACCCGCATTTGTTGGTGTTTGCAGGCAGCATCACTATTAACTTTCTCTTTATATTTGTTGTAAAACTAAATATTAAGGCATGAGCCTTTTGGGTTTTGTTAATTTTGAGCTTGGCTGAAGGCCGTTTTATTGGGTTTGGGTTTTAGCAGAAGGCTAGTTTCAATAATTGGGGCTGAAGGCCTGTGTTCAATTGGCTGAGGGCCATTCTTTGAATTTTATAATTTTCTCGAGTTGGCTTATGGCCTGTTGGGCTGAAGGCCATGTTGTTGGGCGTCGTGCCATTGAGGTATGTTGGCTCTCTTGCCTTTGCGGATGTAATTGGGTCATTTGAGCTGGCTTGGGCTTCTTGCCTTTATGGTGTTAAAGTTGAGTTTTCTCGTCAGTGCCATGTGGTTTGTCATGATTGGTGGTTTTGCCGCTGGTTTAGACTCAGGATTTTTACCCGCTTTTGTTCTGATAGCTTATATCGGAGGGCTTTTCACACTGGAGGTTCCTGGATTTCTCCTTTCTAGTTTAGCTAGTTTGGCCAGCTGATCTGTTGTCTTACAGTCTCTGCTGTGCATTGCCATCTTCAAGTTATATTCCAGGATATTTTTGGTGGTAGTTGTTTCTGCCCTCTTTATAATGCTACCTGTCGCGTCATTGCTGTCATCGGTGTAATAGACAAAGGTTTTCGTATGACGCGACATTGCGACCACAGCATGGGGAACACTGTCATGGATCTGTGTTTTCTTACTTGCACACTTGATGAGAAGTACTGTGCCATATGTTAAGCCCTGGGACTCATGGATGGTAAGAGTTTTTGATCCTTCTCCATTGCCGTATCCTTTAGCGATAAGGGTTTGCTTCTCTACCTGGGTGTAAGTTAGGTAGAGAGTGTTCGGCCGGGATCGGGGGATCTCTGTTCCGCTGTATGGTGTTCTATACAGGGATTTGGTCACAGTACTGGACGAGTATATGCCCTCGTAGATGTTATTGAGAGCATATGCTACGTCTATTGGACATCGGTGTGTGCAGAGCAATTCTTGTGTAATGTTGGTGAGGGATTCTGGTCGGAAGTAAGTAATCTTGAAGAGATTGCCCCTGTCGATATATGGGATTTGGTTGACGTCGCCAAACAGTTGGATTTCGCGAGCTCCTATGATACGTGCTAGCATTAGAATTGCGCCGTAATGGTGCATCAGTGCTTCGTCGATTATAAGCCGACTGCACTGATCTCGGTCTTGTTCTTTAACCCCGTTGACCAGGATTGATGCCATAGTACGTATTTTTGTTGCTGCGTCTGCTCCTGTTCTGCTGGTGATGCGTTCCGTCAGGTCTCTCTTCGCTTCCGTTGTTGTTGTGGCTATTATATCGGTGATGGTATTGAAATTTTCCACGATCCATGTGGTCTTACCGCACCCTGGAACTCCATTTACCCATGTAATCTCCGGCACTTCCCAGTTTTCGGGGAGATCGCTTGCGGACAGTTTTAAAGCTCTTTTGAGTATGGCGTCCTCAAGCCATATCTTCGTATCCTGGGTTGTGACAACAATGGGGTCGTTCGCTGGGGTTTGTTAGGTTATGTGTCCAGAGCACCTAGTTTCTTCTTTGTCCAGGGAGACGATTCCCGCTGTGGCATTATATGCTGCCATATGTTCCGTCATCGCCTTCCCTTTTATGACGTTAGATGAGTCATTGTCGTAGATGGTGGCTTCTGCTTCCTCGAGTCTTACCTTTAGTAGGCCCTCTTGCTGGTATTTGAAGGCCTTGAGTATTTTGCTACACTTTGTGACGATGGTGGTTTTGGTAGCACGTAAGAGAACCGTGTATTCGAGGAATGCGTTGGCCACATGTTCTCGCGATGTGACTGCCTGTTTGAGACTCGGTGCGGTGACTTGTCCCATGTCTGCTTTTGTTCTTGGGGTGGTCTCTTTGGTTTCCTTGCTTAGTGTTATGGAGTCATTTAGTGCTCTCGAGGTAGTTGGTATAAGGTTAGATGTCGGATGTTGTGGCATCTTTTCCCTACGTAACAATGAGCTGATGGTGTTGACAAGTGGCTCCATAATTTTGATTTTGGGGGATTTCCAAGTACCGTAGTAGTAGTTTGGCCGGTTCCTGTGTCGCATAGGCCGGCAAGAGACGCTCGGTTGTCACCACTGCGGCGACTGCCGCGACGTTGTTGAGGACACGGCGCTGCACACATTGGCGGTTTGCCCCGCCTGGGCATCGCAGCGCCGTGAATTGATCGCGGCAGTCGGAACGGTTGCCCTCTCGCTACGGCCGTAGTTCTGTCTATGGTCCGGAGTGAGAGGTCGTGGAACGCCGTCGCCTCCTTCTGTGAGGAAGTTATTTCCATCAAGGAGGCGGCCGAGCGGGAGAGGGAGCGTTTACACCCTCTCCCCAACCGCAGAGCCGGGCGCCGGAGGGCGCGAGATGACCTCCAGCCACCCTGAGGGTGGCGGGCTTTGTGGGCCTGCCCGCCATCCGTTCAGCACCAGGTCCGAGAGGCCGCGTGCGTGTTCCCACGCGCGCCTCTGTTTCGAGTCCGTCTCCCCTCTAGGGGGGGGACAGTAGGGAATATTTAGAAGGTACTAGCGCGTAGATCTTTCGTGTAGTGGCCTGCCGTTTCATACGGCGGGCCGTAACCTCAGCGGGGTCGCGACTGCATGTGAAAGTGATTCGCGTGGCCCCGCCGATAGTGGTTTGTCGAGGAACACCGTGGTAGGTGTAGTCGGTATTCCGGGAGGTCCATTTTATTGTTTAACATCTTTCTTTTACCCCGGCGAGTCCGACATAACCCCTCCGCCCACCCCCGCGGAGGGGAATGCGTCATTGCATTCCCCCACGTTTATTTTATTTTATTTTATTTTATTAGGAAGGAACAACAAACAGCAACACTATAAAATTTTACATTAATGTTGAACATTTCCAAATGATAACAATAGTGAAGCCCACAGCGCTGTTCACAGATTAACAATAAAATTAAGGTTAGCGCTAGGTGACCATCGATTTGAGTTAGAACAGATGATACATCTTATACCATCGAATTAGACATTATATAAGTACATATTTATATATAGAATAATAGTAAATAGTAAATTTAGAATGAAAATACATAATAATATATATCAGAACGGTGACCGAAATTGAGTCAACAAAATTACACATTGGAGAGTGTTGCAAATAACATTTTGCGAAATTGCCCAATAGAACATAGAAATATGTCAATATGCTCAAACATTTTATTGTATGTATCAGTCATACGCCTAATTGGTGATCTTAACCCTGTATTAGTACGGCAAGTACCTACAGCAAACAATTTGCCTGCACGCACCCGCCGTCTGTGTACTGTTCTAGGGACTGAGTAACACAAAACATTATTCAAATCCACACAGTCATATCTGCAGTGAACTATATTATACAAAGTAATTGCCTCAAGTTGTTTACGCCTGGAGCTGAGACTCAGAAGTTGGTATTTATTGAGTAATCGATCGTAAGGTAGGAAAGATCTATGACATCTATAATGCATTGCACGAAGAAACTTACGCTGGACATTTTCCAACATGTCAATATACTTGATATAGTACGGATTCCAAATTGTTACGGCGTATTCTAACTGCGAACGTATTAGAGTTTTGTATAAACAGAGGTATGAGGAGGTCCTTTTAAAATCATGCGTTGATCTCATTATGAATCCGTACATCTGATATGCTTTGTTGATTATTCGCTCAATGTGCAGGTCTAGACAAAGCTTAGAATCTAATTGTACTCCAAGATCACGCACGGAGGTTACCTTCGTCAGTTCAACAATACACAGTGTATACGGATAACTTATTAGATTTTTATTTTTGGTAAAGTTAATGTAATTACACTTCGGAATGCTAAGTTGCAGCTTGCTTGTGCGACAATAGTCTGAAAGTCTATCAAGGTCCTCTTGAAGAAGAAAACAGTCATGTATGTTATTGATAGATTTGTACACTTTGAGGTCGTCTGCATATAACAAAAATTTTGAATGATGGAAGCACTCATTTATATTATTTATAAATATTAAACAACAATGGTCCGAGTATAGACCCCTGCGGAACACCAGATGTGACCTTCACTATATCCGATTGAAATCCGTTGATAACAACCCTTTGACAACGATTGTTAACATAAGAATGGAACCAACGTAATAGATTGCCACGAATCCCATTGTAAGCAATACGATGAAGTAACAGTTCATGGTCCACCTTGTCAAATGCTTTTCGATAGTCTGTATAGACAGCATCAACCTGCACACGATTATCAACATTGTCGAATAAGTAACCCGAGAATACCATCAAATTAGTAGTTGTGGAGCGCTTTTTCACAAAACCGTGTTGTTGTGGAATGATAATATTGTGAATTGACGGGTATATCTCATTATGTATCAGTCTCTCGAAAAGCTTCGACAAGGTAGACAGTATCGATATGGGACGGTACTGATCAACGCTCATCTTGGAGCCACTTTTGTGAACAGGCGTTATGCTGGCATATTTCCATACAGTCGGCATCACTCCCTCTCGAACACATTTATTGTAGATAATAGTTAGAGGCCTGCAGATTACGGTCGCAGTGTTCTTAAGAAAATATGCCGACAGACCGTCGGGACCCGGGCCCTTAGTTGTGTCGAGGGACTTTAATTCCGCCCCAACGTTAGCCTCTTCAAAGTGGAGATCAGCAATAATCGTTAAAAAAAAAAAAAAAAAAAAAGGTTAGGTTAGAATTGCTCGAGGAGTGGGCCATAGAAAACGGCCTGCTAGTCCTCAATCGTGGGTCAGTGCACACGATCCCGATTTTGACGCCAGGGAGGCGGAATTGTACGAGGTCTATAGAGCGGCCAAGAAGACCCTGAAGATCTCCATCAAGCGGGCCAAAGATCAGGCCCGCCAAGAGCTGCTGGGGACTCTGGACCGTAACCCCTGGGGGCGTCCATACCTTATGGTCAGGGGCAAGCTTCGCCCCTGGGCACCCCCCTTGTCCCAGAGTCTCCGGCCACAGTTGGTGGAGGAGGTGGTGGCCGCTCTGTTTCCTTTACAGGCGGAGCACACTCCTCCGTCGTTGGTTCCGCCTTCCATGGCGTCCAGCGCGGACTTTGACGACGACGTGGTTCCCGAAGTGACCCAAGTAGAGTTGCGAGCGGCGGTGTCGAGATTTCGCTCGAAAAACACCGCCCCAGGGCCCGATGGCATTCCAGGCCTTGCGTTGGCCCTGGTCCTGGAGGAGCTCGCGCCCCGACTCAGGGGGCTCCTCAGTGAGTGTTTGCAGCAGGGCCAGTTTCCGCGCCAATGGAAGGTGGGGAAACTGGTCCTGATCAGGAAGGAAGCGCGCCCGGCGGACTCTCCGTCCGCCTACCGACCCATTGTGTTGCTGGACGAGGTGGCTAAACTGTTTGAGTTTATCATCGCGGAGCGCCTCGTCCAGCGTCTGTCTTCAGTGGGTCCGGATCTGGCGGAGAATCAATATGGTTTCCGCCGCGGGCGCTCCACTATCGATGCAGTCCTGCAAGTAAGGAGCCTGGCGGAGGATGCGGTGTCCCGGGGCGAGGTCGTCTTCGCGGTGTCTCTAGACATCGCGAATGCCATCAATACCTTGCCCTGGAGTTGTATCAGGGAGGCACTCGTTTTCCATCGAGTGCCGACCTACCTCCGCCGCATAGTCGGTCGATATCTATCGGAGAGGGTAGTAGTCTACCCGGGTCACGACGGTTGGAGTCGGCGAGAGATGTCGTGCGGTGTTCCGCAGGGATCGGTTCTGGGTCCGCTCCTGTGGAACATCGGTTACGACTGGGTGCTGCGAGGTGCGCTCCTCCGTGGCGTCGGCGTCATTTGTAACGCCGACGACACGCTTGTCACGGCGAGGGGTAAGTCGCACCGGGCGGCGGCCATACTGGCGACCACTGGGGTCGCACAAGTCGTCAATAGTATCCGGCGGTTGGGCCTCGAGGTGGCCTTGTCCAAATCCGAGGCCGTTTGTTTTCACGGCCCTCGGAACCGGCCACCTCCAGGGGCCCATATCATGGTAGGAGGGGTCCGCATCGGCGTCGAGTCAACCCTAAAGTATTTAGGTCTCTTGCTCGACGGCCGATGGGACTTTACAGCCCACTTCAGTCGTTTGGCCCCCATTCTTCGGGGCGCTGCAGGTGCGCTCGCGCACCTGCTGCCCAACCTTGGGGGGCCAAATACCTCCTGCCGGAGGCTCTACGAGGGGGTCGTGCGGTCCATGGCTCTATATGGGGCCCCAGTTTGGGCGGACAACCTGACGGCCCGTAACATCTCGGCGCTTCGTGCGCCACAGCGCGCCATGGCCGTCAGGTTGATTAGAGGATACCGCACGATCTCGTTCGAGGCTGCGAGCCTCCTCGCCGGATCGATGCCATGGGACCTGGAAGCGGCGCTCCTGGCGTCGCTCTATCGTTGGCGCCAGGAGGCGCTAGCTCGGGGCGAAGGACCTACTCTTTCCGCTGTCGAGGCGGCGAGGTCCGAGCTCCGCCAGGTCCTAGTGGCCAATTGGAAGGAACGACTTGTGCACCCCAGTGCCGGGCACGCCACGATCGTGGCGGTAAGTCCCGTGTTTGAGGAGTGGCTGGAGAGGCGGCATGGCGCCCTCACCTTCCGGCTGACACAGGTTTTGACCGGCCATGGTTGTTTTGGCCGGTTCCTGTGTCGCATAGGCCGGCAAGAGACGCCCGGTTGTCACCACTGCGGCGACTGCCGCGACGTTGTTGAGAACACGGCGCTGCACACATTGGCGGTTTGCCCCGCCTGGGCATCGCAGCGCCGTGAATTGATCGCGGCAGTCGGATCGGTTGCCCTCTCGCTCCCGGCCGTAGTTCTGTCTATGGTCCGGAGTGAGAGGTCGTGGAACGCCGTCGCCTCCTTCTGTGAGGAAGTCATTTCCATCAAGGAGGCGGCGGAGCGGGAGAGGGAGCGTTTAAACCCTCTCCCCAACCGCAGAGCCGGGCGCCGGACGGCGCGGACCGCTCACCTACCGGCTTACTCAGGTGCTCTCCGGACACGGCTGTTTCGGAGAGTACCTTTGCAAGATAGCCGGTAGGGAGCCGACAACCAGGTGTCACCATTGTGAGGAGTGTGACCGGGACACGGCGCAGCACACGCTGGAGGAGTGCCCGGCGTGGGCCGCGGAGCGCTGTGCCCTGGTCGCTGTGATTGGCCCCGACCTCTCGTTGCCGACCGTCATATCCAAGATGGTCGGCGACGACAGGTGCTGGGGTGCAATGAGGTCCTTCTGCGAGTCTGTCATCTCGCAGAAGGAGGCGGCGGAGCGGGCGCGTGAGGACGATCCTTACGCCCTGGAAGGCCGCCGCCGGAGGAGGGGGCGCAGGAGACGCGCTTATGTCGCTCTCCTGCCCCCCACTTAAGGGTTCCGGGTGGCAAGGCCTCAGGGGGGCCTGCCACCCGTAAACTAAGAACCCTGAGAGGGCGCGCGCGGTGTTCCCGTGCGCCTTCCAACGCCGAAAGGGGAGAGCGGTGAAGCTCTCCCCTGGGGACAAGAGGGGGTCGGGTCCTAAAAAAAAAATGACCCGGCCCGCACCCACACGGGGGGGCCTGCTATGGATGACTCAATTCTTTTAAGAGCTCCCAACAGGCCCCCCCATTGGATGAGAGAGGGAACACCCCAGGTTTTTTAGTGGGTATACCAGCGCTTTTTTCTTGCTGGGGAGTCCCACACGCCCCGCCGGTGCCGTCCCCTAGCCGGCGGGTAGTGCATGAAGCATTTTTCCTGGGTAACAAAAAAAAAAAAAGGTTAGGTTAGGTTAGGTTAGGTTAGGTTGGGGTGGGGTGTGTGGCCAGAGAGAACCTCCTAGTGTGCCTGACGGTTGCTAGTCCTTTCCACATTTTCCGTGGATGGGAACGGCAGACGTTGGGCCGGTACACCCCGGGCAACACGGGTAATCATGTCCTTTCGGGGGCATTATTACTCGTGGCTAATACTCTGGCACGCGCGTAGGGAACCCGAGGCATTTTGTCTCGGGGTTATCGGCCCGCGAGGGCCGCGTTTTGGGGGTCTCTCCACGTGTTCCTCTGATTAACAGAGGACACGTGGATTTGAGACAGGGGGGGATAGAGGAAGAAAACCTCTTTAAAAAATCACCAGTGGGGGCCGTAAGGCCGGGGCGGTTTATTTTATTTTATTTTATTTACTTTATTTTATTTTTATTTTATTTACTTTATTTTATTTTTAGTTTTATTTTATTTTATATATTTTTACATTATTTGTACTAGTAGCACTAGTAATACACAAGCTCTTGTAGTCGGATACCACATCTGGTATTGATGGATTGTGCGTAGAGTTGAGGGCTGCCAGTAGTCCTGGCATTAGGCGGTGGCACATAGGGGAGGGGAAACCTAACCCTGCCTCCGTCTTCACATCGTTACCCGTTGAGTGTCGTTGATCACGTCTAGCGGCTCAACGGGACCGAGGGGCTTGCCTTAGTTGGCCGGCCCGCGAGAAGGAAAACTCAGACCACCCAACAGCGAAGTTGTAAAAACCTCTGGGTACCTGCCGTCCCCCAGCAGTATGTAGGCCTTCCCTCGGAATGAGCGTCACCCGAGGGTCGATTATAAATCGTCTCTACTCGTGGGAATAACATGGAAAATGAAAAAACTAAAACACCCTTAGATGAGGAAGTGAAGAAGAAGGAGGAGCACGGAGTCCCTTTGCGCGACTCCAAAGGGCGCTTCAAGCGCCCTTTACGACCACGTGCCAGCGATGGTGGAAGAATGGGGGCATGCACGCCCACCAGTGCGTGCCCTTCAGAGAGTCGGACATCATTGGCGTCGACGCCGAACGGAAGCCGGAGGAGCTCCGTCAGCCTCGGCGTCGAGTCTGAGTCCGAGGACCTGGACTCCCGCGAACTCAGCGGTCAGGTCTCTAGAACCCGGAAGCGCAGTAGGAGCCGGTCACCAGAAGCGGAGCGCAGCGCACCAGCGATCAAGGTGCCCGCCCCCAGTTCGCCGGTACATGGGTCACGGTCAGTGACCCCGAACCCATTTAGTAGGCGGGAATCGGTCGCCCGCACCCGACAAGAGGGGGAGCGCGCAGCAGAACAATTTGTTGCGCAGCTCCTGGACGAGAACTCAGATGGAGACCTCGTCCAGTCCGCCGCAGACTCTGTGGCCGCTATAATCACGGTGGCCACAAAAAGTCAGAATTTGAAGGGCACGTTCGTCAATGCCCTCAAGAAGGCGGCCTCTCACCTCCAGGAGGTGGTGCAAACGCTCGCGGAGCGCACCACCTCCGACGAGACGAGGCGGTTGCGGGCGGCAAACGACCGCCTGGCAGGGGAGGTGGCTGAGCTCCGTGCTGAGCTCAGCCAAGTTAAGGAGTGTTTGCGGCAGCCGAATGCCGTAGCTCGGCAAGGAGAGGAGCAGCGCTCCCTGCTAACCGACGCGCAGCTGCGCCAGGTCATGTCGTCCGTTGGGACAATGATCAACGTGCGGCTGGGGAGTCTGGAGGCAAGATTTCCTCCAGAACCGCGTCGCCGTCCACCACTCGCAGCGGATAACCACGCGCCCGCTGCTAGGGACCCAGTGGTCACGTCGGGCCAGCGGTCCTACGCGACGGCGGCGTCAGCGTCGGCCAGCGTCCCCGCAGGGTCGAGACCTGCGGCCAGGAACAAGGGGACTTCCAAAGCCCCTTCCCAGTCCCAGAGGGACTTCCCGCCATTGAGGCTGACACCTGCGGGCTCAACTCGCGCCCCGGCGCCGAAGGAACGGGCACCAACCAAGGGTGCGCCAAGACTGGTTTCTGTCCTTGGTCCGTCTGCGTCTTCCAATGAGGGCTGGCAGACGGCCGGGGAGAAAATGGAGATTCGGCGTCGGAAGAGGCGCGAACGCAGGAGCGCTGCGAGGGCTGCGGCTGCCGAACGAAAGAAAGAAGAAGTGAAGAAGAGTAAGAAGGCGAAAAAGAAGAGGCCCGGGAAGCTCCGGCCGCCAAGATCGGCCGCCGTGGTCGTAACGGTGTCGCCGGAGGCGGAGGAGCGTGGCCTTTCCTACGCCGCCGTCTTTAAGAAGGCGCGGGAGAGCGTCGGTGTGGCGGACTTAGGCCCCACCGGCATCAAGACCCGCCTTGCCCAAACGGGAGCTCGTATTCTCGAGTTCCCCGGTGCGGAGGGCGCAAAGACGGCGGACACAATCGCGGAAAGGCTGCGAGGGTTGTTCGGGGCGGAGGAAGGCGTAAAGATCGCCAGGCCCGTGAAGTGCGTGGAATTCCGTGTCACTGGCCTGGACGATTCTATCACGCCTGACGATGTCCGGGAGGCCATCCAGGCTAAAACTGGATGCAGCTTGGACAACATCAAGGTTGGCGCCATCCGCCCCGGTCCTGGCGGTGTCGGAGCCGTGGTAGCGCAGTGCCCCGTCGCAGCGGCCAACACTTTGGTTGCTGCAGGAAGGCTCCTCGTGGGCTGGAGTTCCGCCAAGGTCTCTTTGTTGGCGGCCAGGCCTGCGAGGTGCCATAAATGCATGGCCGAGGGGCACGTGCGCGCCACATGCAGAAGTGGCTTCGACTGCAGCGGACTATGCTTCCGCTGCGGCCAGCCGGGGCACAAGGCGACGGATTGTTCCGCCGCCCCCCATTGCCCCGCGTGTGCGGCGGGTAAATTGCCCGCCAATCATATTATGGGGCGAAGGGGATGCAACCCTCCCCGGGCTTCCAAGCCCAAGAACGTCGCGGGTAGCCCATCGACCCAGGCTACCCCCGTCGTCCTCGCCGCTCTTTCGCCGTCGCGGATGGAGGAGGATGTGGTTGCAGGTACGTCGGCCCAATAATGGACCACGACTGCACCCATCTCCTCCAGGCGAATCTCAACCACTGCGCGGGTGCGCAGGATCTCTTCCTGCAATCCATGGCGCAGTGGTCGATTGGTGTGGCCGTAGCCGCGGAGCCCTATTATGTTCCTCCCCGCCCAAACTGGGTGGGTGACCGGGACGGCTCCGTGGCAGTCGTCAGCTCCACGGCCCCGCGTTCCCCGCCCTTGTCACTCAAAGATAGGGGCTCGGGATACGTGGCGGCCGAATGGGGGGGATTACTCGTTTTCGGGGTGTACTTCTCCCCCAATCGGAGTCTGGCTGATTTCGAGGTCTTCCTCACATCCTTGGAGACCTCGATACGGCGTTTGGCATCAGGCCACGTCCTGGTGATGGGGGACTTCAACGCAAAGTCCGGAGCGTGGGGGTCTCCCAGAACGGACGCCCGCGGTAGAGCGGTGGAAGAGTGGGCGAATTCGGTGGGCCTCTGTCTGCTCAACAGAGGCACCACCGACACTTGTGTTCGGCAGCAGGGCGGGTCGATAGTGGACCTCTCGTTCGTTAGCCCTGCTGTCGCGAACAACGTAAGGAACTGGCGAGTCCTAGAGGAGGTCGAGACTCTCTCGGATCATCGCTATATCCGAGCAGAGATCTCCCGGAATCCTCAGGACCCAGTTAGGGGTCACATGGCGGACAGAGCTCCCCGGTCTCCGCGGTGGGCTGTGGGTCGTTTGAACCGGGACCTGTTAGAGGAGGCAGCCATAGTGCAGTCGTGGCTGTCCCCAGTGCCTCCTGATGAGGGGGTTGATGCTGCGGCGGGTCGCATTCGTGTTGCACTTACGCAGGTGTGCGATGCGGCCATGCCGCGCGTCCGACGTCGGCCTCCTAGGAAGGAGGTCTACTGGTGGTCCCGGGAGTTGGTGGACCTCCGCGAGGCCTGCATTCGCGCCCGGAGGTCCTACACCCGCAGCCGGCGGCAACGCCGCGATGATAACGGGGAGGGCCAGCTGTACGAAGAGTACCAAGCAGCGCGTGACACTTTAAAGCTGGCCATCTGTCGCGCCAAGGAGCAGTCGCGGCAGGAGATGCTGGAGGGACTCGATCGTGACCCCTGGGGTCGGCCATACCGCGCGGCGCTGAGCAAGCTCCGCGCGACGGGCCCCCCTCTTACCGAGTCCCTTCAGCCTAGCTTCCTCACCGAAGTGGTCGAGGGCCTATTCCCGCCACAGGCGGAGCACACGCCCCCGGCGATGGCCGCAGAGGCCGAAGTCCGGGAGGCCGACGAAGACGGTGTGGTTCCGCCTGTCACGGAGGTGGAGATGGGGGCGGCCGTTCTGCGCATTCGCTCGAAGCGGACCGCCCCCGGGCCGGACGGAATTCCGGCCCGAGTGTTGGCCCTTGCCCTTGACCACATGGGCGACCGCCTCAGGGAACTGTTTGACGCGTGTCTGTCGTCGGGGAGGTTCCCTGAGTGCTGGAAGGTGGGGAAGCTGGTGCTCCTGCCAAAACCGGGGAGAGCCCTGGACTCGGTCGCGGCCTACAGGCCTATCGTACTGCTGGACGAGGCGGGGAAGTTGCTGGAGAGGATTCTCGCTGCCCGCATCGTCCGGCACCTCGAGGAGGTGGGGCCCGATCTGTCGGACGCCCAGTTTGGTTTCCGCGCCGGGCGTTCGACGATCGACGCCATTCTGGCCCTGAGGGCCGCGACCGAGGAAGCCGTCAGGGGAGGCGGCGTACTGTTGGCGGTGTCCTTAGACATCGCCAACGCATTTAATACTCTGCCATTCGGCAGCATCAGAGAGGCACTCCGATTCCATGGGGTGCCCGCATACCTGAGGCTGCTGATGGCAGACTATTTGGAGCGGAGGTTTGTGTTGTGCGAGGACCGAGCAGGCGACGAAGTGCGCAGGGGGATATCGCGCGGTGTTCCACAGGGGTCCGTCCTTGGCCCTCTCCTGTGGAACATCGGCTATGACTGGGCCCTGCGCGGAGTCTTGCCCCCCGGGCTGGGCGTATTCTGTTACGCTGACGACACGTTGGTAGCAGCCCGGGGACACAACTTTGAGGAGGCGGCTCGCCTGGCCACCACGGGGGTCTCTCAGGTGGTCGGGCGAATCGAGGCGCTGGGGCTTAAGGTGGCCCTCAACAAGACGGAGGCCCTGTTGTTCCATGGGCCCCGTCGCGGGCCGCCTGCCGGCGCCTCGATCACCGTCGGCTCGGTCCTCGTACCGGTTCAGGCCCAGATGAGATATCTGGGCCTGGTGTTGGATGGGCGATGGCTCTTCGACGAGCACTTCCGCCAGCTTGAGCCGAAGCTGGACGGCGCGGCGTCCGCCCTGGGCCGATTATTGCCCAACCTGGGCGGACCCAGTTTGGCGTGCCGGAGGCTCTACACGGGGGTAGTCCGGTCGATGGCGCTGTACGGCGCACCGGTGTGGGCGGGGTCCCTGACCGCCCAGAACCGCGCGCGGTTATGCCGACCGCAGCGCACTTTGGCGGTCAGGGCAATACGCGGGTACCGCACCGTGTCCGCAGACGCGGCATGCGCGCTGGCCGGTACACCCCCGTGGGATTTGGAGGCGGAAGTGCTCGCCGACGTTTATCGGCGAACGGCCGAATTTCGAGCAGGCGGAGGCGGTCGCCCTCTGCTCGAGCAGGTGCGTGAGTGGCGCGAGGCCGCTCGCCGAGCCATCGTGGCCCGATGGTCAGCCCGGCTGGAGGCTCCACGTGCGGGTCTTCGCACGGTGGAGGCGCTCCGGCCGGTCCTTTCGTTGTGGGTGTGGCGACAGCACGGGACCCTTTCCTTCCGACTGGTGCAGGTGTTATCCGGGCACGGGTGCTTCGGATACTACCTGCACAAGGTCGCGAGGAGGGAATCGAGTCCCGCCTGTCACCATTGCGATTGTGGCGAGGACACGGCGCAGCATACGCTGGAGTTCTGCCCGGCGTGGGCGCACCAGCGTCGTGCCCTCGTCGAGACCATCGGTATGGATCTCTCGCTATCGGCCATAATCCGCTCCATGGCCGATAGCGACAGGAATTGGTGTGCGGTCGCATCCTTCTGCGAGAACGTCATCTCGCAGAAGGAGGCGGCGGAGCGGGCCAGGGAGGAAAGTCTCCTCGCTGACCCGATCCGTCGCCGGCGAGCTGGGCGGCGTCGGCGCGCCGATGCGCGTCTGATGCCCCCCTAGCGATGGCTGAGGGTGGGAGATCGGGGTATTTTTTCTCCCACCCGCACCCTTCCGTGTAGGCGCGGCGTCTCTGGTGCACCCAGACGCCGCCGCAAGTGTTGGTGCCCGCGGGTCGTGGGCAGTCGCTGGGTGGGTCGCTGATGTTGTATCAGGTTCCGGTGGCCCACCCGCTAAGGCGAGGCGACGGTGCACAGGGGGGTTTTAGTCGGTATGCCGGCCGTTCGCTCTAGGCCGGAGAGCCCGACATAACCGTCCCACCTCTCCGAGTGGGACGGTATGCATCAGGAGCATTTCCCCCCTCCCAAAAAAAAAAAAAAAAAGGTTAGGTTGGGGTGTGGGTCAGAAAACCTCCTCGTGGTACACCCTGGGCAACGTTGGCAATAATGCTCTTCATTATTGCTGGCGGCTAATATTCTGACAACCGGTGCCTTGTGCCGTCGCGTTCGGCACCGGTGGCGGGGTGATGGACCCTAGTCCCATCCCCAGGCCGGAGGCCCTATCTTTGGGCCCGGCTCTCCGGTGCCGGGAGTCGCAAGCGGCGACCAGGCGGATCGCCTGGCGGAAAGTCTCCGCCAGGTTTTAGAGACAGAAGAGGTCCGCGTCTCCAGGCCCCAAAAGTGCGTAGATATGCGCATAACGGGCCTGGATGACTCTGTATCGAAAGAAGAGGTCGTCGCTGCCGTCGCCAGGACCGGCGCGTGCCCTGCGGAACAAATAAAGTGCGGGGACATTAAGCAGGGCCGTTCCGGTATGGGGACGGCCATTATTAGCTGTCCGGTCGCCGCCGCCAAGAAACTGGCTGATGGCCGACGTCTTTTGGTGGGGTGGGTTTCGGCGCAAATTAAAGCGCTGGAGCCCAGGCTCGCCCGGTGCTACCGCTGCCTGTCCAGCGGCCACGTGGGTGTCATGTGCCCCTCTCGGGTTGACTGCACCGGCCGCTGTTTCCGTTGCGGTCAGCCCGGTCACGTGGCCGCAACGTGCGAGGCCACGCCGCACTGTGTTTTGTGTGCGGCGGCGGGCAAACCAGCGGAGCACCGGGCGGGTGGCAAGGGGTGCGCCGCCACCAGTAAAAGACTTCCGCCACGGTCGCCTGCCTCGACGCCGGCAATAGCCAGGGCCGCCGCTCCCGCGGTCGGAGGGGCGGAGGTTAGTATGGAGACGTAATGTCTCCACGCCTCCGCCTCCTCCAGAGTAATTTAAACCACTGCGCCAGAGCTCAGGATCTTCTCCTCCAGAGCATGGCGCAGTGGTCAATTCATGTCGCCATCGTCGCCGAGCCCTATTTTGTCCCTCCCAGGGCTGATTTGGGTAGGGGACCTAGATGGCTCGGTGGCGCTAATTTCGCCGGCCGCCGCCGGCACCCCGTCCTTCGAGAACATCGTCCGAGGACGGGGCTGCGTCGCAGCACTCGTAGGAGAAGCGGTTGTGGTGGGCGGCTACTTCTCACCCAACCGACCTCTCGCCGACTTCGAGGAGTATCTCCTCGAACTGAACGTCGTCGTCGCTCGAAGCCACCCTCGGCCCGTGCTCTTCGTCGGGGACCTCAATGCCAAATCCTCGGCTTGGGGTTCCGCGACCACGGACGCGAGGGGTGAATTGCTCGAGGAGTGGGCCGTAGAAAACGGCCTGCTAGTCCTCAATCGTGGGTCAGTGCACACGTGCGTGCGTCAGCGGGGCGGGTCAGTCATTGATGTCTCGTTTACTAGCCCCGCACTAGCACGCCGTGTCCAGGGCTGGCGCGTCGTCGAGGGGGTGGAGACGTTGTCGGACCATCGTTATATACGGTTCGACGTCTCCGCCCAGACCTCCGAACCCCCGGCCCCGAGAGCCCCGATTGGGGGCGGTCCGCGTTGGGCTTTAAAGAAGCTAAATCGGGAGGTCCTCCTGGAGGCCTCCATAGTTCAGGCCTGGGTGCCAGCACCGGCCAGGCCTGACAACGTTGATGTGGAGGCCGAGTGGTTCCGGGAGGCCATAATGCAAGTTTGCGATGCGGCGATGCCTAGAGTGCCTTTAAATATTCCAGCTAGGCGTCGGGTGTACTGGTGGTCGGATCACATAGCCGACCTGCGCCATTCCTGCGTGGCGGCCAGACGCCAGTACATCCGGCTTCGTAGGAGGCGTCGCCGCCCTCCCGATTTTGACGCCAGGGAGGCGGAACTGTACGAGGTCTACAGAGCGGCCAAGAAGGCTCTTAAATTAGCCATCAAGCGGGCCAAAGATCAGGCCCGCCAAGAGCTGCTGGGGACTCTGGACCGTAACCCCTGGGGGCGTCCATACCTTATGGTCAGGGGCAAGCTTCGCCCCTGGGCGCCCCCCTTGTCCCAGAGTCTCCGGCCACAGTTGGTGGAGGAGGTGGTGGCCGCTCTGTTTCCATTACAGGCGGAGCACACTCCTCCGTCGATGGTTCCGCCTTCCATGGCGTCCAGCGCGGACTTTGACGACGACGTGGTTTCCGAAGTGACCCAAGTAGAGTTGCGAGCGGCGGTGTCGAGACTTCGCTCGAAAAACACCGCCCCAGGGCCCGACGGCATTCCAGGCCTTGCGTTGGCCCTGGTCCTGGAGGAGCTCGCGCCCCGACTCAGGGGGCTCCTCAGTGAGTGTCTTCAGCAGGGCCAGTTTCCGCGCCAGTGGAAGGTGGGGAAACTGGTCCTGATCAGGAAGGAGGGGCGCCCGGCGGACTCTCCGTCCGCCTACCGGCCCATTGTGTTGCTGGACGAGGTGGCTAAACTCTTCGAGTTTATTATTGCGGAGCGCCTCGTCCAGCGTCTTTCTTCAGTGGGTCCAAGTCTGGCGGAGCGTGGAGGATACGTGCCCCGCGTTCCGAAGCTGTGACGCTCACGCTACAGCCCGGGGCTGCGGAGCGCGGCGTAACGTACCTGTCGGTCATTGCCGAGGCCAAGGCCAAGATCAAATTATCAGATCTTGGCCTCCAGTCCGTCACCCTCAGGCAGGCTGCCACGGGTGCGCGGCTGTTCGAGGTGGCTGGTGCTGCGAGCGGCAGTGCCGAAAAGGCGGACGCTCTGGCCGCCAAGATGAGGGAGGTCCTCAACCCTGAGGACGTCCGGGTCTCCAGGCCAATGAAAACCGCAGAGGTGCGGATTGCTGGTCTGGACGACTCCGTGACCTCTGAGGAGGTGGTGGCGGCCGTTGCCCGAAGCGGAGAGTGTCCGTTGGACAAGGTGCGGGCCGGCGATATACGCGCCGACGCCACCGGACTCGGCGTAGTCTGGGTTCGGTGCCCTGTAGCGTCGGCGAAGAAGATCGCCGATAGCGGCAGATTGCTGGTTGGCTAGGTTGCAGCGAGGGTGAAACTCCTGCAGCCCCGGGCATTGCATTGCTTCCGGGCTTTGCATTGCTTCCGGTGCCTGGAGAAGGGGCACGTCCGGGCAAAGTGCACCGCCGAGATTGACCGTAGTGATCTTTGTTATCGCTGCGGTCAGCCCGGCCACAAGGCGGCCCAGTGTTCCGCGGCGCTCAACTGCAGCTTATGTTCGGCTGCGGGGAAGCCAGCGGGACACAAAGTGGGCGGAGGGGCCTGTGGCGCGCCTGCCAGCAAGGCCAAGAAGAAAAAGAAGAGGAGCTCTAAACCTGCCGGGGAAACCTCGCCACCCCCGCAGGCTAGTAGCTCCACGGCCGACTCCCGGCCCAGGACCGTTGCCAAGGGAATGGAGTGTCAATAATGGCACAATTCCATTTCCTCCAGGGCAACATCAACCACTGTGCCAGAGCTCAGGATCTCCTACTCCAGAGCATGGCAGAGTGGTCGATTCACGTGGCTGTGGTCGCCGAACCGTACTTCATTCCCGCCCGTGACAACTGGCTGGGATGCGCTGACGGTTTGGTGGCCATTATTGGCGAGACTCTGATCGACCCGTCTCGGGGCCGCGGCTGGGTTGCTGCGGTCTTGGGCGGCATTGTCATTGTGGGGGCGTATTTCTCCCCCAACAAGAGTCTCGCCGACTTTGAGGGTTTCCTTGTCGAGTTGGGCGCCGTCGTAGACCGCTATCACCCTCGTCCCGTTCTGGTGCTCGGGGATCTCAACGCCAAGTCATCGGCGTGGGGATCTCCGGTCACTGACCCTCGGGGCGAGGTGCTAGAAGAGTGGGCGGTGACGTTTGGTCTGGTCGTCCTGAATCGGGGTTCGGAATACACGTGTGTGCGGCAGCGGGGCGGATCGATAGTGGACGTCTCGTTCGCTAGCCCCTCTGTCGCCAGCCGAGTCCGCGACTGGCGTGTCGCCGTGGGGGTGGAGACGCTGTCGGACCATCGGTATATCCGGTTCGACGTCTCTGCCCAGACCGCGAGCGGCCGCCATCGAACAGCCCCGATTAACGACGGCCCGCGTTGGGCGCTTAAGCGCATCGACAGGGAACTACTCGAGGAAGCTGCCTTAGTCCAGTCCTGGATCTGGGAGTCGACGACGGCCGGCCCCGTCGACGTCGAGGCGGTGGCGCTGTGGTTTCGCGGGGCGATGACGCAGATCTGCGACGCGTCCATGCCCCGTGTCCGCCAACAGTCCTCAAGGCGCCAGGTGTACTGGTGGACCGCCGAGATCGCGCAATTGCGCGTAGCGTGCGTTGAGGCTCGTCGCCGGTACACCCGATACCGGAGACGGCGTCGACGGGATTCCGCCGAGGAGGACGCGCTGTATGAGGTGTACCGCGCTTCTAAGGAGATTCTGTGGCTGGCCATCGGCGACTCAAAGTCGCGTGCCAGGGAGGAGCTGCTGGGGTCCCTAGATCGGGATCCGTGGGGGCGCCCCTACCGTTGGGTACGGGGCAAGTTGCGTCCCTGGGCGCCTCCACTAACTCAAAGCATGCAACCCCAGTTGCTTGAGACGGTGGTATCGGCCCTCGTCCCGGAGCGAGCGGGACACTTTCCCCCGGCGATGGCTTCGCCTTCAGCCACAGACTCTCCAGAAGAGGAGAGCACCGATGTCCCCGAGGTGACGCAAGCAGAGACGAGAGCGGCCGTGTCGCGACTCCGGGCTAAGAACACAGCGCCCGGACCCGACGGAGTTCCTGGCCGAGCTCTCGTCCTAGCTCTGAAGGAGCTAGAGCCCCAGCTGAGGGGGCTCTTCACGGCATGTCTCGAGCAGGGTCAGTTTCCCAGTGTGTGGAAGGAGGGGAGGCTGGTCCTGCTCAGGAAGGAGGGGCGCCCCGCGGACTCGCCGTCCGCGTATCGGCCCATAGTGCTGCTCGACGAGGCGGGCAAACTTTTCGAGCGTATTATCGCAGATCGCCTCGTCAGCCACTTGTGCAGGGAGGGGCCGAACCTGGACGACAACCAATTTGGTTTTCGTCGGGGGCGCTCCACCATAGACGCCATCATGCGCGTGAGGGCCCTGGTGGAGGAGACGGTGTCCCGGGGTGGGGTGGTGCTGGCGGTGTCTTTAGATATCTCCAACGCATTCAACACCCTACCCTGGAGTTGTATTCAGGAGGCTCTGAAATACCATCGCGTGCCTCCCTACCTCTGCCGTACAGTAGGGGCTTACCTAGAGGGTAGATGCGTCACCTATCGGGGATGCGACGGTGCCCGTCGGCACCTCATGTCGTGCGGTGTTCCGCAGGGATCGGTCTTGGGACCGCTCCTGTGGAACATCGGCTACGACTGGGTGCTGAGAGGCGAACTCCTGTCGGGTGCCGACTTGACGTGTTATGCGGACGACACGCTCGTAACTGCCCGGGGGAGCTCGCACAGGGAAGCGGCGTTGATAGCCACGGCTGCGGTGTCACAGGTGGTGAACCGCATCCGGCGCAGGCGCCTGGAGGTGGCCCTAAACAAGTCGGAGGCCATGGTGTTTCATGGTCCCCGACGTGTGCCGGCGCCGGGATCACACATCGTGGTCAGCGGGGCCCGGATAGCTGTCGAGTCCACCATGAAGTATCTGGGATTGGTACTCGACAGCCGATGGGAATTCGGGCCCCACTTCCGGCGGCTGGCGCCCAAGCTGATGGGCGCAGCGGGCGCGCTTTCAACGTTGCTTCCCAACTTGGGGGGCCCGAGCGCCGCCTGTAGGCGGTTGTACGTGGGAATCGTGCGGTCCATGGCCCTGTATGGGGCCCCTGTGTGGGCGATGGACATGACGGCCAGCACTCTCGCCATTCTGCGCAAACCGCAGAGGGCGATGGCCGTCAGAGTCGTCCGCGGGTATCGCACGATTTCCTACGAGGCGGCTTGCGTCCTGGCCGGATCCCCGCCCTGGGACCTAGAGGCGAAAGTACTCGCGTCATTATATCGATGGCGCGAGGAAGAGCGGGCACGGGGCTCGAGGCCGGTGCAGCGGCAGATCGCGCTGCGCCGAGAGGAGCTCCGTCAGGTCTTGGTGGCGGAATGGCGGCAAAGGCTTCTGCGCCCTGCCGCCGGCCTCACTACCGTCGAGGCGATCCGGCCGGTACTCAACGACTGGCTCGGAAGAAGGCACGGCTCCCTGTCGTTTAGGGTGACGCAGGTGCTGTCGGGGCACGGCTGCTTCGGCAAGTACCTGTGCCGCATAGGCAGGGAGCCGGACGCTCGGTGCCATCACTGCGTCCATTGCGGGGAGGACACGGCGCAACATATGCTCGCCGAGTGTGTAGCTTGGGAGGAGCAGCGCCGTGTCCTCACAAATGAAGTAGGAGGCGATCTGTCGCTGCCGGCCGTAGTGCGGAGGATGGTTGGTAGCGCAGAGTCGTGGGACGCGGTGGTGTCCTTCTGCGAGGACGTGATGTCGCAGAAGGAAACTGCGGAACGGGAGAGGGAGATCTCGACTCCCTTCCCCGGCCGCAGAAGGCGCACCGGGCGCAGGAGAAGGGCGGACAACGCCCTTTTCCGGCCCCCATGAATGGGTCCAGGGGCGAGGCACTTGGGGAAGTCCCCGCCCCCTATTCGATGGACCCGAGTCGCAGGCGCGCGCGGGTGTCGGCGCGCGCCTTTGAGGCGATGCACGGGGTAGTTCAACACCTCACTACCCCATGCAGGAGACGAGGCCCGGACAGACCCGGCCAGCACTAGTGCGGGGCTGCGGAAGAATTTGGACTCCCGCGGCCCCGCGCGCACGTGCGAGGAGACACCGGGGTGGTTTAAGCCGGTAAAAGTCCGGCACGCCCCTCCGCCTTTCCCCAGGCGGTAGTCCATGAGGATTTCCCCCCGAAAAAAAAAAAAAAAAGGTTAGGTTAGGTTCCCGCCTGATGGCGGCAGCGGGAGCGCTTAGCTCTCTGCTGCCGAATATCGGGGGGCCCAGTGTCGTCTGTCGCCGCCTCTATTTGGGGGTGGTGCGGTCGATGGCCCTATATGGAGCGCCCATCTGGGCTGGCGCCCTTGGTCGCCTAAATATCGCCCTCCTCAGGAGACCTCAGAGGGCGATGGCGATCAGGGTGTCACGGGCGTACCGCACCGTCTCCTTTGAGGCGGCGTGCGTTTTGGCGGCATCGCCGCCCTGGGATTTGGAGGCGGAGGTCCAAGCGTCAGTGTATTACTGGCGCGCTGACCTCTGGCTCCAGGGAGAGGAACCCACGCACGGGGCGGTGGAGACGCGAAGGTCCCAGGCTCGACTGGTCCTCGAGGCAAAGTGGAAGAATAGGCTGGCCCAGCCCCGCTACGGGGTGAGGACCGTCGAGGCTGTCCGTCCGGTGATAAGGGAGTGGACGGACAGACGGCGCGGACCGCTCACCTACCGGCTTACTCAGGTGCTCTCCGGACACGGCTGTTTCGGAGAGTACCTTTGCAAGATAGCCGGTAGGGAGCCGACAACCAGGTGTCACCATTGTGAGGAGTGTGACCGGGACACGGCGCAGCACACGCTGGAGGAGTGCCCGGCGTGGGCCGTGGAGCGCTGTGCCCTGGTCGCTGTGATTGGCCCCGACCTCTCCTTGCCGACCGTCATATCCAAGATGGTCGGCGACGACAGGTGCTGGGGCGCAATGAGGTCCTTCTGCGAGTCTGTCATCTCGCAGAAGGAGGCGGCGGAGCGGGGGCGTGAGGACGATCCTTACGCCCCGGAAGTCCGCCGCCGGAGGAGGGGGCGCAGGAGACGCGCTTATGTCGCTCTCCTGCCCCCCACTTAAGGGTTCCGGGTGGCAAGGCCTCAGGGGGGCCTGCCACCCGTAAACTAAGAACCCCGAGAGGGCGCGCGCGGTGTTCCCGCGCGCCTTCCAACGTGGATGGGGGAGAGCGGTGAAGCTCTCCCCTGGGGACAAGAGGGGGTCGGGTCCTAAAAAAAAAATGACCCGGCCCGCACCCACACGGGGGGGGCTGCTATGGATGAGTCAATTCTGTTAAGAGCTCCCAACAGGCCCCCCCATTGGAGGAGAGAGGGAACACCCCAGGTTTTTTTTTTTTTTTTTTTTTTAGTGGGTATACCAGCGCTTTTTTCTTGCTGGGGAGGCCCACACGCCCCGCCGGTGCCGTCCCCTAGCCGGCGGGTAGTGCATCAAGCATTTTTCCTGAGTACCAAAAAAAAAAAAAAAAAAACGGTTAGGTTAGGTTAGGTTGGGGTGTGTGGCCAGAGAGAACCTCCTAGTGTGCCTGACGGTTGCTAGTCCTTTCCACATTTTCCGTGGATGGGAACGGCAGACGTTGGGCCGGTACACCCCGGGCAACACGGGTAATCATGTCCTTTCGGGGACATTATTACTCGTGGCTAATACTCTGGCACGCGCGTAGGGAACCCGAGGCATCTTGCCTCGGGGTTATCGGCCCGCGAGGGCCGCGTTTGGGGGTCTCTCCACGTGCTCCTCTGATTAGCAGAGGACACGTGGATTTGAGACGGGGGGGATAGAGGAAGAAAACCTCTTTAAAAAATCACCAGTGGGGGCCGTAAGGCCGGGGCAGGGTGCGTAGGCGTCCTGCCCAGTCGGGCAGATTTGGGGCGGGTGGATCGGTCCAGCATGGACCCCCATCCGGCCCAACACGGGGGGGATAGAGGAAGACAACCTCTCTAAAAAATTACTAGTGGGGGCCGTCAGGCCGAGGTGGGAACCATGGGTTTCCTGCCCAGGCGGGCGCTCTTGGGGCGGGTGGATTGGTCCAGCATGGACCCCCATCCGGCCCAACCCGTAATCCTGAACTGACAGGACCGGGGGCCTTCGGGCTGCGAGGAAGAAAACCTCTATAAAAATAACCCAAAGCTTAAGCTTTTGTGGCCCGGCGAGGGGCTGTATGGCTGGGGGGAACCCAGCCATTAGGGCCACCCAATTAAAATAATGAAAATGTCGGATAAAGGTCATAGACTACCCCAGGAGGGTACCGGGCGCGCCGCGCCCGGAGAATCCCTCACGGAGCCATCTGGCTCCGTCAGCCCCTCGTATTCTGGGGGGGGCAACCGCCATTCCAGCGTAGTGCCGCGCGAAACATCTGGCACCAAAACCCCTGCAAAGGGGCAAAAGGGGAAGGTTGGGGGGGATATGCCCCCGCCAACAGCTGTGGATGGAGTCCCGGCCGTGAGGACACGGTCGAGGTGTCGGGTTGCGGCGCTGGCACGCAGCGACTCCGCGTCGAGTGTGTACAGCGCCGGCACCGGCACTGACATGGACGTCGAGTCGCGGGCGGGCTCGGGCTCGGAAGCCAGTCGGCCTCGGAGCCGGTGCTCGTCGGCGGCTCTACGGGAGAGTGAGGAGGGGAGGGATAGCCCAGCTTCCCTCGCCCTCAAGTTTCGAGTGACGCCCGGCGCTTCCGCGAAGCGCCGGAAGACGTCTCATCACGCGCCGTCCAATTCTGGCTCGGACACGGAGGTGGAGGTAGTGGAGGGGACGCCCTGTGTAGGAAGGGCTGATTCCCCGATGCCGCCTCCCTCCGCGAGGAAGCTCCTCGGGCAGCCTTTGCCTGCCCGTCGAGACTTCCTCAAGAGGGCTGGGGTCCCGGATGCGTCCCCCTCCGGGGGAGACTCGGTTGCCGACCTCAGGCAACGATTTGAGGCTGGCGCCGAGACCGTCCTGAGGGTGGCGGCCCGGTCCGGCAACCTGAAGGGGGGGTTCATCCGGGACCTGAAGACTGCAACGGCAGATATGAAGGAGGCCTTCTTCAATCTGTGGGGGCAGACCTCTTCTGACCTCCAGAGGCGCTGGAGGGCAGAGAATGAGGGGCTGCATCGGCAGCTGGCGGAGCTCCGGGCGGAGGTAGCAGCTATGAAGGCGGCCACTGCCACTGCCGCTCGGGCCGTCGAGTTTCCGCCCCTCCCCCGGCGCACAGTGCAGCCCGTCACTCCCGCGGAGGACCGGCGTCCCGCCTGGGCGGAGGATTTGATGCGGGCCACGGTGGCTCAGGCACGCAATGTCGTGGAGGCGTGCCTGGCCAACTATGGCCTCGCGCCCGTGCCGACCCCGGGCCCTCCGCTTGGGGGCCGCCCCCGAATGGTTGGAGGAGCGCCGGCGGGCCCCGCGCCCTCCGGCCAACCGGTGGCACGGCAGATGTCTGCCCCCACACCGTCGGCTTCCTCTTCCAAGGGGAAAGGGAAAGGGAAGGGCAAGGGGAGCCCCTCACAGGCTGACTGCACCGGTCGCTGCTTTCGTTGCGGTCAGCCTGGTCACGTGGCCGCTATGTGTGAGGCCACGCCGCACTGCATCTTGTGTGCGGCGGCGGGCAAATCTGCGGAGCACCGGGCGGGTGGCAAGCAGTGTGCCGCCACCCACAAAAAGCTACCCCCAAGGTCGCCTGCCTCGTCTTCGGCAGCAGCTAAGGTTGCCGCTCCCACGGTTGGAGGGGCGGAGGTCAGCATGGAGACGTAATGTCTCCGCGCCTCCGTCTCCTCCAAGGGAATTTAAACCACTGCGCCAGAGCTCAGGATCTTCTCCTCCAGAGCATGGCGCAGTGGTCAATTGATGTTGCCATCATAGCCGAGCCCTATTTTGTCCCTCCCAGGGCTGACTGGGTAGGGGACCTCGTTGGCTCGGTGGCGTTAATTTCGCCGGCCGCCGCCGGCACCCTGTCCTTCGAGAACATCGTCCGAGGACGGGGCTGCGTCGCAGCACTCGTAGGAGAAGCGGTTGTGGTGGGCGGCTACTTCTCACCCAACCGACCTCTCGCCGACTTCGAGGAGTATCTCCTCGAACTGAACGTCGTCGTCGCTCGAAGCCACCCTCGGCCCGTGCTCTTCGTCGGGGACCTCAATGCCAAATCCTCGGCTTGGGGTTCCACGACCACGGACGCGAGGGGTGAATTGCTCGAGGAGTGGGCCGTAGAAAACGGCCTGCTAGTCCTCAATCGTGGGTCAGTGCACACGTGCGTGCGTCAGCGGGGCGGGTCAGTCATTGATGTCTCGTTTGCTAGCCCCGCACTAGCACGCCGTGTCCAAGGCTGGCGCGTCGTCGAGGGGGTGGAGACGTTGTCGGACCATCGTTATATACGGTTCGACGTCTCCGCCCAGACCTCCGACCCCCCAGCCCCGAGGACCCCGATTGGGGGCGGTCCGCGTTGGGCTTTAAGGAAGCTAAATCGGGAGGTCCTCCTGGAAGCCTCCATCGTTCAGGCCTGGGTGCCAGCACCGGCCAGGCCTGACAACATCGAGATGGAGGCCGAGTGGTTCCAGGAGGCCGTAAGGCAAGTTTGTGATGCGGCGATGCCTAGAGTACCTTTAAATGTTACAGGTAGGCGTCGGGTGTACTGGTGGTCGGACCATATCGCCGTCCTGCGCCATGCGTGCGTGGCGGCCAGGCGCCAGTACATCCGGCTTCGAAGGAGGCGTCGCCGCCCTCCCGATTTTGACGCCAGGGAGGCGGAACTGTACGAGGTCTACAGAGCGGCCAAGAAGACCCTGAAGATCTCCATCAAGCGGGCCAAAGATCAGGCCCGCCAAGAGCTGCAGGGGACTCTGGACCGTAACCCCTGGGGGCGTCCATACCTTATGGTCAGGGGCAAGCTTCGCCCCTGGGCGCCCCCCTTGTCCCAGAGTCTCCGGCCACAGTTGGTGGAGGAGGTGGTGGCCGCTCTGTTTCCTTTACAGGCGGAGCACACTCCTCCGTTGATGGTTCCGCCTTCCATGGCGTCCAGCGCGGACTTTGACGACGACGTGGTTCCCGAAGTGACCCAAGTAGAGTTGCGAGCGGCGGTGTCGAGACATCGCTCGAAAAACACCGCACCAGGGCCCGACGGCATTCCAGGCCTTGCGTTGGCCCTGGTCCTGGAGGAGCTCGCGCCCCGACTCAGGGGGCTCCTCAGTGAGTGTCTTCAGCAGGGCCAGTTTCCGCGCCAGTGGAAGGTGGGGAAACTGGTCCTGATCAGGAAGGAGGGGCGCCCGGCGGACTCTCCGTCCGCCTACCGGCCCATTGTTTTGCTGGACGAGGTGGCTAAACTCTTCGAGTTTATTATTGCGGAGCGCCTCGTCCAGCGTCTTTCTTCAGTGGGTCCGGATCTGGCGGAGAACCAATATGGTTTCCGCCGCGGGCGCTCCACTATTGACGCTGTCCAGCGTGTGAGGAGCCTGGCGGAGCATGCGGTGTCCCGGGGCGAGGTCGTCTTCGCGGTGTCTCTTGACATCGCGAATGCCTTTAACACCTTGCCCTGGAGTTGTATCAGGGAGGCACTCGTTTTCCATCGAGTGCCGACCTACCTCCGCCGCATAGTCGGGGCATAATTATAGGAGAGGGTAGTAGTCTACCTGGGTCACGACGGTTGGAGTCGGCGAGAGATGTCGTGCGGTGTTCCACAGGGATTGGTTCTGGGTCCGCTCCTGTGGAACATCGGTTACGACTGGGTGCTGCGAGGTGCGCTCCTCCGTGGCGTCGGCGTCATTTGTTACGCCGACGACACGCTTGTTACTGCGAGGGGTAAGTCGCACCGGGCGGCGGCCATACTGGCGACCGCTGGGGTCGCACAAGTCGTCAATCGTATCCGGCGGTTGGGCCTCGAGGTGGCCCTGTCCAAGTCCGAGGCCGTTTGTTTTCACAGCCCTCGGAACCGGCCACCTCCAGGGACCCATATTATGGTAGGAGGGGTCCGCATCGGCGTCGAGTCAACCCTAAAGTATTTAGGTCTCTTGCTCGACGGCCGATGGGACTTTACAGCCCATTTTCGACGTTTGGCCCCCATTCTTCGGGGCGCTGCAGGCGCGCTCGCGCGTCTGCTGCCCAACCTTGGGGGGCCAAATACCTCCTGCCGGAGGCTCTACGAGGGGGTCGTGCGGTCCATGGCCCTGTATGGGGCCCCAGTTTGGGCGAACAGCCTGACGGCCCGTAATATTTCGGCGCTTCGTGCGCCACAGCGCGCCATGGCCGTCAGGTTGATAAGAGGATACCGCACGATCTCGTTCGAGGCTGCGAGCCTCCTCGCCGGATCGATGCCATGGGACCTGGAAGCGGCGCTCCTGGCGTCGCTCTATCGTTGGCGCCAGGAGGCGCTAGCTCGGGGCGAAGGACCTACTCTTTCCGCTGTCGAGGCGGCAAGGTCCGAGCTCCGCCAGGTCCTAGTGGCCAAATGGAAGGAACGACTTGTGCACCCCAGTGCCGGGCACGCCACGATCGTGGCGATAAGTCCCGTGTTTGAGGAGTGGCTGGAGAGGCGGCATGGCGCCCTCACCTTCCGGCTGACACAGGTTTTAACCGGCCATGGTTGTTTTGGCCGGTTCCTGTATCGCATAGGCCGGCAAGAGACGCCCGGTTGTCACCACTGCGGCGACTGCCGCGACGTTGTCGAGGACACGGCGCTGCACACTTTGGCAGATTGCCCCGCCTGGGCATCGCAGCGCCATGAATTGATCGCGGCAGTCGGATCGGTTGCCCTCTCGCTCCCGGCCGTAGTTCTGTCTATGGTCCGGAGTGAGAGGTCGTGGAACGCCGTCGCCTCCTTTTGTGAGGAAGTAATTTCGAACAAGGAGGCGGCGGAGCGGGAGAGGGAGCGTTTAAACCCTCTCCCCAACCACAGAGCCGGGCGCCGGAGGGCGCGAGATGACCTCCAGCCACCCTGAGGTTTGACCTGGGGGTGGCGGGCTTTCTGGGCCTGCCCGCCATCCGTTCAGCACCAGGTCCGAGAGGCGGCGTGCGTGTTCCCACGCGCGCCTCTGTGTCGAGTCCGTCTCCCCTCTAGGGGGGGGACAGTAGGGAATATTTAGAAGGTACCAGCGGGTAGATCGTTCGTGTAGTGGCCTGCCGTTTCATACGGCGGGCCGTAACCTCGGCGGGGTCGCGACTGCATGTGAAAGTGATTTGCGCGGCCCTGCCGATAGTGGTTTGTCGAGGAACACCGTGGTAGGTTTAGTCGGTATTCCGGGAGGTCCATTTTATTGTTAACATCTTTCTTTTACCCCGGCGAGTCCGACATAACCCCTCCGCCCGCCCCCGCGGAGGGGTATGCGTCATAGCATTCCCCCACGTTAAAAAAAAAAAAAAAGGAGAGGGGGGACAGTAGGGAATATGTAGAAGGTACCAGCGGGTAGATCTTTTGTGTAGTGGCCTGCCGTTTCATACGGCGGGCCGTAACCTCGGCGGGGTCGCGACTGCATGTGAAAGTGATTCGCGCGGCCCCGCCGACAGTGGTTTGTCGAGGAACACCGTGGTAGGTTTAGTCGGTATTCCGGGAGGTCCATTGTATTGTTTAACATCTTTCTCTTACCCCGGCGAGTCCGACATAACCCCTCCGCCCGCCCCCGCGGAGGGGTATGCGTCATAGCATTACCCACGAAAAAAAAAAAAAAAAAAAACAAAAGGTTTGGTTAGGTTAGGTTAGGTTAGGTTAGGTTGGGGTGTGTGGCCAGAGAGAACCTCCTAGTGTGCCTGACGGTTGCTTGTCCTTTCCACATTTTTCGTGGATGGGAACGGCAGACGTTGGGCCGGTACACCCCGGGCAACACGGGTAATCATGTCCTTTCGGGGGCATTATTACTCGTGGCTAATACTCTGGCACGCGCGTAGGGAACCCGAGGCATCTTGTCTCGGGGTTATCGGCCCGCGAGGGCCGCGTTTGGGGGTCTCTCCACGTGTTCCTCTGATTAGCAGAGGACACGTGGATTTGAGACGGGGGGGATAGAGGAAGAAAACCTCTTTAAAAAATCACCAGTGGGGGCCGTAAGGCCGGGGCGGGGTGCGTAGGCGTCCTGCCCAGTCGGGCAGTTTTGGGGCGGGTGGATCGGTCCAGCATGGACCCCCATCCGGCCCAATACGGGGGGGAGGGATAGAGTCATCTGACCTCCAGAGGCGCTGGAGGGCAGAGAATGAGGGGCTGCATCAGCAGCTTGCGGAGCTCCGGGCGGAGGTAGCGTCTATGAAGGCGGCCGCTGCCACTGCCGCTCGGGCCGTCGCCGCAAAAGCGCCCTCGGCCGCTGCCGGGGCGCCTGCCAGGGGGCCGCGGGAGGAGTTTCCGCCCCTTCCGCGACGCACAGCGCAGCCCATTGCTCCCGCGGAGGAGCGGCGTCCCGCCTGGGCGGAAGAACTGATGCGGGCCACGGTGGCTCAGGCGCGCAATGTTGTAGAGGCGTGCCTGGCCAACTATGGCCTCGCGCCCGTGCCGACCCCGGGCCCTCCGCTTGGAGGTCGCCCCCGAATGGTCGGGGGCGCGCCAGCTGGCCCCGCGCCCTCCAGCCAACCAGTGGCACGACAAATTTCTGCCCCCACACCGTCGGCTTCCTCTTCAAAGGGGAAAGGAAAGGGCAAGGGGAAGGCGATCGCCACTGTGGCCCCGCCGCGCCCTGCCCCGCAGCTCCAACCTGCCCCGGTGGCCTCTACCTCGGCTGAACAGCCGTGGACGGAGGTCACCAGAAAGAAGAGGAAGAAGAAGAAGAAGAAGGCCTCCCGGGCTCCCCTGGTAACAAATAAAAAAAAGGGCCCCCGCCCGGCCGACCTGCGGCCCCCGCGCTCTACCGCCGTTGTGGTAGAGCTGACGGAGGAGGGGCTCCGGCGGGGCGTCAGCTACGCAGGCGTCCTCCGGCAGGCCACTCAGGCTATGCAGAGTAACCTGGCTGAGATGGGCCTTGCTGGAGGCGTTATGTTTAAAGTTGCCGCCACTGGGGCCAGAATCTTAGAGGTCCCAGGTGCCACCTCCGGCGACAAGGCGGACAGGGTAGCCGCTACTATTCGGTCCCTGTTTACGCCCGAGGAGGTCAGGGTGTCCCGCCCGGTGAAGTCCGCAGAAATGCGAGTAACCGGGCTGGACGACTCGGCCTCCTCCGAGGATGTCGCCGCTGCGGTGGCACATGCCGGAGCCTGCCCTCAGGACCACGTCAGGGTGGGGGAGATGCGCCGCGGCGAGAGTGGCTTGTGCACGGTAGTGGTGCGCTGCCCCATCGCCGCGGCGAAGAAGGTGGCGGCCGGCCGTTTGCTGGTCGGGATGGTCTCGGCTCAGGTGAACCTCCTGGAGCCGAGGCCCAGGCGGTGCTACCGCTGCCTCGAACCGGGGCACGTGAGGCAGCAATGCACCGCTGAAACTGACCGCAGCGACCTTTGTTACCGCTGCGGCCAGCCCGGCCACAAGGCCGCCGCCTGCTCCGCCGAAAAGTCTTCCTGCAGCATATGTTCGGCTGCAGGAAAACCGGCGGAGCACCGGATGGGGAGCAAATCTTGCTCCCCTCCAAAAAGACGTAGGGCCAGAGGGGCGGTCGCCGGGACTCCGGCCGCCCCGGCCCCTCCCCAAGCAGGGAGCAGTGGGACGGCGATGGACACATAATTAATTATGGCCCATCGCCTCCTACAGGCGAACGTTGGCCGCTCCGCCAGGGCGCAGGATATTTTGCTGCAGCACATGGCGGAGTGGTCAATAGACATCGCCGTGGTCGCCGAGCCTTACTGCGTCCCCAACCGGCACAACTGGTTTGGGGACCTCGGGGGTTTGGCGGCCATTGTTTCGTCCGGACCCTCGCTCCTGGTGATGACAGACAGGGGCGAGGGCTATGTGTGTATTGATTGGGAGGGAACCGTCCTGATCGGGGTGTATTTTTCTCCGAACCGGCGCCTCGCCGAGTTTGAGCGATTTTTGGGCGCGGTGGGGGCCGTGATTAATCGGTACCCGTCGCGTCCGGTCGTGGTGGCGGGGGACTTCAATGCCAAATCAACGGCTTGGGGATCCCCTGTCACCGACGCTCGCGGCGACGCGCTGGAGGAGTGGGCGATTACGACCGGCCTCGTCGTTCTTAATCGGGGGTCGGTCGCCACATGCGTGCGCTGGCAGGGCGAGTCCATAGTGGACATCTCGTTCGCTAGCCCTGCCGTAGCGCGCCGCGTCCGGGACTGGCAAGTGCTGGTTGAGGCGGAGTCTCTGTCGGACCACCGTTACGTGCGGTTCGACATCTCTGCCTCGCCAGCGATCCCGGACGATCGCCCGAGGAGAGCGCACACCCCGTCGTCCCCACGATGGGCGTTGAAACGTCTCGATGCAGACGTGCTGGTGGAAGCCTCCATCGTGCAGGCCTGGACCCCGATGGTCCAAGGGCCTGTGGAGGTTGAGCAAGAAGCGGAGTGGTTCCGGGGCGCGATGACGCAGATTTGCGACGCGTCAATGCCCCGGGCCAGTGCTCAGCCTCCGAGGCGTCAGGTGTACTGGTGGTCTGACGACATCAGCCGGAAACGCGCCGCGTGCATTGCGGCGCGTCGCCAGTACACTAGGTACCGCCGACGCAGGCGGTACCGTGACCCGACCGTGGAGGCACGGCTGCGGGACGCGTACAAACAGCGGAAGTACGCCCTGCAGTCCGCCATCAGCGAGGCCAAAACCCAAAGATGGGAAGAGTTCCTGGGGACTCTCGAGGCAGATCCGTGGGGCCGTCCGTACAAGACGGTCAGGGGCAAGTTACGCCCCTGGGCCCCGCCGGTCACCGAGAGTCTCCAGCCCCGGCAATTGGAGGGTGTGATCTCCGCTCTCTTTCCTTCGAGGGCGGAGCACACGCCTCCCGTAATGGCACCACCCGAAATTGAGGAGGGCGGTGCCGATGCCGGGGCGCCAGAAGTTACAATGGCGGAGCTCGGCGCGGCAGTGATGCGGCTTCGGGGCAAGAACACCGCCCCGGGGCCGGACGGAATTCCTGGCCGCGCCTGGGTTTTGGCTTTCGACGCCCTAGGGGACCGGCTCCTCAGGCTGTTCAGCGCCTGTTTGGAGTCGGGACGGTTCCCTTCCATGTGGAAGACGGGCAAGCTGGTCCTCCTGAGAAAGGAGGGCCGCCCCGCGGATTCTCCCTCCGCGTACCGCCCCATAGTGCTGTTGGATGAGGTGGGCAAGCTCTTTGAGCGCGTAGTTGTTGCCCGCCTCTCCAAGCACCTGGTGCGGGTGGGCCCCGACTTATCCGAACGCCAGTTCGGATTCCGGGAGGGCCGATCGACGATTGACGCGATCAGCAGCGTCAAGGCCCTCTCGGAAGAGACGGTCGCCTCGCGCGGGGTGGTATTGGCGGTGTCCTTGGACATCGCCAACGCTTTTAACACCCTGCCGTGGGCGACTATTAGGGAGGCGCTCCGATTTCATGGGGTGCCTCCCTATCTACGCCGAATAGTCGGGGACTACCTGCACCAGAGGAGTGTGTTTTGTGTGGGGCGGAACGGAGAGACGTTCCGGAGGGAGATGTCGTGCGGTGTTCCACAGGGTTCGGTTCTGGGTCCGATACTGTGGAACATCGGCTACGACTGGGTGCTGCGGGGCGCCCTGCCCCCGGGCGTCGGCGTAACTTGCTACGCCGACGACACGTTGGTTACGGCCCGGGGAGCGGATTGCGGGGCAGCTGCCCGTCTTGCCACGGCTGGAGTGGCCCTGGTTGTCGGCAGGATTAGGATGTTGGGACTGGAGGTGGCGCTGGATAAGTCCGAGGCCCTGTTATTTCACGGGCCTCGGCGGGCGCCACCTCCCGATGCCCACATCATCGTTGGAGGGGTCCGCATCGGGGTGGAGCCAAGCATGAAATACTTGGGGCTCTACCTCGACGGCCGCTGGAACTTTCGCGTCCATTTTAGCCGTCTGGCCCCCCGCCTGATGGCGGCAGCGGGAGCGCTTAGCTCTCTGCTGCCGAATATCGGGGGGCCCAGTGTCGTCTGCCGCCGCCTCTATTTGGGGGTGGTGCGGTCGATGGCCCTATATGGAGCGCCCATCTGGGCTGGCGCCCTTGATCGCCAAAATATCGCCCTCCTCAGGAGACCTCAGAGGGCGATGGCGATCAGGGTGTCACGGGCGTACCGCACCGTCTCCTTTGAGGCGGCGTGCGTTTTGGCGGCATCGCCGCCCTGGGACTTGGAGGCGGAGGTCCAAGCGTCGGTGTATTACTGGCGCGCTGACCTCCGGCTCCAGGGTGAAGAACCCACGCACAGGGCGGTGGAGACGCGAAGGTCCCAGGCTCGACTGGTCCTCGTGGAAAAGTGGGAGAATAGACTGGCCCAGCCCCGCTATGGGGTGAGGACCGTCGAGGCTGTCCGTCCGGTGATAAGGCAGTGGACGGACAGACGGCGCGGACCGCTCACCTACCGGCTTACTCAGGTGCTCTCCGGACACGGCTGTTTCGGAGAGTACCTTTGCAAGATAGCCGGTAGGGAGCCGACAACCAGGTGTCACCATTGTGAGGAGTGTGACCGGGACACGGCGCAGCACACGCTGGAGGAGTGCCCGGCGTGGGCCGCGGAGCGCTGTGCCCTGGTCGCTGTGATTGGCCCCGACCTCTCCTTGCCGACCGTCATATCCAAGATGGTCGGCGACGACAGGTGCTGGGGCGCAATGAGGTCCTTCTGCGAGTCTGTCATCTCGCAGAAGGAGGCGGCGGAGCGGGGGCGTGAGGACGATCCTTACGCCCCGGAAGTCCGCCGCCGGAGGAGGGGGCGCAGGAGACGCGCTTATGTCGCTCTCCTGCCCCCCACTTAAGGGTTCCGGGTGGCAAGGCCTCAGGGGGGCCTGCCACCCGTAAACTAAGAACCCTGAGAGGGCGCGCGCGGTGTTCCCGTGCGCCTTCCAACGTTGAAAGGGGAGAGCGGTGAAGCTCTCCCCTGGGGACAAGAGGGGGCCGGGTCCTAAAAAAAAAATGACCCGGCCCGCACCCACACGGGGGGGCCTGCTATGGATGACTCAATTCTTTTAAGAGCTCCCAACAGGCCCCCCCATTGGATGAGAGAGGGAACACCCCAGGTTTTTTAGTGGGTATACCAGCGCGTTTCTGCTGGGGAGTCCCACACGCCCCGCCGGGTGCCGTCCCCTAGCCGGCGGGTAGTGCATCAAGCATTTTTCCTGGGTACCAAAAAAAAAAAAAAAAAAAAAAAAAAAAGGTTAGGTTAGGTTGGGGTGTGGGTCAGAAAACCTCCTCGTGGTACACCCTGGGCAACGTTGGCAATAATGCTCTTCATTATTGCTGGCGGCTAATATTCTGACAACCGGTGCCTTGTGCCGTCGCGTTCGGCACCGGTGGCGGGGGGATGGACGCTAGTCCCATCCCCAGGCCGGCGGCCCTATTTTTGGGCCCGGCTCTCCCAGTACCGCTCTGTTTTAGAGTGGACATGGGAGAGCCTCTTTGACGGGTTCGGCGTGCACTCACCCTGCCGCTGAACAGACAACGGGGTCCCTTCTCGTCACTCTGACGACTCTCCCCCCCTTTCTTCGTCCCTCTTTATTTTGTCCCCCTTTTTTGTTTTTTGTCTCTTGTTTTTGGTTTTGTCCCCTTTTTGTTTTTGTTTTGGTTCTGCGTCCATTTTGTCCCCTTTTGTTTTTGTTTTCGTTGTTCCCCCCTTTCTTTTGTCTTTTGTCCCCGTTGTCACCGTCTAGAGCAAATCGTAACCCCGTATTGTGCAGTGTCGTGGATCACGTCTCGCGGCTGCTGACGGGACCGAGGGTCTTGGCTTCACCGCCCGGACTGCGAGGGAGTGGCCCTCTATAAAAACCACCCCGAATCTCAAGTTGCTGCCGCACGGCGAGGAGATGCATGGCTGATGGGTAGTTCAGTCGTTAGTGCGGCCCCTCAGGGTACCTGCCGTCCCCCTGTAGTAATAGGCTTGCCCGGGTATCGGGATCTCTGCCCGGGTTGACTTTTATTTCTACCATTCTCGTGGGTCTAATTATGGAAAATCAAATTAAATCTATTTTAAAAACGAAGTCGAAGGTAGAAGAAAGTCAGTCACGCACGCCCAGTTCTGCGCGATCTGACGAAGATGAAGATTACGTGCCGTCAGAGCACGACAGTGACGTTGTGGAGCTTACTTCGGAGGCTACTCCGGAGAAAGCTCCACGCAAACGCTTGCGGTCTGCGCAGGAATCGGAGTCGGATGGCTCCAGCGAGGACGCGATTCCGGCGCCGAAAGTTACGACGGCGCGACGTGGACGCGGTCGTCCGCCCACCCACGGGAGGTACGTGGGTCTGGGGCAAGCGAAGGCCGAACTTGCTGCAGCGTTGCAGAAGGCCGACGCCGAGGAGCGCACGTCCGAAGAGGACCGACTAATTGGTGCAGCGGCCCGGCGAGTTGCCGCAGGACGAAAACAGCAGGTGGCCGTGCCAGATGCTGAGGACGAGCCGGTGACGCGGCTGAAGACCCGACTAGACGACGCCTTGGAGGCGATCCGTCTGGTCTCCAAAAAGTCGAAGGGTCTGAAAGGCACGTGCCAGAAGACCCTTAAAGAGTCGATGGAGGCCATTCGGGAGATTGCGGAGGCCGTCTTCAGCCGCACAGCCAGCGAAGAAGTCCAAAAACTGCAGGCCGAAAATTCTAGATTAGCGCAGGAGCTTGCCGAGCTCAAAAGACGTCAGGAGGACTTTGAGAAGCGGCAGGACCAGGACGCTAACAGGAAGGAGTCGGAGCTCGTGGCTCTGGTCCGGCAGGAGCTTGGCGAATTTCGCTCCAAGCTCTCGGTTATGGAGGGCCGGCTGCTGCGCCCTCCGTTGGCAGCGGACAGAGCCAGAGAGCCTCCCCGTTCTACTCCCCCGACGTCTACGCCGCCTACGTCGTACGCGGCTAAAGCGAGAGCCCCGCGGCCTCCTCCTGTTGCTCCAGCGGGCGATATTACAGCTCCAGCAGGCCAAAAGGGCAGAAAAAAGAAGCAGGTGAAGAGCGCACCCGTTGCCCCCAAGGAGCGCCCCGCCACTGCTACGAAGCAACCTGCAGCCACCCCACGCAGAGCCGACGACTGGGAGGTCGTCGGTAAGAAGAAGGAGGAGGCCAAGAAGAGGAAGAAGGCGGCCAAGAAGGCCAGGCAGGCGGCCAAAAAGGCGGCGAGGAAGCTCCAGGCCCCTCGCTCCACTGCAGTTGTGTTAACACTGCAGCCGGCTGCCATCGAGCGAGGGACCACTTATGCGGAGCTCCTCAAGAAGGCGCGGACGGCGATCGACCCCGGCACACTGGGTATAACAACAGGCTTGCGGTGCCGGACAACCCAGACCGGTGCCCGCCTTATCGAAGTGCCGGGAGTCGCAAGCGGCGACCAGGCGGACCGCCTGGCGGAAAGTCTCCGCCAGGTTTTCGAATCAGAGGAGGTCCGCGTCTCCAGGCCGCAAAAATGTGTAGATTTGCGCATTACGGGCCTGGATGACTCAGTTGTTAAGGAAGAGGTCGTCGCTGCCGTCTCCAAGACCGGAGGGTGCCCTGTGGATCAAATAAAGTGCAGCGAAATCCAGCAGGGCCGCGCCGGAATGGGGACGGCAATTATCAGCTGTCCCGTGGCCGCCGCCAAAAAGCTGGCCGATGGCCGCCGAATTTTAGTGGGTTGGGTGTCGGCGCAGGTCAAGGTCTTGGACCCTAGGCCCGCCCGATGCTATCGTTGCCTTTCGAGCGGCCATGTGGGCGTCAAGTGCCCCTCACAGACTGACTGCACCGGCCGCTGTTTCCGCTGCGGTCAGCCTGGTCACATGGCCGCAACCTGTGAGGCCCCGCCGCACTGTATCTTGTGTGCGGCGGCGGGCAAATCAGCTAAGCATCGGGCGGGTGGCAAGGAGTGCGCCGCCACCCACAAAAAACTACCCGCTGTCTCATCGTCGGCAGCAGCCAAGGCCGCCGCTTCTGCGGTCGGAGGGGCGGAGGTCAGTATGGAGACATAATGTCTCCTCGCCTCCGTCTCCTCCAGTGCAATTTAAACCACTGCGCCAGGGCTCAGGATCTTCTCCTCCAGAGCATGGCGCAGTGGTCAATACATGTCGCCGTTGTAGCCGAGCCCTATTTCGTCCCTCCCAGGGCTGACTGGGTAGGGGACCTAGATGGCTCGGTGGCGTTAATTTCGCCGGCCGCCGCCGGCACCCCGTCCTTCGAGAACATCGTCCAAGGACGGGGCTGCGTCGCAGCACTAGTAGGAGAAGCGGTTGTGGTGGGCGGCTACTTCTCACCCAACCGACCTCTCGCCGACTTCGAGGAGTATCTCCTCGAACTGAACGTCGTCGTCGCTCGAAGCCACGCTCGGCCCGTGCTCTTCGTCGGGGACCTCAATGCCAAATCCTCGGCTTGGGGTTCCGCGACCACGGACGCGAGGGGTGAATTGCTCGAGGAGTGGGCCGTAGAAAACGGCCTGCTAGTCCTCAATCGTGGGTCAGTGCACACGTGCGTGCGTCAGCGGGGCGGCTCTGTCATCGATGTTTCTTTTGCTAGCCCCGCACTAGCACGCCGTGTCCAAGGCTGGCGCGTCGTCGAGGGGGTGGAGACGTTGTCGGACCATCGTTATATACGGTTCGACGTCTCCGCCCAGACCTCCGACCCCCCAGCCCCGAGGACCCCGATTGGGGGCGGTCCGCGTTGGGCTTTAAGGAAGCTAAATCGGGAGGTCCTCCATCGTTCAAGCCTCCATCGTTCAGGCCTGGGTGCCAGCACCGGCCAGGCCTGACAACATCGAGATGGAGGCCGAGTGGTTCCGGGAGGCCGTAACGCAAGTTTGTGATGCGGCGATGCCTAGAGTACCTTTAAATGTTACAGGTAGGCGTCGGGTGTACTGGTGGTCGGACCATATAGCCGACCTGCGCCACTCGTGCGTGGTGGCCAGACGCCAGTACATCCGGCTTCGAAGGAGGCGTCGCCGCCCTCCCGATTTTGACGTCAGGGAGGCGGAACTGTACGAGGCCTACAGAGTGGCCAAGAAGGCTCTTAAGTTAGCCATCAAGCGGGCCAAAGATCAGGCCCGCCAAGAGCTGCTGGGGACTCTGGACCGTAACCCCTGGGGGCGCCCATACCTTATGGTCAGGGGCAAGCTTCGCCCCTGGGCGCCCCCCTTGTCCCAGAGTCTCCGGCCACAGTTGGTTCAGGAGGTGGTGGCCGCTCTGTTTCCCTCACGGGCGGAGCACACTCCTCCGCCGATGGTTCCGCCTTCCATGGCGTCCAGCGCGGACTTTGACGACGACGTGGTTCCCGAAGTGACCCAAGTAGAGTTGCGAGCGGCGGTGTCGAGACTTCGCTCGAAAAACACCGCCCCAGGGCCCGACGGCATTCCAGGTCTTGCATTGGCCCTGGTCCTGGAGGAGCTCGCGCCCCGACTCAGGGGGCTCCTCAGTGAGTGTCTTCAGCGGGGCCAGTTTCCGCGCCAGTGGAAGGTGGGGAAACTGGTCCTGATCAGGAAGGAGGGGCGCCCGGCGGACTCTCCGTCCGCCTACCGGCCCATTGTGTTGCTGGACGAGGTGGCTAAACTCTTTGAGTTTATTATTGCGGAGCGCCTCGTCCAGCGTCTTTCTTCAGTGGGCCCGGATCTGGCGGAGAACCAGTATGGTTTCCGCCGCGGGCGCTCCGCTATTGACGCTGTTCAGCGAGTGAGGAGCCTGGTGGAGGATGCGGTGTCCCGGGGCGAGGTCGTCTTCGCGGTGTCTCTAGACATCGCGAATGCCTTCAACACCTTGCCCTGGAGTTGTATCAGGGAGGCACTCGTTTTCCATCGAGTGCCGACCTACCTCCGCCGCATAGTCGGGGCATATCTATCGGAGAGGGTAGTAGTCTACCCGGGTCACGACGGTTGGAGTCGGCGAGAGATGTCGTGCGGTGTTCCACAGGGATCGGTTCTGGGTCCGCTCCTGTGGAACATCGGTTACGACTGGGTGCTGCGAGGTGCGCTCCTCCGTGGCGTCGGCGTCATTTGTTACGCCGACGACACACTTGTCACGGCGAGGGGTAAGTCGCACCGGGCGGCGGCCATACTGGCGACCGCTGGGGTCGCACAAGTCGTCAATCGTATCCGGCGGTTGGGCCTCGAGGTGGCCTTGTCCAAATCCGAGGCCGCTTGTTTTCACGGCCCTCGGAACCGGCCACCTCCAGGGGCCCATATCATGGTAGGAGGGGTCCGCATCGGCGTCGAGTCAACCCTAAAGTATTTAGGTCTCTTGCTCGACGGCCGATGGGACTTTACAGCCCACTTCAGTCGTTTGGCCCCCATTCTTCGGGGCGCTGCAGGTGCGCTCGCGCGCCTGCTGCCCAACCTTGGGGGGCCAAATACCTCCTGCCGGAGGCTCTACGAGGGGGTCGTGCGGTCCATGGCCCTGTATGGGGCCCCAGTTTGGGCGGACAACCTGACGGCCCGTAACATTTCGGCGCTTCGTGCACCACAGCGCGCCATGGCCGTCAGGTTAATAAGAGGATACCGCACGATCTCGTTCGAGGCTGCGAGCCTCCTCGCCGGATCGATGCCATGGGACCTGGAAGCGGCGCTCCTGGCGTCGCTCTATCGTTGGCGCCAGGAGGCGCTAGCTCGGGGCGAAGGACCTACTCTTTCCGCTGTCGAGGCGGCGAGGTCCGAGCTCCGCCAGGTCCTAGTGGCCAATTGGAAGGAACGACTTGTGCACCCCAGTGCCGGGCACGCCACGATCGTGGCGGTAAGTCCCGTGTTTGAGGAGTGGCTGGAGAGGCGGCATGGCGCCCTCACCTTCCGGCTGACACAGGTTTTGACCGGCCATGGTTGTTTTGGCCGGTTCCTGTGTCGGATAGGCCGGCAAGAGACGCCCGGTTGTCACCACTGCGGCGACTGCCGCGACGTTGTTGAGGACACGGCGCTGCACACATTGGCGGTTTGCCCCGCCTGGGCATCGCAGCGCCGTGAATTGATCGCGGCAGTCGGATCGGTTGCCCTCTCGCTCCCGGCCGTAGTTCTGTCTATGGTCCGGAGTGAGAGGTCGTGGAACGCCGTCGCCTCCTTTTGTGAGGAAGTTATTTCCATCAAGGAGGCGGCGGAGCGGGAGAGGGAGCGTTTAAACCCTCTCCCCAACCGCAGAGCCGGGCGCCGGAGGGCGCGAGACGACCTCCAGCCACCGTGAGGTTTGACCTGGGGGTGGCGGGCTTTGTGGGCCTGCCCGCCATCCGTTCAGCACCAGGTCCGAGAGGCGGCGTGCGTGTTCCCACGCGCGCCTCTATGTCGAGTCCGTCTCCCCTCTAGGGGGGAGACAGTAGGGAATATGTAGAGGTACCAGCGGGTAGATCTTTCGTGTAGTGGCCTGCCGTTTCATACGGCGGGCCGTAACCTCGGCGGGGTCGCGACTGCATGTGAAAGTGATTCGCGCGGCCCCGTCGACAGTGGTTTGTCGAGGAACACCGTGGTAGGTTTAGTCGGTATTCCGGGAGGTACATTATTATTTCAACATCTTTCTTTTACCCCGGCGAGTCCGACATAACCCCTCCGCCCGCCCCCGCGGAGGGGTATGCGTCATAGCATTTTTTTTTTTTTTTTTTTTTTTAAAGCACCCGCCATCACAGGGTATTAGGCCTTGTTCCCCTAGCATGAGAAAAGCCAGGGACATTTTTCTACATTTAAATTGTTATTCTTATAATTTTTACTTCTGCCCTTAAAGGGCCTTAATTTCTAGTTTATCACTTCCATTCCAATTCTCTTTGTCATTCCAGTTCTATCATTTATTCCTCTCGTTCTTTTATCCTTCCCATTTATTCTTTACATTTCTATCCTTCTATTTCTTATTACTTAAGGTTGGGGGGGGGGAGGGGATGGGTGGGGATATATTATTTACTATTTTAATACGTTTGTATTTTACAACAGTTTTCTTACGTCTAACTTACTTCTACACGCTTTTCTTAATCCTATTTACTTATACTTATACATTATAATTTTTCTTAACTTCTATTTCGTTCGTTGACCACTTTTATTATTTTTGCAGCATACTTTAAGATCAGGATCCTTGTCCTGTTTGCGTTCATTAATTTGGGGAGTTCTCGCGCGTTGAGTTCTTGGCCCAGTTCGACCTCAAGTTCAAATCGTGCTGGGCCAAAAACAGGACATTCCAGAAGAACATGCATCACTGACTCACCGACGTCAGGGTCACAGATGCATGCTGGGCTCTCCTTGCACTTGAACCTAGCCAAGTACTCGGAGAACCCACCATGCCCCGTGAGGGCCTGTGCAACTTCCTTGGTCATCTCGACTTTCCTGATAACCCTGTACGCCTCGGACGCTATTGGGAAGTACAGTTTGGTGACTGATGCCGTTTGTTCGGCGCTGTACCTCCGGTCCCATTCGCAGAGCGAGTCCTTACGGATAGTTCGCTTCACGAATGAAACCGGACACCGGTCGTAATCGGGCTTCTTCTTCAACTCCAGGGCGGCCTCCTTAGCCAGGGCATCCGCCCTCTCATTCCCCTCGAGTCCCGCGTGGGCCTTAATCCAAAACAAGGAGACGCTCTTGCCCTGCATTTTGCAGTAACTAAGAACGCCCCTTGCCCGGACCGCAAGGACGTGAAGGGAACCGGGGTCAGCAACTGTCTGAAGGGCCGCCATGGAGTCGCTGAAGATTGCGAAAGCGCTCTCTTTTCGCCGCTTGACCTCATTTGCAGCTTCACAGAGGGCCAAGAGCTCCGCCTGGTAGACGGTGCAGTAGGGCGAGAGAGCAAGCTTGAGGGTTTTGGTCTCGGCCTCGCCAGTCCATACGGATAGCGCGGCTCCAACCTTGCCCTCAATCTTGCTCCCGTCTGTAAATATGCGCACCTCATAGCCCCGATGTTCGAGGTATTGCTCCTCGTCTACCAGGCTTCCCAGCTCTATCCCATCCTGTTCCGCTGGATGAGGTCTTTCCAGTGCCGATGCCACCCGCTCGACATCCCTGTCCGCCAGTGCTGGCAGGTGCACCCCCTTCTTGGCCACGTATAGCGAGGCCATCTCGCGTACGCGCAGGTCAAGAGGGAGCACTCCCGCCAGCACCAGCGCTGAGTTCAGGGATACCGTTCGGTAGGCTCGGCACATCTTCTGTGCGAAACTACGCTGAAGCGCGTTGAGGCGCTTCCGCACTCCCAGCTTGTTAGCGGCCGGCGCCCACGCGCTCGAGGCATACAGGATCACAGGTTCCACTACAGCGGTGTAAATAGTCTTGATGACTTCGGGGTGCAGGCCCCAGCTTACCTTTGCTGCCCTGGAAAGCCGTTTGTAAATGTTTGCGGCTTTAGCGCAAACATTGGCAACGTGAGTGTTAAACGTTAGTTGGTGGTCTATGGTGAGCCCTAGCAACTTCACTTCTTTAGACATGCCAATGTCTACCCCGTCCATGCCCAGGCGGGGGGTGTCATGCTTCAGCTTCCGCGTGATTACCATCGCACACGTTTTGTGCGGTGCGAATTTCAGCTTGTTCATGACACCCCACGCCCGAACATACTCGAGGGCGGCATTGGCACGTCTCTGAACGTCCAGCGCTGTTTCCCCATCAAAGAGGAGGACCACGTCATCGGCGAAGGCCTGGACGTAGTCCCCTCTGTTATTGAGTCCCTTAAGCAGAGGGTCGAGCAGGAGGTTCCACAGAATAGGGCCTCCTATGGAGCCCTGGACGCAACCTTTCCCCGTGGCTCTCCGATGTTCGGCGCCCATGTAGCGAACCCCAACCATCCTGTCGCTCATGTAGCTACTCATTACTCCCCGTATACCAGCCGGGCACGACTCCTCCGCGAGCCTCACCTTAATGGCCGGCCACCAGGCGTTATCGAAGGCCCCCTCTATATCCAATGAGACCAATAGGATTAGCTTCTTCTCACGAAGCTTCCCCCTTATGTGTTCTAAAAGGGTATAGAGGGAGTCTTCGGTGCTCCGTTGCGGCATGAAGCCATATTGGTGGGCGCTCATGCCCGGCAACATATGGTACTTCAGACGTGCCACAATCATCTTCTCATAGACCTTCCCCAGCACAGGCAAAAGACCAATCGGTCTGTGCGATTTGGGGGTGGCGTAGGTGGTCTTGCCAGGTTTTCTGAGAATGATGACCGTGGCCGCCTTCCATACCTTCGGGAAGTAATGAAGCTCTAAACATTTGTTTATGAGCGCCAGGAACAATTCGGGCCCGCTGTTAACCGCTTCCATACAAATGTCAGCGGTCAACCCATCGGCGCCCGGAGCCTTCTTAGGGTTGAAGGACCTTATCGATCTGCCGAGCTCGTGCATGGTGAACGGGGGGTCTCGGGCTCCACCGCTTTCACTATCTAGCTCAGCGGCTCGCCTCCTCATCTCACCATGCCCGGAATCGTCCAAATCGGTAAGGTCCTCCGGGTAGAATGTTTCGGCCAAAAGCTTGGCCGAACCATCCGCGTCCAGCACCTTCCCGTCACGCTCCATGGGCACATCTTCCTCCCGTCTCGAGGTTCTGCCTATCACCCGATAAATTCCCTCCCATACGCCTTCGCGATCCTGCTTCTCGCAGAACCCCTTCCAGCTTTTTATCTGAGCCTCTTTTATTGCAGCCTGGTACTTTGCCCGTTCCTCCAGGTACTCCTGCACCACCTTCGACCTCCGTACCGGTGCGGCACATCGGATTCTCCTCTTCCTGGTGGCGACGCTTCGCTTCAGCCCGGCGAGTTCTTCAGACCACCATGGCACAGAAAATTTTTCAATATTTTTCTTTTGTGGAATTGCGTGTGTACAGGCGATTGTTATGGTATTTGTGTATGTAACCGTGATGTGTTCAATTTCCTGTGTAGTATTTATGTTCTTTATAGTGTCCCTGTTTAGTGTAGTGTTCAGCAGTAATTCGCCCAGTTTCTCACGAAACTGAGCCCAATTTGCCTTCCTCGTGTTGTATGTACGTGTAGTCCTGTGTACTGTATGTCCTTTAGACTTGTGTAGATTAATTTTGAATTCTATGCCATTGTGGTCAGAACCCGTCAGGTCTTCTAGCACCCGCCAGTCGTTCACCTGGCCGAGGATATCCGTTGAGCATGCCGTAATATCGACATAGCTCGTCAGGTGCCGCTCCCCTCGGATTACGTCGAAGGTGGGAGTTTCCCCTTGGTTCAGGACGTGTAGGCCGAGTTCGTCGAGGGCCCCCAGTAACGCTTCGCCCTTGCTGTCGGTCAATGATCCTCCCCACCAGACACTCCTAGCATTGACGTCTCCGCCGATGATGATGTTGGTGACTTTCCCTATCTTCCTCAGGTGATCGAGGAAGGGCTCTATGGGCTTGTCCGGCTCAAAATAGAGCGATGCCAGCGTGATCTCCCAGGCACCAGTACGGATCCCCACCACTACGATGTTATTGGTGGTGAGTTCTGGGTACTGTATGACGCTAAGACTAGCGTCAAATACGGCAATTGCCGCCTTAACAGTACCCTCCCCGATCCTGGTGTTCTGGAAGACCCTTACGCCCCGGACACCGCTCATATTTTTACTGCCGCCCACGTACGGCTCTTGTAACAATGCAGCTGTTGCTTGCCGTTTGGTAGCCTCCAACATCAGCTCGGCGGTCGCCAGTTTCTGCCTTTGCAGATTTGCCTGGAGTATCCTGTGGGGGGTCCTCTCCGTTGGCAGGACCTTAGCAATATGCTACCGAGGCCCTCGCAATCTCGTCCCACCGTTTCCTAATTGGGCAATCGCTGCTGAAAGCGCTGTGGACTCTGTTCGTCATCTTGGCTGACACGCAGTTGCGGCATTGTGGTTCTTCAGCCGCCAGCCAGTGCGGACACTCCGCCCTGAGATGCGGGCCGCCGCAATGGCAGCAGGCATCGACCGCTTCCTTACAGAAGCGCCTGCCATGCCCGTATCCCAGGCAGCGAGTGCATTGCACTAGCGGCGACTGGTCCTCCACTGCCACAGTCTGCATGTCGAGCCAGACGCGAGACTTGTCAAGCGCTCTCCTCCAGACTACTGGAGACGCTGTCAGGACAACATTGTTTGTGTGCGGGTTTCGAGCTCGACGCCTATATTTGACCCCTATCCTAGCCTCCTCGTCGCTGAGGCCGCGGAAAACGTCCCCATTCTGGTTCCTCAGGGCTTCCAGAATGTCCTCATCCGTGTGGACACTCAAGACTCCTCTTAGAACCAGCATGGGGTCCTTGTTCTTCACTTCCTCAACGACGAGGTGCTTTCCAGCTTTATTTATTCTTTCCTTTATTTTATTTCTTTGGTCAACTGTCTTGCACCCCATTATAATTTTTCTATCCCTCCCCTTTCTAACTCTTTCTATCTCTATTCCCCCCTTCTTGGCATCGATCGCTTTGCGCACCTTATCCATGACATCGTCTCCAGTGTCTGTGGCCTCTTTTGAGGTAATGACGACGGAGTGCAAGGCTGTCCTCACTGGAAGGCGCCCACTTGGGGGCCCAGCCGCCACACTCGCGTACGTCATTTTAGAGACGCTCTCAGTGTGCGTCTCCACTGCTCCTTTCAGCAGCTCCAGGCTGCGTGCGTTCTCTTTCAGGAGAACAGAGTGCTCCTCCAACTTTTTCATAAGCTTGTCGCTCATGTTGTGGTCGACTATGCTGGTGCTGGTTGGGGCAGGAGGAAGCTCCTGCCTTGTTGACTCTGGCTGTGTGTTCGAGCCACCTTTTAGCTCGGCGTCCAGGGCCTTGATAATCGCATAAAGGACATCAATCGCGTCGGTTACGTCCTGTTTGATGTCCGTTTTTAGGTTTCGCGATTGTGCGATTTTTGTTTTGGCCCTGGTGACAGTAGCTCTAGCTTGGTCTACTCGCGAGGCCTTTTCCAATATGGGAGGGGTGGGCGATTTTGGCTTACTCGCAGCCACCGGGTGGTTGGACACAGGGGGCGTCCGCACCAGCGCCGCCCTAGGTTTGGGTGGTGCTCGTGCGAGCGCACTAGAAGTGCCCGGAGCTGGTCGGGTAACGCCTTTCGGCGATTTGGTACCTACCTTAGTGGCTGGTGTGGCTGTCTGCACCTTCGGTTGTCCAGGGGAGGAGCCAGTTACTGGACTGGGTCTCCCTTCCTCCCACTCTTTACTCTGCCCAAGGACTATTCTATCAGTAGCTTCGCCTACGCTACTGCGCTTTACTGGCGTTCTGTGGCCGAACATATTATAGGGTACTTGTCAAGTAAAATATGTAAAAAGAAAATTAAATTTTGAAGGTATATATTGTGTAGAGTCGCAGCGTCTATGGTACCCTAAGCGCTGTGGGGTGGTTCTACGCGACAACGCTAGACTTCAGTAGGAAGTTGCGTGTGTGTGTGTGAGTGTGTGTGCGGGTGTGTGTGTGTGTGTGTGTGTGTGTGTGTGTGTGTGTGTGTGTGTGTGTGTGTGTGTGTGTGTGTGTGTGTGTGTGTGTGTGTGTGTGTGTGTGTGTGTGTGTGTGTGTGTGTGTGTGTTTAGTAGTGCGTGTGTGTGTGGGCTCGTAGTTCAAGTAGAGTAATTGTTGCCTATGCGCTTGAGTCAGGGCACATCCACCAGTTTACAACTTCAGGTTTAATCATAAAGTATACCGCAATTAAATCAATGTAACTAAAATAATTACTATAACTAATAAAACTTAATACTAGTGACCGTTGCAATAGCAAACCGGTTAGTCAAAACACAGTCAATATTATATTAGCAAAAAACAAAATTAAATAAAACAAGGTACACAAAATTCTAGGCTCTACCTATGGCCTCCTAAGTGCAAAAATGTAGTCCTAAAAATATATACAATAAAAGACACAAACAAAAAAAATTTTTTTATCTTAGGGCTCTATGTAGAGCGCTTTCAGTAGTCTCCGGAGCAATTCCAGGTGCTATGCTATGTACTCGCTTTAAATTAAGAATAATAAAAATAAAAATATTTAAAAAATTTTTAAATTTATTTTCGACTCTATATAGAGTCGAAGCCTATATCTAAGTTGGTAGAGATTTAGGTGCTGAGTACTCTGCAGAAAACCCGGTGGCTCTAGATTGCTCCGTTCTTGAGATATTGGCTGCTAAAGTTTTGCACTTTTCAAAATATATGGCGGAATGATGTCTACCAAGTCCTATCAAGTCCTATATTACTAGATAATCTTAACCTAATGTTCCGTGCTTTTAACCGCGGAAGTTTAGTTTAGGTTTGCTTAGGTTTGTCTTCAATAGTTCGCGACTACTCTGCCGGCCCACGCAATCGAGAGGTCAGCTTAAGCTGGACGAAAAATAAAAAATAGGGGTAGGGGGTTGAAACTTGGGGGGTGGGTTTTGGGTGATGACTATATTGAGCCGGAGGCGAAATTGGGGTGGGGTTAGGGGAGGGGGGACAAAAATTTGGTTAGTTTTTGCGTAGGACGCACCGTTTTCGAGTTAGCGCGAACCCTCAAAAACCCAAAATACCTAAACAAACTTATGTCTTTGCGGCTATACCTAAAGGTGGCACAATCTTTAAAAATTCACTAAAAATAAACTAATTAAACTAGGGATTTGAAATAAAAAATAACAGAAACTTAAAATACAAAATTTTTCACCCGTAAAAATTCCCGGGGGTGGCACTGCCAACTATGTCTGTACGGGACTGGGAATATAGGGAGTAGGAGTTTGCCAACTACGTTTGCCTGGTTTCGGGGTTCAAAATGGGTTTATGACCTCGGGAAAAATTCTCCAATATGCAGCGTGTCCTGAATTTACCGGCGGTTTAGCGAGTGTGTCTCCTGGAATCCAGGAAACCCGAAATTTTTGCTGTTTTTTGGTTAAATCTTCCCGGGGGTGGTTTTTGACAACCCTTAAGTGTTGATCCACCCTATGATCTCTTCTGGTGACAGAGCGAAAAAACCAGTATTTTGACGATATCTCCAGCCGTTCCCGAGATATGGGGTGTACAAACTTAGTTGGTAATGGCGAAAATGAACACAGTTTCAGATTAAATTCATAAAAAATACAAATAAAATAAAATCTAAAACAAACTTGGATTTTTCTGAAAGCTGAAGAGCTGCTCTTTCTTCCCGCGCTGTTTTTATGGGGATCAGTCGATTTCTGGAGCCGTGGGACAGGCTGGAATTTGGTGGTGGCTGACAACTTTCTGCAAATAGCAGGTTATATGGAACTTTTCTTCTACTTGACCGATTTCCGCCGAACAAAAAGTGTCCGGGTGCTTGTATGGATGTTCCCTGCTATTTACCGTGGCCAGAAACTGGATCACTGTCCTGGAACCGGGATCACTTGTCCAGATGGGATAACTTGAAAGACGATTATCTCTGAAGTGGCTCACCAGAAAAATCCGGGGGTGGTTTCGTTTTGTGGCTGGTTGGAGCGCCGTCCTCGGCGCACCAAAACTCGTTGGGGTCGTCGATCGTTTTTCAGAGATAATCGACCTTTCAGATCCCTCTTTCCTGCACGATACAGTTTATCTCCTATAACTTTGTTCTGGGCTGTCCCTCAGTGGTACGGTTTTCGCCGCTGTGTTTGCTTTGCCGGCCTGCGTATTTGGGCGTGTTGAAGTTCAGCTGCACTGCCCTGGAACCATGAACACGTGGCCACGTGGTTTTTGAGAAAACTTTATTTCTCCGGAAATACGCACCGATTAAATCAGCGAGTTGTGTCAGTTTTTGGCCGTCTGGAACGCCGTCCTCGGCGCACCAAAATACACGGGGGTCGTCGATCGTTTTCCGGAGAAATCACAGTTTTTTGTCCCGACCACGTGCACAAAGTACAATTTTCACTATAACTTTTTTCAGGGCACTTTCCGGATGGTGAAATTTTCACTAGCGTGTACGTATCGACAACGCGCAACTTTTGACATATGACACTGTATTTTTCGCGAAACTTTTCCCACTGGTATGATTTTTGAGCGCGGAGCGAAACAAAATCGTGGCGTTTGTGACGGCGTAACGCACGGAACTGGGTTAGGTTTTTTTTTTTTTTTTTTTTTTTTTTTTTTTTTTTCTTATTCATATATATCATAGATAAGGCCTTTGTTATAGTGATGTTTTATTTTTATTGCCTTTAATTTTCTTGTATCGTATTTCTTTTAAGAACCCATTAAGGGTAGGTGTATCGTGATTCATTTTTTGAGGATATTTTAATGTTTTATTCTTTTTTATTGTATATCTGTTATTTTGTATCTATGTATATTAGCTATGTGACATTCATTATATATCATTATAATGACATCATATGTGTTTTATTTATACGCTTTTATTTCTTTTTATAACTGTTGCTGCTATTTTCGTGCAGTAATTTATTAGTTTATTTCGTTGGCATCCTGCCATTATATGCGACAGGTTTTCTGACGATATGTTTACTCCCAGCTCCTGTTCCAGGTCATAACGTTCGCGACTGAACATTGGGCATTCAAAGATCAGATGCGGTACACTTTCATCGGCCGTCGGATCGCAGGCACACGATGAGTCCTCCTTACACTTAAATCGTTTTAAGTATGAGGAGAACCCACCGTGTCCAGTCATGATTTGTGTGGTGGTGCTCGTTGGTTTAAATTTTCTGACAACACTATACGCCGTCAGGACGTCTGGGAAGAACAGCTTTGTAATGGAGGCGGTTTCGGCAGACTTATACCTTCTATCCCATTCCTCAATCGTATGCAGACGGAGCATACGTTTGACGAATGAGATAGGGCAAAGATCGTAGTCTGGCTTCTTCTTTGACTTCAGAGCAGCCTCCTTCGCTAGTTGATCTGCTCTCTCGTTCCCATCCAGACCAGCGTGGGCTTTTATCCAGAACAAGGAGACGCACTTGTTCTGGAGCCTACAGCGTCTTATGGCGTCCCTGGTTTCCGCTGCTAGTGGATGGGTCGAGTTGGGGTTAGCTACAGTCTCTAGGGCTGCTCTGGAGTCACAGTAGATGCCGAAGGTGGATTCGGTCATTTTCAAGGCCTCGCCCGCCGCCTTGAAAAGTGCCAACAGTTCTGCCTGATAAACCGTACAGTATGACGGCAAGGTAAACTTGAGGGCTCTGTTTTCGACGTCGCCGACCCAAGCGGACAGCGCCGCTCCAACTTTGCCCTCAATTTTACTGCCGTCAGTGTAAATGCGCACCGCAAAATCGCAATGATTTTGGTACTGTTCCTGGTTTATCAGGCATTTATATTTTAGGGGCAGTTTATCGGCTGGGTGCGGAGCCTCGAAGAATGGTGACATAATTTCCACCTCTCGGTCAACTACTGCTGACCGAGATATCCCCTTTTTGGCTTCGTATAAACGAGCCACCTCTTTTATACGAAGGTCCAATGGGAGGATCCCGGCCAGCACCAGTGCCGAGTTCAGCGATACAGTGCGATATGCTTTGCACAGTTTTTGTGCAAAGCCCCGCTGAACTACGTTTAGCTGCTTTCGCACTCCAAGCTTATCTACAGCTGGCGCCCAGACGCTTGCGGCGTAAAGGATCACTGGCTCGACCGCCGCTGTATAGATAGAGCGCAGCACTTCGGGGTTTAGCCCCCAGCTTACGCGGGCTGTTCTAACGAGCTGGCCATAAATCCCAATCGCTTTTTTACAGGCGTGCCCGACGTGGGTGTTGAAGGTGAGGTTTTCGTCAATGGTGAGACCCAGCAGTTTCATCTGCGGGGACATTCCAATGTCGATCCCGCCCATGCTCAAACGTGGTGTATCGTACTTGAGCCTACGCGTTATAACCATCGCGCAAGTCTTATGCGGCGCGAACTTCAGCTTATTTCGGATACCCCACGTCCGAACATGGTCGAGAGCGGCATTGGCTTGTCGTTCTATGTCTCGTGCCGTCTCACCACAGAAAACCATCACGACATCATCGGCGAACGCCTGACAGTAGTCGCCCCTGCCCTCGAGTTGTTGGAGGAGAGGATCCAGCAGAACGATCCAAAGGATGGGCCCACCAATGGATCCTTGCACGCATCCTTTGCTCGAACTTCGTTCGTGCTGCTCCCCCGCATACCTCACCGTGACTTTCCTGTCACTCAGGTAGCTGTCGATTATTCGCCTCAAATTGATCGGACAGTTTTCCTCAGCCAACCGGACTCTTATAGCCGGCCACCATGCACTGTCGAAGGCTCCCTCGATGTCAAGTGACACTAATGTTACAATCTTTTTAAGATGCAATTTAGCACGGATGTGCTGCATTAGTGTGTAGAGGGAGTCTTCGGTGCTTTTTTGGGGCATGAATCCGTATTGGCGAGTACTAATCCTCGGCAGCAGGTGGAATTTGAGGCGAGCAACCAACATTTTCTCGTATACCTTACCCAGCACAGGCAAAAGACCAATCGGCCTGTACGATTTGGGTTCGGTATACGAGCTCTTTCCCGGCTTTCTTAGGACGACTACTGTTGCTTCCTTCCAGATCTTAGGGAAGTGCTCAAGTGCCATACATTTGTTTAGCAAGGCTAAAAAGTAGGCAGGATCGGAGTCTATGGCCCGCACGCATATATCGGCGGTGAAGCCGTCGGCTCCTGGAGCCTTTTTGGGGTTAAATGACTTTGCAGCCATTTCGAGTTCGCTAGAAGTGAAAGGCGGGTCATGATCACCATGACTCCGCGAGTTTACTGTTTCAGCTTGTTCTCGGATACGTTTGTGGTCTGCATCGTCATTTTCCCCTCTATCCTCAGGATAAAAGGTCTCAGCTAAAAGCCTCACCGATTGCTTCGCATCTAGGGTTCTGTCTCCTTCACGCAGCGGCATATCCTCTTCCCTTTTTGCAGACCTGGCAATAACCCGATAGATTCCTTCCCACATTCCTTCCTTCTCCTGCTTCCCACAGAAATCCTTCCAGCTATCCGTTATTGCCAGTTGCACTTCCCTTTCATAATTTTCTTTATCTTTCAGGTATATGCCGACTACGTGTTCTCTCCGAACCGGTGCTGCGTTTCTGATGCGGCGCCTCTTAGTGTCCACCTGCTTCTTCATGTCCTCGAGTTTCTTCGACCACCAAGGAATGGTAAGTAGCTCTTTCTGCTTTTTGTAGGGTATTGTTTCTCTGCATGTTATAGTGATTGCCTCTGTGTATTCTCCTAGTATTTTATTTAATTGTTCCGGAGTGTCAATCATTTGCAATTTTTGTAGGGTTAAGCTTTTTTCCTGCATAGTCTGGGTCAATTTCTCATGAAATTGATCCCAGCATGCTTTTTTAGTATTATAGACCCTCGTCGTCCTTTCTATGCGTATCCCCTTTGACTTTTCTAAGCTTAAGCTGAAAGAGATTCCCTGGTGATCCGAGCTCGTCAGACTCTCTACCACTCTCCAATTGTCCACCAGGTTTAGTAAGTCCATTGTGCAGGCCGTAACGTCCACGTGACTGCAGTACCTTCTTCCACCCCTTATGACATCAAATGTCGGGGTGTCTCCGGTGTTGAGGACATGCAGCCCCATCTCGTCCAAGGCCCCGCACATCTCCTTCCCTCTTACGTCTTCCTGGCTACTGCCCCACCAGGTGGACTTGGCGTTAGTGTCACCTCCAAAGACTAACCTGCCGGGTCCCTTACTTTGCTGGATAGCTTTCAAGCGTGCAAGGTACGGCTCCAGGGGTACATCCGGCTCAAAGTAGTAGGAGACAAGTGTGATCTCCCAGGCTCTGGTTCGGATCCCCACCACAACGATGTTATTTGTGGTGAGTTCCGGGTACTGTAAGACGTCTAGGTCGTGATCAAAGACGGCTATTGCCGCCTTGACAGTACCCTCCCCTACATCAGAGCTCTGGAAGATTCTAACACCTCGGTGACTTCTAATACTCTTCGCGGCACCCACGTACGGCTCCTGGAGCAGAGCCACTGCTGCCTTGCGCTTTACGGCTTCCAACAAGAGCTCGTTTGTAGCTAATTTGCTCCTCTGCAGGTTAGCTTGGAGGATTTTATACTGGGGGGAAACAGTTTCGGTGTCCTTAGCAGTAAGCAACCGACAGGCGGGCCATTGCGTCTCGCTTCCTCCGAATGGGACAGTCGTTGCTGAAGGCATTATGCTGTTTGTTCTCCAGCTTGGCTAGGACGCAGTTCTTACAGGCAGGAGCTTCTCCGATCAATCGGTTGGGGCACTCAGTCGCCATGTGAGGATCACCGCAATGGCTGCACAGGTCGGCTGGCTCCTTGCAGAACCGCCGACCATGCCCGTAACCCAAGCATCGGGTACATTGTACGAGTGGCGATTGATCCATCACATGGACTGCCTGCAGGTCGATCTTTATCTTTTTGTGGTCAATGGAGCGTTTCCATATGGTGGGCGACACACTTAGTACGATATGACCACAGTAGGGGTTTCGTGCCCTTTTCCGATATTTGATCGAAACTCTGCTTTCCCCCTCGTCGAGACCGCGAAAAATGTCCCTATTCTGGTTCCTGAAGGCCTTGATGATTTCATCATCGCTGTGCACAGTGAGCACGTCTTTCAGGACCAGAAGCGGGTCTTTGTTTTTCACCTCCTCGACGACGAGGTGTTCTCCAGCCGCCTCCAATCTTTCCTTGATCTTCTGCCTGTCCTCTTGAGTTCTGCAGCCCATTATGATCTTACGGTCCTTAGCTTTCCTGACCCTTTCAACCTGTATCCACCCTTCCTTGGCGTCTACGGTCTTTCGCACCCTCTCGAGAATTTCCTCGCCTGTCTCTTCTTGTCTCGTTGAGGAGACAACTACCGAGTGCAGTGCGGTCTGCATTTTGGGCGCTGGATCTGTGCCACCTGCTGCAACTACACTCGCGTAAGTTGTCTTCTCAAGAGCTTCCTTCTGGCTTTCCAGAGCCTCCTTCAGCTGTTCTAGCTTCCTCCCGTTTTCAGCAAGAAGCCTCTTATTGGCCTCAATTGCTTCCAGGAGGATGCTGTCATCCCTGGTCTTTTCGACCGCCCTTTCAACATTCTGCGGCTCCGCTTTGGTAACTGCCTTTTGCTTTGCTCCACTTCCTCCTCGCTCCTTTGTCAACTCCATTTCCGACTCTTTGACGAGTTGGAATAGTCTGTCAATGGAGCTGGAGACTTCCAGCTTAATGTCAGTTTTTAAGTTGCGGGAGTTCGAGAGGTGGAGCTTAGCCTTGTTACTTGCCGCTCTTGCTTCTTCCACTCTGGTCTTCTTTTTAGGTGGCGAAAAAATTGTCGCCATCGATGCCTTCTGTGTCTGCACTTTATCCTTTTGTGAGGGGTCTGGATTCGGCTTTGGTCTGGAGGGTGCTAGGTCAGTTGAACCAGCAACTGGTGGGGTCAGTTTGGGGCTTACGCTTGGTCTGCCGGTTTCCCATTCCCCAATGCTACGCCTAACTTTGGAGGTGAGATCTACCGTGTCTTTCTCTTTTGGAGACTGGGAGGTCACGTCAACGGTCCTCTTGGCTGGTGTTCTAATGCCGAACATCTTGTCTATAGATAGGGGACGTCAAAATAATAAAATCGAGTAATTTTGTATAAGTTGTATAAGGTGTAAAGTTATGTATATGTATAAGAAAGTAAAAAATAGGGTAAAATAATAAAAATAAAAACAAATGGTAAGTTGTAAAAACTTAGGTCATAGAGTATACAGTTTTCCTCAATAAAGGATAGTCATAGGTAATTAATAGCTTAAAAATAACTTAATAACTAAAGGTAACTTAAATAAGTGGTAAATAAACAAAGTAAACTTTGCTAAGTCCTATTTTCCTCTTTCAGGTATCAATGGGATCCAGTTCGTCGTGTCAATTCGATAGAGTAACCTCTAAAAGCGTCCAACTAACCTAGATGATAATAACAGGGTAGGTTTGCAACCTAAATGATGACAACAGGGTGGGTTGGGTGGGAGAAAAATTCAAAATATTTCGACTTCCCACTATCGGGGGTGGTCCGGAAGGGTACCAATCGAAAGGAATAAATTATAGGCGTTAATTAACGCAGGTTTAAATAAAAATTTTGAATAAATTTGGACAATTTATGAAAAAAGTATGAAAATTTTAATGTTTTTTGGCTATAAAAAATTCAAAAATGCTGGCAACACTCAAAATTATTATAGCGTTTATCAAGACAAACTGAATTACAACTATTCGCAAAAAACCCGGTGAAAATCTATGAATATTTAAGTTAACTGGGTTAGGTTAGGTTAGGTTAGGTTGGGGTGTGTGGCCAGAGAGAACCTCCTAGTGTGCCTGACGGTTGCTTGTCCTTTCCACATTTTTCGTGGATGGGAACGGCAGACGTTGGGCCGGTACACCCCGGGCAACACGGGTAATCATGTCCTTTCGGGGGCATTATTACTCGTGGCTAATACTCTGGCACGCGCGTAGGGAACCCGAGGCATCTTGTCTCGGGGTTATCGGCCCGCGAGGGCCGCGTTTGGGGGTCTCTCCACGTGTTCCTCTGATTAGCAGAGGACACGTGGATTTGAGACGGGGGGGATAGAGGAAGAAAACCTCTTTAAAAAATCACCAGTGGGGGCCGTAAGGCCGGGGCGGGGTGCGTAGGCGTCCTGCCCAGTCGGGCAGTTTTGGGGCGGGTGGATCGGTCCAGCATGGACCCCCATCCGGCCCAATACGGGGGGGAGGGATAGAGGAAGAAAACCTCTTTAAAAAATCACTAGCGGGGATCGTAAGGCTGTTGCGGGTTGCCTTGGCGTCCTGCCCAGTCGGGCGGTTTTGGGGCGGGTGGATCGGTCCAGCATGGACCCCCATCCGGCCCAACACGGGGGGGATAGAGGAAGACAACCTCTCTAAAAAATTACTAGTGGAGGCCGTCAGGCCGAGGTGGGAACCATGGGTTTCCTGCCCAGGCGGGCGCTCTTGGGGCGGGTGGATTGGTCCAGCATGGACCCCCATCCGGCCCAACCCGTAATCCTGAACTGACAGGACCGGGGGCCTTCGGGCTGCGAGGAAGAAAACCTCTATAAAAATAACCCAAAGCCTAAGCTTTGTGGCCCGGCGAGGGGCTGTATGGCTGGGGGGAACCCAGTCATGAGGGCCACCCAAATGAACATATGAAAAATGAATGTTGGCAAAGGTTTGAAACTACCCCAGGAGGGTACCGGGTGCGCCGCACCCGGAGAATCCCTCACGGAGCCTTCTAGCTCCGTCTGCCCCTCGTATTCTGGGGGGGGCAACCAACATCACAGTGCCGTGCCTCGCGAAACTTTAGGCACCAAAACCCCTGCGAAGGGGAATAAGGGGAAGGTTGGGGGGGGTATGCCCCCGCCAATAGTTGGGGATAGGGTCCCGGACGTGCCAAGGACACGGTCGAGGTGTCGGGTGGCGGCGCAGGCTCGCAGCGACTCTATGTCGAGTGTGTTTAGCGCCGGCACCGGCACTGACATGGACGTCGGGTCGCGGGCGGGCTCCGGCTCTGAGGCCAGTCGGCCTCGGAGCCGGTGCTCGTCGGCGGTTCGACTGGAGAGTGAGGAGGGGAGGGATAGCCCAGCTTCCCTCGCCCTCAAGTTCCGAGTGACGCCCGGCGCTTCCGCGAAGCGCCGGAAGACGTCACATCACGCGCCGTCCGATTCTGGCTCGGACACGGAGGTGGAGGCAGTGGAGGGGACGCCCTGTGTGGGAAGGGCTGGTTCCCCGATGCCGCCTCCCTCCGCGAGGAAGCTCCTCGGGCAGGCAAAGGCTGCCCGAGACTTTCTGAAGAGGGCTGGGGTCCCGGATGCGTCCCCCTCCGGGGGAGACTCGGTTGCCGACCTCAGGCAACGGTTCGAGGCTGGAGCCGAGACCGTCCTGAGGGTGGCGGCCCGGTCCGGCAATTTAAAGGGGGGGTTCGTCCGGGACCTGAAAACCGCGACGGCAGACATGAAGGAGGCCTTCTTTCATCTGTGGGGGCAGACCTCATCTGACCTCCAGAGGCGCTGGAGGGCAGAGAATGAGGGGCTGCATCGGCAGCTTGCGGAGCTCCGGGCGGAGGTAGCGTCTATGAAGGCGGCCGCTGCCACTGCCGCTCGGGCCGTCGCCGCAAAAGCGCCCTCGGCCGCTGCCGGGGCGCCTGCCAGGGGGCCGCGGGAGGAGTTTCCGCCCCTTCCGCGACGCACAGCGCAGCCCATTGCTCCCGCGGAGGAGCGGCGTCCCGCCTGGGCGGAAGAACTGATGCGGGCCACGGTGGCTCAGGCGCGCAATGTTGTAGAGGCGTGCCTGGCCAACTATGGCCTCGCGCCCGTGCCGACCCCGGGCCCTCCGCTTGGAGGTCGCCCCCGAATGGTCGGGGGCGCGCCAGCTGGCCCCGCGCCCTCCAGCCAACCAGTGGCACGACAAATTTCTGCCCCCACACCGTCGGCTTCCTCTTCAAAGGGGAAAGGAAAGGGCAAGGGGAAGGCGATCGCCACTGTGGCCCCGCCGCGCCCTGCCCCGCAGCTCCAACCTGCCCCGGTGGCCTCTACCTCGGCTGAACAGCCGTGGACGGAGGTCACCAGAAAGAAGAGGAAGAAGAAGAAGAAGAAGGCCTCCCGGGCTCCCCTGGTAACAAATAAAAAAAAGGGCCCCCGCCCGGCCGACCTGCGGCCCCCGCGCTCTACCGCCGTTGTGGTAGAGCTGACGGAGGAGGGGCTCCGGCGGGGCGTCAGCTACGCAGGCGTCCTCCGGCAGGCCACTCAGGCTATGCAGAGTAACCTGGCTGAGATGGGCCTTGCTGGAGGCGTTATGTTTAAAGTTGCCGCCACTGGGGCCAGAATCTTAGAGGTCCCAGGTGCCACCTCCGGCGACAAGGCGGACAGGGTAGCCGCTACTATTCGGTCCCTGTTTACGCCCGAGGAGGTCAGGGTGTCCCGCCCGGTGAAGTCCGCAGAAATGCGAGTAACCGGGCTGGACGACTCGGCCTCCTCCGAGGATGTCGCCGCTGCGGTGGCACATGCCGGAGCCTGCCCTCAGGACCACGTCAGGGTGGGGGAGATGCGCCGCGGCGAGAGTGGCTTGTGCACGGTAGTGGTGCGCTGCCCCATCGCCGCGGCGAAGAAGGTGGCGGCCGGCCGTTTGCTGGTCGGGATGGTCTCGGCTCAGGTGAACCTCCTGGAGCCGAGGCCCAGGCGGTGCTACCGCTGCCTCGAACCGGGGCACGTGAGGCAGCAATGCACCGCTGAAACTGACCGCAGCGACCTTTGTTACCGCTGCGGCCAGCCCGGCCACAAGGCCGCCGCCTGCTCCGCCGAAAAGTCTTCCTGCAGCATATGTTCGGCTGCAGGAAAACCGGCGGAGCACCGGATGGGGAGCAAATCTTGCTTCCCTCCAAAAAGACGTAGGGCCAGAGGGGCGGTCGCCGGGACTCCGGCCGCCCCGGCCCCTCCCCAAGCAGGGAGCAGTGGGACGGCGATGGACACATAATTAATTATGGCCCATCGCCTCCTACAGGCGAACGTTGGCCGCTCCGCCAGGGCGCAGGATATTTTGCTGCAGCACATGGCGGAGTGGTCAATAGACATCGCCGTGGTCGCCGAGCCTTACTGCGTCCCCAACCGGCACAACTGGTTTGGGGACCTCGGGGGTTTGGCGGCCATTGTTTCGTCCGGACCCTCGCTCCTGGTGATGACAGACAGGGGCGAGGGCTATGTGTGTATTGATTGGGAGGGAACCGTCCTGATCGGGGTGTATTTTTCTCCGAACCGGCGCCTCGCCGAGTTTGAGCGATTTTTGGGCGCGGTGGGGGCCGTGATTAATCGGTACCCGTCGCGTCCGGTCGTGGTGGCGGGGGACTTCAATGCCAAATCAACGGCTTGGGGATCCCCTGTCACCGACGCTCGCGGCGACGCGCTGGAGGAGTGGGCGATTGCGACCGGCCTCGTCGTTCTTAATCGGGGGTCGGTCGCCACATGCGTGCGCTGGCAGGGCGAGTCCATTGTGGACATCTCGTTCGCTAGCCCTGCCGTAGCGCGCCGCGTCCGGGACTGGCAAGTGCTGGTTGAGGCGGAGTCTCTGTCGGACCACCGTTACGTGCGGTTCGACATCTCTGCCTCGCCAGCGATCCCGGACGATCGCCCGAGGAGAGCGCACACCCCGTCGTCCCCACGATGGGCGTTGAAACGTCTCGATGCAGACGTGCTGGTGGAAGCCTCCATCGTGCAGGCCTGGACCCCGATGGTCCAAGGGCCTGTGGAGGTTGAGCAAGAAGCGGAGTGGTTCCGGGGCGCGATGACGCAGATTTGCGACGCGTCAATGCCCCGGGCCAGTGCTCAGCCTCCGAGGCGTCAGGTGTACTGGTGGTCTGACGACATCAGCCGGAAACGCGCCGCGTGCATTGCGGCGCGTCGCCAGTACACTAGGTACCGCCGACGCAGGCGGTACCGTGACCCGACCGTGGAGGCACGGCTGCGGGACGCGTACAAACAGCGGAAGTACGCCCTGCAGTCCGCCATCAGCGAGGCCAAAACCCAAAGATGGGAAGAGTTCCTGGGGACTCTCGAGGCAGATCCGTGGGGCCGTCCGTACAAGACGGTCAGGGGCAAGTTACGCCCCTGGGCCCCGCCGGTCACCGAGAGTCTCCAGCCCCGGCAATTGGAGGGTGTGATCTCCGCTCTCTTTCCTTCGAGGGCGGAGCACACGCCTCCCGTAATGGCACCACCCGAAATTGAGGAGGGCGGTGCCGATGCCGGGGCGCCAGAAGTTACAATGGCGGAGCTCGGCGCGGCAGTGATGCGGCTTCGGGGCAAGAACACCGCCCCGGGGCCGGACGGAATTCCTGGCCGCGCCTGGGTTTTGGCTTTCGATGCCCTAGGGGACCGGCTCCTCAGGCTGTTCAGCGCCTGTTTGGAGTCGGGACGGTTCCCTTCCATGTGGAAGACGGGCAAGCTGGTCCTCCTGAGAAAGGAGGGCCGCCCCGCGGATTCTTCCTCCGCGTACCGCCCCATAGTGCTGTTGGATGAGGTGGGCAAGCTCTTTGAGCGCGTAGTTGTTGCCCGCCTCTCCAAGCACCTGGTGCGGGTGGGCCCCGACTTATCCGAACGCCAGTTCGGATTCCGGGAGGGCCGATCGACGATTGACGCGATCAGCAGCGTCAAGGCCCTCTCGGAAGAGACGGTCGCCTCGCGCGGGGTGGTATTGGCGGTGTCCTTGGACATCGCCAACGCTTTTAACACCCTGCCGTGGGCGACTATTAGGGAGGCGCTCCGATTTCATGGGGTGCCTCCCTATCTACGCCGAATAGTCGGGGACTACCTGCACCAGAGGAGTGTGTTTTGTGTGGGGCGGAACGGAGAGACGTTCCGGAGGGAGATGTCGTGCGGTGTTCCACAGGGTTCGGTTCTGGGTCCGATACTGTGGAACATCGGCTACGACTGGGTGCTGCGGGGCGCCCTGCCCCCGGGCGTCGGCGTAACTTGCTACGCCGACGACACGTTGATTACGGCCCGGGGAGCGGATTGCGGGGCAGCTGCCCGTCTTGCCACGGCTGGAGTGGCCCTGGTTGTCGGCAGGATTAGGATGTTGGGACTGGAGGTGGCGCTGGATAAGTCCGAGGCCCTGTTATTTCACGGGCCTCGGCGGGCGCCACCTCCCGATGCCCACATCATCGTTGGAGGGGTCCGCATCGGGGTGGAGCCAAGCATGAAATACTTGGGGCTCTACCTCGACGGCCGCTGGAACTTTCGCGTCCATTTTAGCCGTCTGGCCCCCCGCCTGATGGCGGCAGCGGGAGCGCTTAGCTCTCTGCTGCCGAATATCGGGGGGCCCAGTGTCGTCTGTCGCCGCCTCTATTTGGGGGTGGTGCGGTCGATGGCCCTATATGGAGCGCCCATCTGGGCTGGCGCCCTTGATCGCCAAAATATCGCCCTCCTCAGGAGACCTCAGAGGGCGATGGCGATCAGGGTGTCACGGGCGTACCGCACCGTCTCCTTTGAGGCGGCGTGCGTTTTGGCGGCATCGCCGCCCTGGGATTTGGAGGCGGAGGTCCAAGCGTCAGTGTATTACTGGCGCGCTGACCTCCGGCTCCAGGGTGAAGAACCCACGCACAGGGCGGTGGAGACGCGAAGGTCCCAGGCTCGACTGGTCCTCGTGGAAAAGTGGGAGAATAGACTGGCCCAGCCCCGCTATGGGGTGAGGACCGTCGAGGCTGTCCGTCCGGTGATAAGGCAGTGGACGGACAGACGGCGCGGACCGCTCACCTACCGGCTTACTCAGGTGCTCTCCGGACACGGCTGTTTCGGAGAGTACCTTTGCAAGATAGCCGGTAGGGAGCCGACAACCAGGTGTCACCATTGTGAGGAGTGTGACCGGGACACGGCGCAGCACACGCTGGAGGAGTGCCCGGCGTGGGCCGCGGAGCGCTGTGCCCTGGTCGCTGTGATTGGCCCCGACCTCTCCTTGCTGACCGTCATATCCAAGATGGTCGGCGACGACAGGTGCTGGGGCGCAATGAGGTCCTTCTGCGAGTCTGTCATCTCGCAGAAGGAGGCGGCGGAGCGGGGGCGTGAGGACGATCCTTACGCCCCGGAAGTCCGCCGCCGGAGGAGGGGGCGCAGGAGACGCGCTTATGTCGCTCTCCTGCCCCCCACTTAAGGGTTTCGGGTGGCAAGGCCTCAGGGGGGCCTGCCACCCGTAAACTAAGAACCCTGAGAGGGCGCGCGCGGTGTTCCCGCGCGCCTTCCAACGTTGAAAGGGGAGAGCGGTGAAGCTCTCCCCTGGGGACAAGAGGGGGTCGGGTCCTAAAAAAAAAATGACCCGGCCCGCACCCACACGGGGGGGCCTGCTATGGATGACTCAATTCTTTTAAGAGCTCCCAACAGGCCCCCCCATTGGATGAGAGAGGGAACACCCCAGGTTTTTTAGTGGGTATACCAGCGCGTTTCTTGCTGGGGAGTCCCACACGCCCCGCCGGTGCCGTCCCCTAGCCGGCGGGTAGTGCATGAAGCATTTTTCCTGGGTACAAAAAAAAAAAAAAAAAAAAAAAAAAAAAAAAAAAAGGTTAGGTTAGGTTAGGTTAGGTTGGGCACGCCACGATCGTGGCGGTAAGTCCCGTGTTTGAGGAGTGGCTGGAGAGGCGGCATGGCGCCCTCACCTTCCGGCTGACACAGGTTTTGACCGGCCATGGTTGTTTTGGCCGGTTCCTGTGTCGGATAGGCCGGCAAGAGACGCCCGGTTGTCACCACTGCGGCGACTGCCGCGACGTTGTCGAGGACACGGCGCTGCACACTTTGGCAGATTGCCCCGCCTGGGCATCGCAGCGCCGTGAATTGATCGCGGCAGTCGGATCGGTTGCCCTCTCGCTCCGAGCCGTAGTTCTGTCTATGGTCCGGAGTGAGAGGTCGTGGAACGCCGTCGCCTCCTTTTGTGAGGAAGTCATTTCCATCAAGGAGGCGGCGGAGCGGGAGAGGGAGCGTTTAAACCCTCTCCCCAACCGCAGAGCCGGGCGCCGGAGGGCGCGAGACGACCTCCAGCCACCATGAGGTTTGACCTGGGGGTGGCGGGCTTTGTGGGCCTGCCCGCCATCCGTTCAGCACCAGGTCCGAGAGGCGGCGTGCGTGTTCCCACGCGCGCCTCTGTGTCGAGTCCGTCTCCCCCCTAGGGGGGGGACAGTAGGGAATATTTAGAAGGTACCAGCGGGTAGATCTTTCGTGTAGTGGCCTGCCGTTTCATACGGCAGGCCGTAACCTCGGCGGGGTCGCGACTGCATGTGAAAGTGATTCGCGCGGCCCCGTCGACAGTGGTTTGTTGAGGAACACCGTGGTAGGTTTAGTCGGTATTCCGGGAGGTCCATCTTATTGTTAACATCTTTCTTTTACCCCGGCGAGTCCGACATAACCCCTCCGCCCGCCCCCGCGGAGGGGTATGCGTCATAGCATTCCCCCACGTTAAAAAAAAAAAAAAAAGGTTAGGTTAGGTTGGGGTGTGTGGCCAGAGAGAACCTCCTAGTGTGCCTGACGGTTGCTAGTCCTTTCCACATTTTCGTGGATGGGAACGGCAGACGTTGGGCCGGTACACCCCGGGCAACACGGGTAATCATGTCCTTTCGGGGGCATTATTACTCGTGGCTAATACTCTGGCACGCGCGTAGGGAACCCGAGGCATTTTGTCTCGGGGTTATCGGCCCGTGAGGGCCGCGTTTTGGGGGTCTCTCCACGTGTTCCTCTGATTAACAGAGGACACGTGGATTTGAGACAGGGGGGGATAGAGGAAGAAAACCTCTTTAAAAAATCACCAGTGGGGGCCCTAAGGCCGGGGCGGTTTATTTTATTTTATTTTATTTACTTTATTTTATTTTTACTATATTTTATTTATTTTTACATTGTTTGCACTAGTAATACTAGTAGTATACAAGCTCTTGTAGTCGGATACCACATCTGGTATTGATGGATTGTGCGTAGAGCTGAGGGCTGCCAGTAGTCCTGGCATTAGGCGGTGGCACATAGGGGAGGGGAAACCTAACCCTGCCTCCGTCTTCACATCGTTACCCGTTGAGTGTCGTTGATCACGTCTAGCGGCTCAACGGGACCGAGGGGCTTGCCTTAGTTGGCCGGCCCGCGAGAAGGAAAACTCAGACCACCCAACAGCGAAGTTGTAAAAACCTCTGGGTACCTGCCGTCCCCCAGCAGTATGTAGGCCTTCCCTCGGAATGAGCGTCACCCGAGGGTCGATTATAAATCGTCTCTACTCGTGGGAATAACATGGAGAATATAGAAATAAACAAAAAACTCTTAGATGAGGAAGCGAAGAAGAAGGAGGAGCACGGAGTCCCTTTGCGCGACTCCAAAGGGCGCTTCAAGCGCCCTTTACGACCACGTGCCAGCGATGGCGGAAGAATGGGGGCATGCACGCCCACCAGTGCGTGCCCTTCAGAGAGCCGGACGTCATTGGCGTCGACGCCAAACGGAAGCCGAAGGAGCTCCGTCAGCCTCGGCGTCGAGTCTGAGTCCGAGGACCTGGACTCCCGGGAACTCAGCGGTCGGGTCTCTAAAACCCGGAAGCACAGTAGGAGCAGGTCACCAGAGGCGGAGCGCAGCGCACCAGCGATCAAGGTGCACGCCCCCAGTTCGCAGGTACATGGGTCACGGTCAGTGACCCCAAACCCATTTAGTAGGCGGGAATCGGTCGCCCGCACCCGACAAGAGGGGGAGCGCGCAGCAGAACAATTTGTTGCGCAGCTCCTGGACGAGAACTCAGATGGAGACCTCGTCCAGTCCGCCGCAGACTCTGTGGCCGCCATAATCACGGTGGCCACAAAAAGTCAGAATTTGAAGGGCACGTTCGTCAATGCCCTCAAGAAGGCGGCCTCTCACCTCCAGGAGGTGGTGCAAACGCTCGCAGAGCGCACCACCTCCGACGAGACGAGGCGGTTGCGGGCGGCAAACGACCGCCTGGCAGGGGAGGTGGCTGAGCTCCGTGCTGAGCTCAGCCAAGTTAAGGAGTGTTTGCGGCAGCCGAATGCCGTAGCTCGGCAAGGAGAAGAGCAGCGCTCCCTGCTAACCGACGCGCAGCTGCGACAGGTCATGTCGTCCGTTGGGACAATGATCAACGTGCGGCTGGGGAGTCTGGAGGCAAGATTACCTCCAGAACCGCGTCGCCGTCCACCACTCGCAGCGGATAACCACGCGCCCGCTGCTAGGGACCCAGTGGTCACGTCGGGCCAGCGGTCCTACGCGACGGCGGCGTCAGCGTCGGCCAGCGTCCCCGCAGGGTCGAGACCTGCGGCCGGGAAGAAGGGGACTTCCAAAGCCCCTTCCCAGTCCCAGAGGGACTTCCCGCCATTGAGGCTCACACCTGCGGGCTCAACTCGCGCCCCGGCGCCGAAGGAACGGGCACCAACCAAGGGTGTGCCACGACAAATTTCTGTCGCAGGTCCGTCTGCGTCTTTTAATGAGGGCTGGCAGACGGCTGGGGAGAAGACGGAGATTCGGCGTCAGAAGAGGCGCGAGCGCAGGAGCGCTGCAAGGGCTGCGGCTGCCGAGCGGCAAAAAGCAGTGAACAAGAGCAAGAAGGTGAAAAAGATGAGGCCCGGGACGCTCCGGCCGCCAAGATCGGCCGCCGTGGTCGTAACGGTGTCGCCGGAGGCGGCGGAGCGCGGCCTTTCCTACGCCGCCGTCTTTAAGAAGGCACGGGAGAGCGTCGGTGTGGCGGACCTAGGCCCCACCGGCATCAAGACCCGCCTTGCCCAAACGGGGGCTCGCATTCTTGAGTTCCCCGGTGCGGAGGGCGCAAAGACGGCGGACACAATCGCGGAAAGGCTGCGAGGGTTGTTCGGGGCGGAGGAAGGCGTAAAGATCGCCAGGCCCGTGAAGTGCGTGGAATTCCGTGTCACTGGCCTGGACGATTCGATCACGCCTGACGATGTCCGGGAGGCCATCCAGGCTAAAACTGGATGCAGCCTGGACAACGTCAAGGTTGGCGCAATCCGCCCCGGTCCTGGCGGTGTCGGCAGTGCCCCGTAGCAGCGGCCAACACTTTGGTTGCTGCAGGAAGGCTCCTCGTAGGCTGGAGTTCCGCCAAGGTCTCTTTGTTGGCGGCCAGGCCTGCGAGGTGCCATAAATGCATGGCCGAGGGGCACGTACGCGCCACATGCAGAAGTGGCTTCGACTGCAGCGGACTATGCTTCCGATGCGGCCAGCCGGGGCACAAGGCGACGGATTGTTCCGCCGCCCCCCATTGCCCCGCGTGTGCGGCGGGTAAATTGCCCGCCAATCATATTATGGGGCGAAGGGGATGCAACCCTCCCCGGGCTTCCAAGCCCAAGAACGTCGCGGATAGCCCATCGACCCAGGCTACCCCCGTCGTCCTCGCCGCTCTTTCGCCGTCGCGGATGGAGGAGGATGTGGTTGCAGGTACGTCGGCCCAATAATGGACCACGACTGCACCCATCTCCTCCAGGCGAATCTCAACCACTGCGCGGGTGCGCAGGATCTCTTCCTGCAATCCATGGCGCAGTGGTCGATTGGTGTGGCCGTAGCCGCGGAGCCCTATTATGTTCCTCCCCGCCCAAACTGGGTGGGTGACCGGGACGGCTCCGTGGCAGTCGTCAGCTCCACGGCCCCGCGTTCCCCGCCCTTGTCACTTAAAGATAGGGGCTCGGGATACGTGGCGGCCGAATGGGGGGGATTACTCGTTTTCGGGGTGTACTTCTCCCCCAATCGGAGTCTGGCTGATTTCGAGGTCTTCCTCACATCCTTGGAGACCTCGATACGGCGTTTGGCATCAGGCCGCGTCTTGGTGATGGGGGACTTCAACGCAAAGTCCGGAGCATGGGGGTCTCTCAGAACGGACGCCCGCGGTAGAGCGGTGGAAGAGTGGGCAAATTCGGTGGGCCTCTGTCTGCTCAACAGAGGCACCACCGACACTTGTGTTCGGCAGCAGGGCGGGTCGATAGTGGACCTCTCGTTCGCTAGCCCCGCTGTCGCGAACAACGTAAGGAACTGGCGAGTCCTAGAGGAGGTCGAGACTCTCTCGGATCATCGCTATATCCGAGCAGAGATCTCCCGGAATCCTCAGGACCCAGTTAGGGGTCACATGGCGGACAGAGCTCCCCGGTCTCCGCGGTGGGCTGTGGGTCGTTTGAACCGGGACCTGTTAGAGGAGGCAGCCATAGTGCAGTCGTGGCTGTCCCCAGTGCCTCCTGATGAGGGGGTTGATGCTGCGGCGGGTCGCATTCGTGTTGTACTTACGCAGGTGTGCGATGCGGCCATGCCGCGCGTCCGACGTCGGCCTCCTAGGAAGGAGATCTACTGGTGGTCCCGGGAGTTGGTGGACCTCCGCGAGGCCTGCATTCGCGCCCGGAGGTCCTACACCCGCAGCCGGCGGCAACGCCGCGATGATAACGGGGAGGGCCAGCTGTACGAAGAGTACCAAGCAGCGCGTGACGCTTTAAAGCTGGCCATCTGTCGCGCCAAGGAGCAGTCGCGGCAGGAGATGCTGGAGGGACTCGATCGTGACCCCTGGGGTCGGCCATACCGCGCGGCGCTGAGCAAGCTCCGCGCGACGGGCTCCCCCCTTACCGAGTCCCTTCAGCCTAGCTTCCTCACCGAAGTGGTCGAGGGCCTATTCCCGCCACAGGCGGAGCACACGCCCCCGGCGATGGCCGCAGAGGCCGAAGTCCGGGAGGCCGACGAAGAGGTGGTAGTTCCGCCTGTCACGGAGGCGGAGATGGGGGCGGCCGTTCTGCGCATTCGCTCTAAGCGGACCGCCCCCGGGCCGGACGGAATTCCGGCCCGAGTGTTGGCCCTTGCCCTTGACCACATGGGCGACCGCCTCAGGGAACTGTTTGACGCATGTCTGTCGTCAGGGAGGTTCCCTGAGTGCTGGAAGGTGGGGAAGCTGGTGCTCCTGCCCAAACCGGGGAGAGCTCTGGACTCGGTCGCGGCCTACAGGCCTATCGTACTGCTGGACGAGGCGGGGAAGTTGCTGGAGAGGATTCTCGCTGCCCGCATCGTCCGGCACCTCGAGGAGGTGGGGCCCGATCTGTCGGACGCCCAGTTTGGTTTCCGCGCCGGGCGTTCGACGATCGACGCCATTCTGGCCCTGAGGGCCGCGACCGAGGAAGCCGTCAGGGGAGGCGGCGTACTGTTGGCGGTGTCCTTAGACATCGCCAACGCATTTAATACTCTGCCATTCGGCAGCATCAGAGAGGCACTCCGATTCCATGGGGTGCCCGCATACCTGAGGCTGCTGATGGCAGACTATTTGGAGCGGAGGTTTGTGTTGTGCGAGGACCGAGCAGGTGACGAAGTGCGCAGGGCGATATCGCGCGGTGTTCCACAGGGGTCCGTCCTTGGCCCTCTCCTGTGGAACATCGGCTATGACTGGGCCCTGCGCGGAGTCTTGCCCCCCGGGCTGAGCATATTCTGTTACGCTGACGACACGTTGGTAGCAGCCCGGGGACGCAACTTTGAGGAGGCGGCTCGCCTGGCCACCACGGGGGTCTCTCAGGTGGTCGGGCGAATCGAGGCGCTGGGGCTTAAGGTGGCCCTCAACAAGACGGAGGCCCTGTTGTTCCATGGGCCCCGTCGCGGGCCGCCTGCCGGCGCCTCGATCACCGTCGGCTCGGTCCTCGTACCGGTTCAGGCCCAGATGAGATATCTGGGCCTGGTGTTGGATGGGCGATGGCTCTTCGACGAGCACTTCCGCCAGCTTGAGCCGAAGCTGGACGGCGCGGCGTCCGCCCTGGGCCGATTATTGCCCAACCTGGGCGGACCCAGTTTGGCGTGCCGGAGGCTCTACACGGGGGTAGTCCGGTCGATGGCGCTGTACGGCGCACCGGTGTGGGCGGGGTCCCTGACCGCCCAGAACCGCGCGCGGTTATGCCGACCGCAGCGCACTTTGGCGGTCAGGGCAATACGCGGGTACCGCACCGTGTCCGCAGACGCGGCATGCGCGCTGGCCGGTACACCCCCGTGGGATTTGGAGGCGGAAGTGCTCGCCGACGTTTATCGGCGAACGGCCGAATTTCGAGCAGGCGGAGGCGGTCGCCCTCTGCTCGAGCAGGTGCGTGAGTGGCGCGAGGCCGCTCGCCGAGCCATCGTGGCCCGATGGTCAGACCGGCTGGAGGCTCCACGTGCGGGTCTTCGCACGGTGGAGGCGCTCCGGCCGGTCCTTTCGTTGTGGGTGTGGCGACAGCACGGGACCCTTTCCTTCCGGCTGGTGCAGGTGTTATCCGGGCACGGGTGCTTCGGATACTACCTGCACAAGGTCGCGAGGAGGGAATCGAGTCCCGCCTGTCACCACTGTGATTGTGGCGAGGACACGGCGCAGCATACGCTGGAGTTCTGCCCGGCGTGGGCGCAGCAGCGTCGTGCCCTCGTCGAGACCATCGGTGTGGATCTCTCGCTATCGGCCATAATCCGCTCCATGGCCGATAGCGACAGGAATTGGTGTGCGGTCGCATCCTTCTGCGAGAACGTCATCTCGCAGAAGGAGGCGGCGGAGCGGGCCAGGGAGGAAAGTCTCCTCGCTGACCCGATCCGTCGCCGGCGAGCTGGGCGGCGTCGGCGCGCCGATGCGCGTCTGATGCCCCCCTAGCGATGGCTGAGGGTGGGAGATCGGGGTATTTTTTCTCCCACCCGCACCCTTCCGGGTAGGCGCGGCGTCTCTGGTGCACCCAGACGCCGCCGCAAGTGCTGGTGCCCGCGGGTCGTGGGCAGTCGCTGGGTGGGTCGCTGATGTTGTATCAGGTTCCGGTGGCCCACCCGCTAAGGCGAGGCGACGGTGCACAGGGGGGTTTTAGTCGGTATGCCGGCCGTTCGCTCTAGGCCGGAGAGCCCGACATAACCGTCCCACCTCCCCGAGTGGGGCGGTATGCATCAGGAGCATTTCCCCCCTCCCAAAAAAAAAAAAAAAAGGTTAGGTTAGGTTAGGTTAGGTTGGGGTGTGTGGCCAGAGAGAACCTCCTAGTGTGCCTGACGGTTGCTAGTCCTTTCCACATTTTCGTGGATGGGAACGGCAGACGTTGGGCCGGTACACCCCGGGCAACACGGGTAATCATGTCCTTTCGGGGGCATTATTACTCGTGGCTAATACTCTGGCACGCGCGTAGGGAACCCGAGGCGTTTTGTCTCGGGGTTATCGGCCCGCGAGGGCCGCGTTTGGGGGTCTCTCCACGTGTTCCTCTGATCAACAGAGGACACGTGGATGTGAGACGGGGGGGATAGAGGAAGAAAACCTCTTTAAAAAATCACCAGTGGGGGCCGTAAGGCCGGGGCGGTTTATTTTATTTACTTTATTCTATTTTATTTACTTTATTTTAGTATATTTTATTTTATTTTTACTTTATTTATTTTGTTTACATTGTTTGCACTAGTAGTACTAGTAGCACACAAGCGCCTGTAGTCGGATACCACATCTGATATGGATGGATTGTGCGTGGAGTTGAGAGTTGAGGGCTGCCAGTAGTTCTGGCATTAGGCGGTGGCACATACGGGAAGGGAAACCTAACCCTGCCTCCGTCTTCACATCGTTACCCGTTGAGTGTCGTTGATCACGTCTAGCGGCTCAACGGGACCGAGGGGCTTGCCTTAGTTGGCCGGCCCGCGAGAAGGAAAACTCAGACCACCCAACAGCGAAGTTGTAAAAACCTCTGGGTACCTGCCGTCCCCCAGCAGTATGTAGGCCTTCCCTCGGAATGAGCGTCACCCGAGGGTCGATTATAGATCGTCTCTACTCGTGGGAATTTTATGGATAATTCAGTACAAAACCAAAAACTCGATGAGAAGGAGGAGAAGAAGACGGAGGAGCAAGGAGTCCTTTTGCGCGACTCCAAAGGGCGCTTTAAGCGCCCTTTACGACCACGCGCCAGCGATGGCGGAAGAATGAGGGCATGCACGCCCACCAGTGCGTGTCCTTCAGAGAGCCGGACGTCATTGGCGTCGACGCCGAACGGAAGCCGGAGGAGCTCCGTGAGCCTCGGTGTCGAGTCCGAGTCCGAGGACCTGGACTCCCGCGACCTCAGCGGTCGGGTCTCTAGGACCCGGAAGCGTAGCAGGAGCAGGTCGCCAGAGGCGGAGCGCAACGCACCAGCGATCAAGGTGCCCGCCCCCAGTTCGCCGGTACATGGGTCACGGTCAGTGACCCAGGACCCATTTAGTAGGCGGGAATCGGTCGCCCGCACCCGACAAGAGGGGGAGCGCGCAGCAGAGCAATTTGTTGCGCAGCTCCTGGACGAGAGCTCGAGCTCTGATGTAGACCTCGTCCAGTCCGCCGCAGACTCTGTGGCCGCCATAATCACGGTGGCCACAAAAAGCCAAAATTTGAAGGGCACCTTTGTTAATGCCCTCAAAAAGGCGGCCTCTCACCTCCAGGAGGTGGTGCAAACGCTCGCGGAGCGCACCACCTCCGACGAGACGAGGCGGTTGCGGGCGGCAAATGACCGCCTGGCAGGGGAGGTGGCTGAGCTCCGTGCTGAGCTCAGCCAACTTAAGGAATGCTTGCGGCAGCCAAATGCCATACCTCGGCAAGGAGAGGAGCAGTGCTCCCTGCTGACCGACGCGCAGCTGCGCCAGGTCATGTCGTCCGTTGGGACCATGATCAACGTGCGGCTGGGGAGTCTGGAGGCAAGATTACCTCCAGAACCGCGCCGCCGTCCACCACTCGCAGCGGATAACCACGCGCCCGCTGCTAGGGACCCAGTGGTCACGTCGGGCCAGCGGTCCTACGCGACGGCGGCGTCAGCGTCGGCCAGCGTCCCCGCGGGGTCGAGACCTGCAGCCGGGAAGAAGGGGACTTCCAAAGCCCCTTCCCAGTCCCAGAGGGACTTCCCGCCCTTGAGTTCAACACCTGCGGGCTCAAGACGCGCCCCGGCGCCGAAGGAACGGGCACCCGCAACAACCACGGGTGCGCCAAGACTGGTTTCTGTCCCTGGTCCGTCTGCGTCTTCTAATGAGGGCTGGCAGACGGCCGGGGAGAAAATGGAGATTCGGCGTCGGAAGAGGCGCGAACGCAGGAGCGCTGCAAGGGCTGCGGCTGCCGAGCGGCAAAAAGAAGTGAAGAAGAGCAAGAAGGCGAAAAAGAAGAGGCCCGGGAAGCTCCGGCCGCCAAGATCGGCCGCCGTGGTCGTAACGGTGCCGCCGGAGGCGGCGGAGCGCGGCCTTTCCTACGCCGCCGTCTTTAAGAAGGCGCGGGAGAGCGTCGGTGTGGCGGACCTAGGCCCCACCGGCATCAAGACCCGCCTTGCCCAAACAGGGGCTCGCATTCTTGAGTTCCCCGGTGCGGAGGGCGCAAAGACGGCGGACACAATCGCGGAAAGGCTGCGAGGGTTGTTCGGGGCGGAGGAAGGCGTAAAGATCGCCAGGCCCGTGAAGTGCGTGGAATTCCGTGTCACTGGCCTGGACGATTCGATCACGCCTGACGATGTCCGGGAGGCTATCCAGGCTAAAACTGGATGCAGCCTGGACAACGTCAAGGTTGGCGCAATCCGCCCCGGTCCTGGCGGTGTCGGAGCTGTGGTAGCGCAGTGCCCCGTCGCAGCAGCCAACACTTTGGTTGCTGGAGGAAGGCTCCTCGTAGGCTGGAGTTCCGCCAAGGTCTCTTTGTTGGCGGCCAGGCCTGCGAGGTGCCATAAATGCATGGCCGAGGGGCACGTGCGCGCCACATGCAGAAATGGCTTCGACTGCAGCGGACTATGCTTCCGCTGCGGCCAGCCGGGGCACAAGGCGACGGATTGTTCCGCCACCCCCCATTGCCCCGCGTGTGCGGCGGGTAAATTGCCCGCCAATCATATTATGGGGCGAAGGGGATGCAACCCTCCCCGGGCTTCCAAGCCCAAGAACGTCGCGGGTAGCCAATCGACCCAGGCTACCCCCGTCGTCGTCGCCGCTCTTTCGCCGTCGCGGATGGAGGAGGATGTGGTTGCAAGTACTTCGGCTCAATAATGGACCACGACTGCACCCATCTCCTCCAGGCGAACCTCAACCACTGCGCCGGTGCGCAGGATCTCTTCCTGCAATCCATTGCGCAGTGGTCGATTGGTGTGGCCGTAGCCGCGGAGCCCTATTATGTTCCTCCCCGCCCAAACTGGGTGGGTGACCGGGACGGCTCCGTGGCAGTCATCAGCTCCACGGCCCCGCGTTCCCCGCCCTTGTCGCTCAAAGATAGGGGCTCGGGATACGTGGCGGCCGAATGGGGGGGATTACTCGTTTTCGGGGTGTACTTCTCCCCCAATCGGAGTCTGGCTGATTTCGAGGTCTTCCTCACCTCTTTGGAGACCTCGATACGGCGTTTGGCATCAGGCCGCGTCCTGGTGATGGGGGACTTCAACGCAAAGTCCGGCGCGTGGGGGTCTCCCAGAACGGACGCCCGCGGTAGAGCGGTGGAAGAGTGGGCAAATTCGGTGGGCCTCTGTCTGCTCAACAGAGGCACCACCGACACTTGTGTTCGGCAGCAGGGCGGGTCGATAGTGGACCTCTCGTTCGCTAGCCCTGCTGTCGCGAACAACGTAAGGAACTGGCGAGTCCTAGAGGAGGTCGAGACTCTCTCGGATCACCGCTATATCCGAGCAGAGATCTCCCGGAATCCTCAGGACCCAGTTAGGGGTCACATGGCGGACAGAGCTCCCCGGTCTCCGCGGTGGGCTGTGGGTCGTTTGAACCGGGACCTGTTAGAGGAGGCAGCCATAGTGCAGTCGTGGCTGTCTCCAGTGCCTCCTGACGAGGGGGTTGATGCTGCGGCGGGTCGCATTCGTGTTGCGCTTACGCAGGTGTGCGATGCGGCCATGCCGCGCGTCCGACGTCGGCCTCCTAAGAGGGAGGTCTACTGGTGGTCCCGGGAGTTGGTGGACCTCCGCGAGGCCTGCATTCGTGCCCGGAGGTCCTACACCCGCAGCCGGCGGCGACGCCACGATGATAACGGGGAGGGCCAGCTGTACGAAGCGTACCAAGCAGCGCGTGACGCTCTGAAGCTGGCCATCTGTCGCGCCAAGGAGCAGTCGCGGCAGGAGATGCTGGAGGGTCTCGATCGTGACCCCTGGGGTCGCCCATACCGCGCGGCGCTGAGCAAGCTCCGCGCGACGGGCCCCCCCCTTACCGAGTCCCTTCAGCCTAGCTTCCTCACCGAAGTGGTCGAGGGCCTATTCCCGCCACAGGCGGAGCACACGCCCCCGGCGATGGCCGCAGAGGCCGAAGTCCGGGAGGCCGACGAAGAGGTGGTGGTTCCGCCTGTCACGGAGGCGGAGATGGGGGCGGCCGTTCTGCGCATTCGATCGAAGCGGACCGCCCCCGGGCCGGACGGAATTCCGGCCCGAGTGTTGGCCCTTGCCCTTGACCACATGGGCGACCGCCTCAGGGAACTGTTTGACGCGTGTCTGTCGTCGGGGAGGTTCCCTGAGTGCTGGAAGGTGGGGAAGCTGGTGCTCCTGCCCAAACCGGGGAGAGCCCCGGACTCGGTCGCGGCCTACAGGCCTATCGTACTGCTGGACGAGGCGGGGAAGTTGCTGGAGAGGATTCTCGCTGCCCGCATCGTCCGGCACCTCGAGGAGGTGGGGCCCGATCTGTCGGACGCCCAGTTTGGTTTCCGCGCCGGGCGTTCGACGATCGACGCCATTCTGGCCCTGAGGGCCGCGACCGAGGAAGCCGTCAGGGGAGGCGGCGTACTGTTGGCGGTGTCCTTAGACATCGCCAACGCATTTAATACTCTGCCATTCGGCAGCATCAGAGAGGCACTCCGATTCCATGGGGTGCCCGCATACCTGAGGCTGCTGATGGCAGACTATTTGGAGCGGAGGTTTGTGTTGTGCGAGGACCGAGCAGGCGACGAAGTGCGCAGGGCGATATCGCGCGGTGTTCCACAGGGGTCCGTCCTTGGCCCTCTCCTGTGGAACATCGGCTATGACTGGGCCCTGCGCGGAGTCTTGCCCCCCGGGCTGGGCGTATTCTGTTACGCTGACGACACGTTGGTAGCAGCCCGGGGACGCAACTTTGAGGAGGCGGCTCGCCTGGCCACCACGGGGGTCGGGCGGGTCAGGTGGTCGGGCGAATCGAGGCGCTGGGGCTTAAGGTGGCCCTCAACAAGACGGAGGCCCTGTTGTTCCATGGGCCCCGTCGCGGGCCGCCTGCCGGCGCCTCGATCACCGTCGGCTCGGTCCTCGTACCGGTTCAGGCCCAGATGAGATATCTGGGCCTGGTGTTGGATGGGCGATGGCTCTTCGACGAGCACTTCCGCCAGCTTGAGCCGAAGCTGGACGGCGCGGCGTCCGCCCTGGGCCGATTATTGCCCAACCTGGGCGGACCCAGTTTGGCGTGCCGGAGGCTCTACACGGGGGTAGTCCGGTCGATGGCGCTGTACGGCGCACCGGTGTGGGCGGGGTCCCTGACCGCCCAGAACCGCGCGCGGTTATGCCGACCGCAGCGCACTTTGGCGGTCAGGGCAATACGCGGGTACCGCACCGTGTCCGCAGACGCGGCATGCGCGCTGGCCGGTACACCCCCGTGGGATTTGGAGGCGGAAGTGCTCGCCGACGTTTATCGGCGAACGGCCGAATTTCGAGCAGGCGGAGGCGGTCGCCCTCTGCTCGAGCAGGTGCGCGAGTGGCGCGAGGCCGCTCGCCGAGCCATCGTGGCCCGATGGTCAGCCCGGCTGGAGGCTCCACGTGCGGGTCTTCGCACGGTGGAGGCGCTCCGGCCGGTCCTTTCGTTGTGGGTGTGGCGACAGCACGGGACCCTTTCCTTCCGGCTGGTGCAGGTGTTATCCGGGCACGGGTGCTTCGGATACTACCTGCACAAGGTCGCGAGGAGGGAATCGAGTCCCGCCTGTCACCACTGCGATTGTGGCGAGGACACGGCGCAGCATACGCTGGAGTTCTGCCCGGCGTGGGCGCAGCAGCGTCGTGCCCTCGTCGAGACCATCGGTGAAGTGCCGTCGCATCGCGATATCGAGGTGCGGCGGCGCGAGCTCCGCGGGGTCCTAGTGGCAGAATGGGAGGAAGGACTTGTCAATCCCAGCGCCGGGCACGCCACAATCGTGGCGGTAAGACCCGTACTAAGAGAGTGGCTGGAGAGGCGTCATGGCGCCCTCACGTTTCGTCTGACGCAGGTGCTGACCGGCCACGGTTGTTTCGGTCGGTACCTGTGTCGAATAGGCAAACAGGAGACGCCCGGCTGTCATCACTGCGGCGACTGCCGCGTCGTTGTCGAAGACACGGCGTTGCACACATTGGCGGATTGCCCTGCTTGGGTCACGCAACGCCGTGTCATGCACGCGGCAGTCGGTAGGGTCGTCCTCTCGCTCGAGGCTATGGTTCTGTCCATGGTTTCGAGTGAGAGGTCTTGGAATGCCGTTGCCTCCTTCTGTGAGGAGGTGATGTTAGTGAAGGAGGCGGCGGAGAGGGAGAGGGAACGTTCAATCCCTCTCCCCAACCGCAGAGCTGGGCGCAGGAGGGCGCGAGACGACCTCCAGCCACCTTGAGTAGAAGCCTGCGGGCGGTGGACCCATTGGGGCCGTCCACCGCCCGATCAGCGCAGGTCCGAGTAGGCGGCGTTCGTGTTCCGCGCACGCCTCTCGATGACGGAAGGGGGAACAGGTCCCCCGCTTTACCGTAGGGGACTAGGTCCCCCAATCTTTTGTTTCGATGGTTGTGTGGGACCCGCCATGTCCATCGGCGGGTCGAACCTTCGGCGGGGTCGCGATTCGAATGTGAGAGCGATTCGCGCGGCTCCGCCATAAAGGTGTGAGGAACACCGCGGTGGTTTTAGTCGGTTCAGCCCAAATCCATCGTAGGGGCTGGATCCCGACATATCCCCATCGCCCGCCCCAAAACCGGCGATGGGGAATGTGATTGCACATTTCCCCGCGTAAAAAAGAAAAAAAAAAAAAAAAAAAAAAAAAAGGTTAGGTTAGGTTCGGCCCCCGCGCTCCACCGCCGTTGTGGTGGAGCTGACGGAGGAGGGGCTCCGGCAAGGCGTTAACTATGCGAGCGTCCTCCGGCGGGCCACTCAGGCTATGCAAGGCAATCTCGCCGAGATGGGCCTTGCCGGAGGCGTCTTATTTAAGGTCGCCGCCACTGGGGCCAGGATATTAGAGGTCCCAGGTGCCACCTCCGGCGACAAAGCGGATAGGGTGGCCGCAACAATTCGGTCCCTATTTACGCCTGAGGAGGTCAGGGTCTCCCGCCCGGTGAAGTCCGCAGAAATGCGAGTAACCGGGCTGGACGACTCGGCCTCCTCCGAGGATGTCGCCGCTGCGGTGGCACAAGCCGGAGCCTGCCCTCAGGCCCAGGTAAAGGTGGGAGAGTTGCGCCGCGGCGAAAGTGGTCTGTGCACAGTGATGGTGCGCTGCCCCATCGCCGCGGCGAAGAAGGTGGCGGCCGGCCGTTTGCTGGTCGGGATGGTCTCGGCTCAGGTTAACCTTCTGGAGCCGAGGCCTAGGCGGTGCTACCGCTGCCTCGAACCGGGGCATGTGAGGCAGCAATGCACCGCTGAAACTGACCGCAGCGACCTTTGCTACCGCTGCGGCCAGCCCGGCCACAAGGCCGCCGCCTGCTCCGCTGCAAAATCTTCCTGCAGCATCTGTTCGGCTGCAGGAAGGCCAGCGGAGCACCGGATGGGGAGCAAGTCTTGCTCCCCTCCAAAAAGACGCAGGGCCAGAGGGGCGGTCGCCGGGACTCCGGCCGCCCCGGCCCCTCCCCAAGCAGGGAGCAGTGGGACGGCGATGGACACCTAATTAATTATGGCCCATCGCCTCCTACAGGCGAACGTTGGCCGCTCCGCCAGGGCGCAGGATATCTTGCTGCAGCACATGGCGGAGTGGTCAATAGACATCGCCGTGGTCGCCGAGCCTTACTGCGTCCCCAGCCGTCACAACTGGTTTGGGGACCTCGGGGGCTTGGCGGCCATCGTTTCGTCTGGTCCCTCGCTCCTGGTGATGACAGACAGGGGCGAGGGGTATATATGTGTTGATTGGGAGGGAACCGTCCTGATCGGGGTGTATTTCTCTCCGAACCGGCGCCTCGCCGAGTTTGAGCGATTTTTGGGCGCGGTGGGGGCCGTGATTAATCGGTACCCATCGCGTCCGATCGTGGTGGCGGGGAACTTTAATGCCAAATCAATGGCTTGGGGATCCCCTGTCACCGACGCTCGCGGCGACGCGCTGGAGGAGTGGGCGATTGCGACCGGCCTCGTCGTTCTTAATCGGGGGTCGGTCGCCACATGCGTGCGCTGGCAGGGCGAGTCCATTGTGGACATCTCGTTCGCAAGCCCTGCCGTAGCGCGCCGCGTCCGGGACTGGCAAGTGCTGGTCGAGGCGGAGTCTCTGTCGGACCACCGTTACGTGCGGTTCGACATCTCCGCCTCGCCAGCGATCCCGGACGATCGCCCGAGGAGAGTGCACACCCCGTCGTCCCCACGATGGGCGTTGAAACGTCTCGATGCAGACGTGCTGGTGGAAGCCTCCATCGTGCAGGCCTGGACCCCGATGGTCGAAGGGCCTGTGGAGGTTGAGCAAGAAGCGGAGTGGTTCCGGGGCGCGATGACGCAGATTTGCGACGCGTCAATGCCCCGGGCCAGTGCTCAGCCTCCGAGGCGTCAGGTGTACTGGTGGTCTGACGACATCAGCCGGAAACGCACCGCGTGCATTGCGGCGCGTCGCCAGTACACTAGGTACCGCCGACGCAGGCGGTACCGTGACCCGACCGTGGAGGCACGGCTGCGGGACGCGTACAAACAGCGGAGGTACGCCCTGCAGTCCGCCATCAGCGAGGCCAAAACCCAAAGATGGGAAGAGTTCCTGGGGACTCTCGAGGCAGATCCGTGGGGCCGGCCGTACAAGACGGTCAGGGGCAAGTTGCGCCCCTGGGCCCCGCCGGTCACCGAGAGTCTCCAGCCTCGGCAATTGGAGGGTGTGATTTCCGCTCTCTTTCCTTCGAGGGCGGAGCACACGCCTCCCGTAATGGCGCCGCCCGAAATTGAGGAGGGCGGTGCCGATGCCGGGGTGCCAGAAGTTACGATGGCGGAGCTCGGCGCGGCAATAGTGCGGCTTCGGGGCAAAAACACCGCCCCGGGGCCGGACGGAATTCCTGGCCGCGCCTGGGTTTTGGCCTTTGACGCCCTAGGGGACCGGCTCCTCAGGCTGTTCAGCGCCTGTTTGGAGTCGGGACGGTTCCCTTCCATGTGGAAGACGGGCAAGCTGGTCCTCCTGAGAAAGGAGGGCCGCCCCGCGGATTCTCCCTCCGCGTACCGCCCCATAGTGCTGTTGGATGAGGTGGGCAAGCTCTTTGAGCGCGTGGTGGTTGCCCGCCTCTCCAAGCACCTGGTGCGGGTGGGCCCCGACTTATCCGAACGCCAGTTCGGATTCCGGGAGGGCCGATCGACGATTGACGCGATCAGTAGCGTCAAGGCCCTCTCGGAAGAGACGGTCGCCTCGCGCGGGGTGGTATTGGCGGTGTCCTTGGACATCGCCAACGCTTTTAACACCCTGCCGTGGGCGACTATTAGGGAGGCGCTCCGATTTCATGGGGTGCCTCCCTATCTACGCCGAATAGTCGGGGACTACCTGCACCAGAGGAGTGTGTTTTGTGTGGGGCGGAACGGAGAGACGTTCCGGAGGGAGATGTCGTGCGGTGTTCCACAGGGTTCGGTTCTGGGTCCGATACTGTGGAACATCGGCTACGACTGGGTGCTGCGGGGCGCCCTGCCCCCGGGCATCGGCGTAACTTGTTACGCCGACGACACGTTGGTTACGGCCCGGGGAGCGGATTGCGGGGCAGCTGCCCGTCTTGCCACGGCTGGAGTGGCCCTGGTTGTCGGCAGGATTAGGATGTTGGGACTGGAGGTGGCGCTAGATAAATCCGAGGCCCTGTTATTTCACGGGCCTCGGCGGGCGCCACCTCCCGATGCCCACATCATCGTTGGAGGGGTCCGCATCGGGGTGGAGCCGAGCATGAAATACTTGGGGCTCCACCTCGACGGCCGCTGGAACTTTCGCGTCCATTTTAGCCGCCTGGCCCCCCGCCTGATGGCGGCAGCGGGAGCGCTTAACTCTCTGCTGCCGAATATCGGGGGGCCGAGTGTCGTCTGCCGCCGCCTCTATTTGGGGGTGGTGCGGTCGATTGCCCTTTACGGAGCGCCCATCTGGGCTGGCGCCCTTGGTCGCCAAAATATCGCCCTCCTCAGGAGACCTCAGAGGGCGATGGCGATCAGGGTGTCACGGGCGTACCGCATCGTCTCCTTTGAGGCGGCGTGCGTTTTGGCGGCATCGCCGCCCTGGGATTTGGAGGCGGAGGTCCAAGCGTCAGTGTATTACTGGCGCGCTGACCTCCGGCTCCAGGGTGAGGAACCCACGCACAGGGCGGTGGAGACGCGAAGGTCCCAGGCTCGACTGGTCCTCGAGGCGAAGTGGGAAAGAAGACTGGCCCAGCCCCGCTACGGGGTGAGGACCGTCGAGGCTGTCCGTCCGGTACTAAGACAGTGGACAAGGACACGTGGATTTGAGACAGGGGGGGATAGAGGAAGAAAACCTCTTTAAAAAATCACCAGTGGGGGCCGTAAGGCCGGGGCGGTTTATTTTATTTTATTTACTTTACTTTACTTTATTTTATTTTTAGTTTTATTTTATTTTATTTATTTTTACATTATTTGTACTAGTAGCACTAGTAATACACAAGCTCTTGTAGTCGGATACCATATCTGGTATTGATGGATTGTGCGTAGAGTTGAGGGCTGCCAGTAGTCCTGGCATTAGGCGGTGGCACATAGGGGAGGGGAAACCTAACCCTGCCTCCGTCTTCACATCGTTACCCGTTGAGTGTCGTTGATCACGTCTAGCGGCTCAACGGGACCGAGGGGCTTGCCTTAGTTGGCCGGCCCGCGAGAAGGAAAACTCAGACCACCCAACAGCGAAGTTGTAAAAACCTCTGGGTACCTGCCGTCCCCCAGCAGTATGTAGGCCTTCCCTCGGAATGAGCGTCACCCGAGGGTCGATTATAGATCGTCTCTACTCGTGGGAATAACATGGAAAATGTAAAAACTAAAACACCCTTAGATGAGGAAGTGAAGAAGAAGGAGGAGCACGGAGTCCCTTTGCGCGACTCCAAAGGGCGCTTCAAGCGCCCTTTACGACCACGTGCCAGCGATGGTGGAAGAATGGGGGCATGCACGCCCACCAGTGCGTGCCCTTCAGAGAGTCGGACATCATTGGCGTCGACGCCGAACGGAAGCCGGAGGAGCTCCGTCAGCCTCGGCGTCGAGTCTGAGTCCGAGGACTTGGACTCCCGCGAACTCAGCGGTCAGGTCTCTAGAACCCGGAAGCGCAGTAGGAGCCGGTCACCAGAGGCGGAGCGCAGCGCACCAGCGATCAAGGTGCCCGCCCCCAGTTCGCCGGTACATGGTTCACGGTCAGTGACCCCGAACCCATTTAGTAGGCGGGAATCGGTCGCCCGCATCCGACAAGAGGGGGAGCGCGCGGCAGAACAATTTGTTGCGCAGCTCCTGGACGAGAACTCAGATGGAGACCTCGTCCAGTCCGCCGCAGACTCTGTGGCCGCTATAATCACGGTGGCCACAAAAAGTCAGAATTTGAAGGGCACGTTCGTCAATGCCCTCAAGAAGGTGGCCTCTCACCTCCAGGAGGTGGTGCAAACGCTCGCGGAGCGCACCACCTCCGACGAGACGAGGCGGTTGCGAGCGGCAAACGACCGCCTGGCAGGGGAGGTGGCTGAGCTCCGTGCTGAGCTCAGCCAAGTTAAGGAGTGTTTGCGGCAGCCGAATGCCGTAGCTCGGCAAGGAGAGGAGCAGCGCTCCCTGCTAACCGACGCGCAGCTGCGCCAGGTCATGTCGTCCGTTGGGACAATGATCAACGTGCGGCTGGGGAGTCTGGAGGCAAGATTACCTCCAGAACCGCGTCGCCGTCCACCACTCGCAGCGGATAACCACGCGCCCGCTGCTAGGGACCCAGTGGTCACGTCGGGCCAGCGGTCCTACGCGACGGCGGCGTCAGCGTCGGCCAGCGTCCCCGCAGGGTCGAGACCTGCGGCCGGGAAGAAGGGGACTTCCAAAGCCCCTTCCCAGTCCCAGAGGGACTTCCCGCCATTGATGACACCTGCGGGCTCAACTCGCGCCCCGGCGCCGAAGGAACGGGCACCAACCAAGGGTGCGCCAAGACTGGTTTCTGTCCTTGGTCCGTCTGCGTCTTCCAATGAGGGCTGGCAGACGGCCGGGGAGAAAATGGAGATTCGGCGTCGGAAGAGGCGCGAACGCAGGAGCGCTGCGAGGGCTGCGGCTGCCGAACGAAAGAAAGAAGAAAAGAAGAGTAAGAAGGCGAAAAAGAAGAGGCCCGGGAAGCTCCGGCCGCCAAGATCGGCCGCCGTGGTCGTAACGGTGTCGCCGGAGGCGGAGGAGCGTGGCCTTTCCTACGCCGCCGTCTTTAAGAAGGCGCGGGAGAGCGTCGGTGTGGCGGACTTAGGCCCCACCGGCATCAAGACCCGCCTTGCCCAAACGGGGGCTCGTATTCTCGAGTTCCCCGGTGCGGAGGGCGCAAAGACGGCGGACACAATCGCGGAAAGGCTGCGAGGGTTGTTCGGGGCGGAGGAAGGCGTAAAGATCGCCAGGCCCGTGAAGTGCGTGGAATTCCGTGTCACTGGCCTGGACGATTCTATCACGCCTGACGATGTCCGGGAGGCCATCCAGGCTAAAACTGGATGCAGCTTGGACAACATCAAGGTTGGCGCCATCCGCCCCGGTCCTGGCGGTGTCGGAGCCGTGGTAGCGCAGTGCCCCGTCGCAGCGGCCAACACTTTGGTTGCTGCAGGAAGGCTCCTCGTGGGCTGGAGTTCCGCCAAGGTCTCTTTGTTGGCGGCCAGGCCTGCGAGGTGCCATAAATGCATGGCCGAGGGACACGTGCGCGCCACATGCAGAAGTGGCTTCGACTGCAGCGGACTATGCTTCCGCTGCGGCCAGCCGGGGCACAAGGCGACGGATTGTTCCGCCGACCCCCATTGCCCCGCGTGTGCGGCGGGTAAATTGCCCGCCAATCATATTATGGGGCGAAGGGGATGCAACCCTCCCCGGGCTTCCAAGCCCAAGAACGTCGCGGGTAGCCAATCGACCCAGGCTACCCCCGTCGTCGTCGCCGCTCTTTCGCCGTCACGGATGGAGGAGGATGTGGTTGCAAGTACTTCGGCCCAATAATGGACCACGACTGCACCCATCTCCTCCAGGCGAACCTCAACCACTGCGCCGGTGCGCAGGATCTCTTCCTGCAATCCATGGCGCAGTGGTCGATTGGTGTGGCCGTAGCCGCGGAGCCCTATTATGTTCCTCCCCGCCCAAACTGGGTGGGTGACCGGGACGGCTCCGTGGCAGTCATCAGCTCCACGGCCCCGCGTTCCCCGCCCTTGTCGCTCAAAGATAGGGGCTCGGGATACGTGGCGGCCGAATGGGGGGGATTACTCGTTTTCGGGGTGTACTTCTCCCCCAATCGGAGTCTGGCTGATTTCGAGGTCTTCCTCACATCTTTGGAGACCTCGATACGGCGTTTGGCATCAGGCCGCGTCCTGGTGATGGGGGACTTCAACGCAAAGTCCAGCGCGTGGGGGTCTCCCAGAACGGACGCCCGCGGTAGAGCGGTGGAAGAGTGGGCAAATTCGGTGGGCCTCTGTCTGCTCAACAGAGGCACCACCGACACTTGTGTTCGACAGCAGGGCGGGTCGATAGTGGACCTCTCGTTCGCTAGCCCTGCTGTCGCGAACAACGTAAGGAACTGGCGAGTCCTAGAGGAGGTCGAGACTCTCTCGGATCACCGCTATATCCGAGCAGAGATCTCCCGGAATCCTCAGGACCCAGTTAGGGGTCACATGGCGGACAGAGCTCCCCGGTCTCCGCGGTGGGCTGTGGGTCGTTTGAACCGGGACCTGTTAGAGGAGGCAGCCATAGTGCAGTCGTGGCTGTCTCCAGTGCCTCCTGACGAGGGGGTTGATGCTGCGGCGGGTCGCATTCGTGTTGCGCTTACGCAGGTGTGCGATGCGGCCATGCCGCGCGTCCGACGTCGGCCTCCTAGGAGGGAGGTCTACTGGTGGTCCCGGGAGTTGGTGGACCTCCGCGAGGCCTGCATTCGTGCCCGGAGGTCCTACACCCGCAGCCGGCGGCGACGCCGCGATGATAACGGGGAGGGCCAGCTGTACGAAGCGTACCAAGCAGCGCGTGAGGCTCTGAAGCTGGCCATCTGTCGCGCCAAGGAGCAGTCGCGGCAGGAGATGCTGGAGGGTCTCGATCGTGACCCCTGGGGTCGCCCATACCGCGCGGCGCTGAGCAAGCTCCGTGCGACGGGACCCCCCCTTACCGAGTCCCTTCAGCCTAGCTTCCTCACCGAAGTGGTCGAGGGCCTATTCCCGCCACAGGCGGAGCACACGCCCCCGGCGATGGCCGCAGAGGCCGAAGTCCGGGAGGCCGACGAAGAGGTGGTGGTTCCGCTTGTCACGGAGGCGGAGATGGGGGCGGCCGTTCTGCGCATTCGCTCGAAGCGGACCGCCCCCGGGCCGGACGGAATTCCGGCCCGAGTGTTGGCCCTTGCCCTTGACCATATGGGCGACCGCCTCAGGGAACTGTTTGACGCGTGTCTGTCGTTGGGGAGGTTCCCTGAGTGCTGGAAGGTGGGGAAGCTGGTGCTCCTGCCCAAACCGGGGAGAGCCCCGGACTCGGTCGCGGCCTACAGGCCTATCGTACTGCTGGACGAGGCGGGGAAGTTGCTGGAGAGGATTCTCGCTGCCCGCATCGTCCGGCACCTCGAGGAGGTGGGGCCTGATCTGTCGGACGCCCAGTTTGGTTTCCGCGCAGGGCGTTCGACGATCGACGCCATTCTGGCCCTGAGGGCCGCGACCGAGGAAGCCGTCAGGGGAGGCGGCGTACTGTTGGCGGTGTCCTTAGACATCGCCAACGCATTTAATACTCTGCCATTCGGCAGCATCAGAGAGGCACTCCGATTCCATGGGGTGCCCGCATACCTGAGGCTGCTGATAGCAGACTATTTGGAGCGGAGGTTTGTGTTGTGCGAGGACCGAGCAGGCGACGAAGTGCGCAGGGCGATATCGCGCGGTGTTCCACAGGGGTCCGTCCTTGGCCCTCTCCTGTGGAACATCGGCTATGACTGGGCCCTGCGCGGAGTCTTGCCCCCCGGGCTGGGCGTATTCTGTTACGCTGACGACACGTTGGTAGCAGCCCGGGGACGCAACTTTGAGGAGGCGGCTCGTCTGGCCACCACGGGGGTCTCTCAGGTGGTCGGGCGAATCGAGGCGCTGGGGCTTAAGGTGGCCCTCAACAAGACGGAGGCCCTGTTGTTCCATGGGCCCCGTCGCGGGCCGCCTGCCGGTGCCTCGATCACCGTCGGCTCGGTTCTCGTACCGGTTCAGGCCCAGATGAGATATCTGGGCCTGGTGTTGGATGGGCGATGGCTCTTCGACGAGCACTTCCGCCAGCTTGAGCCGAAACTGGACGGCGCGGCGTCCGCCCTCGGGCGATTATTGCCCAACCTGGGCGGACCCAGCTTAGCGTGCCGGAGGCTCTACACGGGGGTAGTCCGGTCGATGGCGCTGTACGGCGCACCGGTGTGGGCGGGGTCCCTGACCGCCCAGAACCGCGCGCGGTTATGCCGACCGCAGCGCACTTTGGCGGTCAGGGCAATACGCGGGTACCGCACCGTGTCCGCAGACGCGGCATGCGCGCTGGCCGGTACACCCCCGTGGGATTTGGAGGCGGAAGTGCTCGCCGACGTTTATCGGCGAACGGCCGAATTTCGAGCAGGCGGAGGCGGTCGCCCTCTGCTCGAGCAGGTGCGTGAGTGGCGCGAGGCCGCTCGCCGAGCCATCGTGGCCCGATGGTCAGCCCGGCTGGAGGCTCCACGTGCGGGTCTTCGCACGGTGGAGGCGCTCCGGCCGGTCCTTTCGTTGTGGGTGTGGCGACAGCACGGGACCCTTTCCTTCCGGCTGGTGCAGGTGTTATCCGGGCACGGGTGCTTCGGATACTACCTGCACAAGGTCGCGAGGAGGGAATCGAGTCCCGCCTGTCACCACTGCGATTGTGGCGAGGACACGGCGCAGCATACGCTGGAGTTCTGCCCGGCGTGGGCGCAGCAGCGTCGTGCCCTCGTCGAGACCATCGGTGTGGATCTCTCGCTATCGGCCATAATCCGCTCCATGGCCGATAGCGACAGGAATTGGTGTGCGGTCGCATCCTTCTGCGAGAACGTCATCTCGCAGAAGGAGGCGGCGGAGCGGGCCAGGGAGGAAAGTCTCCTCGCTGACTCGATCCGTCGCCGGCGAGCTGGGCGGCGTCGGCGCGCCGATGCGCGTCTGATGCCCCCCTAGCGATGGCTGAGGGTGGGAGATCGGGGTATTTTTTCTCCCACCCGCACCCTTCCGTGTAGGCGCGGCGTCTCTGGTGCACCCAGACGCCGCCGCAAGTGTTGGTGCCCGCGGGTTGTGGGCAGTCGCTGGGTGGGTCGCTGATGTTGTATCAGGTTCCGGTGGCCCACCCGCTAAGGCGAGGCGACGGTGCACAGGGGGGTTTTAGTCGGTATGCCGGCCGTTCGCTCTAGGCCGGAGAGCCCGACATAACCGTCCCACCTCCCCGAGTGGGACGGTATGCATCAGGAGCATTTCCCCCCTCCCAAAAAAAAAAAAAAAAAAAAAAAAAGGTTAGGTTAGGTTTTTTTTTTTTTTTTTTTTTTTTTTTTTTTTTAAGTATTATAAAGACTCCACAGACATGAGTCCGTGCCATTTTTAGGTTAACTTTATTGTTATTAGATCTTACTTGGGATATATATTTTGTTTCTCGTCATGTTGTGCGCCCGCCTTTGATGGAGTTTTGCAGGCGACAACACAAAAGCAATTTTTCGTTTTGTTTATGATGACTGGGTAAGTTTGTTTCGTTGATGATATTTTGGCTGAAGGCCATTTGTACTTTTTCTTTGGCTGGGGGCCTTATATTGTGAGGCTGAAGGCCTGTTGTAAGGGGGGGGGGCTATAATTTTGCTGATGGCCTAATTTGTCGGCTGAAGGCCTTATTTTGAATTGGCTGAAGGCCTATTCTATTTTTAAAAACTGTTTTTTGGCTGAGGGCCTGAATTTGTTGGGCTGAAGGCCGTTTTGTTGGGCGTCTTGCCGTTGAGGAGTGAGTTTTGTTCTTGTTGTTTTACCGTCTTGGTTTGATTTGGCGGTTTGGCATTCTGCCTTGTTGTCATTTAATTTTGTTCATGTCCGGTTTGTCGTTGTTTCTGGTTTGGTGTGTCAATTTATTATTTTGCCGCTATTTCTACTCAGGTTTCCCGCTGGTACTCTGAATCTGAATCTCAGGGCTTGTCGCGCTTTGTGGTCCTGGATTTCCTCTGACTTCTCTGTACAGTGTTGTCAGTTTCTCTATGGTCTGGTGATCCCGATGTTTAATGGCCATTTTGAGATTGTAGTCCAGGATGTTTTTGGCGGAGGATGTTGTTGCCCTTTTGATCAGATTTCCTGTCGCGTCGTTGCTTTCGTCGGTGTAGTAGACGAACGTCTCTGTGTGACGCGACATTGCGACCACCGCATGGGGGACACTGTCATGGATCCGTTGTCTTCTGCTAGCACACTTGATCAATAGTACTTTGCCATATGTTTGCCCTTGGGCTTCATGTACTGTGAGAATGGTCGATCCTTCTCCTTTGCCGTACCCTCTTTCCGAGAGTGTTTCCTTCTCTGCCTGGCTGAAGGTGAGGTAGAGTGTATTTGGCTCGGATTGGGGGATCGATGCGTTGGTATATGAAGCTATTTGTAGTGATTTTATTACTGTCTTGGACGAGTAGATGCTCTCGTAGATGGTGCTGAGGGCGAACGCCACGTCCATTGGGCATCTGTGTGTGCAAAGCAACTCTTGGTTTGTGTCAGTCAGGTTAGGTTAGGTTAGGTTAGGTTAGGTTGGGGTGTGGGTCAGAAAACCTCCTCGTGGTACACCCTGGGCAACGTTGGCAATAATGCTCTTCATTATTGCTGGCGGCTAATATTCTGACAACCGGTGCCTTGTGCCGTCGCGTTCGGCACCGGTGGCGGGGGGATGGACGCTAGTCCCATCCCCAGGCCGGAGGCCCTTTCTTTGGGCCCGGCTCTCCCAGTACCGCTCTGTTTTAGAGTGGACATGGGAGAGCCTCTTTGACGGGTTCGGCGTGCACTCACCCTGCCGCTGAACAGACAACGGGGTCCCTTCTCGTCACTCTGACGATTCTCCCCCCTTTCTTTCCCCCCTTTTTGGTTTTGTATTTTATTTTGGTTTTGTCCCGTTTTTGTTTTTGTTCCTTTTGGTTCTGCGTCCATTTTGTTTTGTCCCCCCTTTTGTTTTCGTTGTTCCCCCTTTCTTTTGTCTTTTGTCCCCGTTGTCACCGTCTAGAGCAAATCGTAACCCCGTATTGTGCAGTGTCGTGGATCACGTCTCGCGGCTGCTGACGGGAGCGAGGGTCTTGGCTTCACCGCCCGGACTGCGAGGGAGTGGCCCTCTATAAAAACCACCCCGAATCTCAAGTTGCTGCCGCACGGCGAGGAGATGCATGGCTGATGGGTAGTTCAGTCGTTAGTGCGGCCCCTCAGGGTACCTGCCGTCCCCCTGTAGTATTAGGCTTGCCCGGGTATCGGGATCTCTGCCCGGGTCGACGTTTATTTCTCCCATTCTCGTGGGTTTTGATATGGAATCTTTGAAATCAATTTTTAAAAAAAAAGTCGTTGAGTGAGAGTCGGTCGCGCACGCCCAGTACTGCGCGCTCCGAAGAAGATGAGGAGTACGTGCCATCTGAGCACGAGAGTGACGTCGTGGAGTTAACTTCGGAGGCTACTCCGGAGAAAGCTCCACGGAAGCGGTTGCGGTCTGCGCAGCCAACAGAGTCGGACGGCTCCAGTGACGACGCGGTATCAGCTGCGAAAGTGCCGACAGCCCGACGTGGACGCGGTCGTCCGCCTACCCACGGCAGGTACGTGGGTCTGGGCCAGGCCAAGGCCGAACTTGCCGCCGCGTTAAGGAAGGCCGACGCCGAGGAGCGCACGTCCGAAGAGGACAGCGTAATTGCTGCGGTGGCCCGGCGAGTTGCGGCGGCTCGGAAGCAGCAGGTTGTGGAGCCGGATCCGGAGGACTTGCCGGTGATCCAATTGAAGACCCGGCTAGACGACGCCTTGGAGGCAATCCGTCTGGTCTCCAAAAAGTCGAAGGGTCTGAAAGGCACGTGCCAGAAGACCCTTAAAGAGTCAATGGAGGCCATTCGAGAGATAGCGGAGGCCGTCTTCAACCGCACAGCCAACGAAGAGGTACAAAAGCTGCAGGCAGAAAATGCTCGTCTGGCGAAGGAGTTGTCTGAGCTCCAGAGGAGGCAGGAGGAATTCGAAAGGCGGCACGAGCAGGGTGCAAGCAAGGCTGAATCCGACCTTGTGGCCCTCGTCCGACAGGAGCTTGGCGAATTTCGTGCCAAGCTCTCAGTCATGGAGGGCCGGCTACTGCGCCCTCCTCTGGCCGCAGACAGAGCCAGAGTGCCTCCCCCTCCTTCTCCCCCGATGCCTGCGCCGCCGTCATACGCGGCTAAAGTAAAGGCCTCGCGGCCTCCATCAGCTGCTCCAGTGACCGGTGCTGCAGCTCCGGCGACACAAAAGGGAAAGAGAAGGCCGAAGGCAAAGCGCGCACCCGCAGCTGCTCAGGAACGCCCTGCCACTCCGAGCAAACAACCAGTTATGACCGCACGCCAAGCCGACGACTGGGAAGTCGTCGGCCAGAAGAAACAGGCAGCAAAAACGAAGAAGAAGGCGGCCAAGAAGGCCAGGCAGGCGGCCAAAAAGGCGGCGAGGATGCTCCAGGCCCCTCGCTCCACTGCAGTTGTGTTAACACTGCAGCCGGCTGCCATCGAGCGAGGGACCACTTACGCGGAGCTCCTCAGGAAGGCGCGGACGGCGATCGACCCCGGCAAGTTAGGGATAACGGTGGGCTTGCGGTGCCGGACTACACAGACCGGCGCCCGCCTTATTGAGGTGCCGGGAGTCGCAAGCGGCGACCAGGCGGACCGCCTGGCGGAAAGTCTCCGCCAGGTTTTAGAGGCAGAAGAGGTCCGCGTCTCCAGGCCCCAAAAGTGCATAGATATGCGCATCACGGGCCTGGATGACTCCATCACTAAGGAAGAGGTCGTCGCTGCCGTCGCCAGGACCGGGGCGTGCCCTGCGGATCAAATTAAGTGTGGAGAAGTCAAGCAGGGCCGCGCCGGTATGGGGACGGCCATTATTAGCTGTCCCGTCACCGCCGCCAAGAAACTGGCCGATGGCCGTCGTCTGTTGGTGGGGTGGGTGTCGGCGCAAGTAACAGTGCTGGAGCCCAGGCTTGCCCGGTGTTACCGCTGCCTATCCAGCGGCCATGTGGGCGTCATGTGCGCCTCACAGGCTGACTGCACCGGTCGCTGCTTTCGTTGCGGTCAGCCTGGTCACGTGGCCGCTACGTGTGAGGCCACGCCGCACTGCATCTTGTGTGCGGCGGCGGGCAAATCTGCGGAGCACCGGGCGGGTGGCAAGCAGTGTGCCGCCACCCACAAAAAGTTATCCCCAAAATCGCCTGCCTCGTCTTCGGCAGCGAATAAGGTCGCCGCTCCCGCGGTCGGAGGGGCGGAGGTCAGTATGGAGACATAATGTCTCCACGCCTCCGTCTCCTCCAGTGTAACTTAAACCACTGCGCCAGGGCTCAGGACCTTCTCCTCCAGAGCATGGCGCAGTGGTCAATTCATGTCGCCATCGTCGCCGAGCCCTATTTTGTCCCTCCCAGGGCTGACTGGTTAGGGGACCTCGATGGCTTGGTGGCGCTAATTTCGCCGGCCGCCGCCGGCACCCCGTCCTTCGAGAACATCATCCGAGGACGGGGCTGCGTCGCAGCACTCGTAGGAGAAGCGGTTGTGGTGGGCGGCTACTTCTCACCCAACCGACCTCTCGCCGACTTCGAGGAGTATCTCCTCGAACTGAACGTCGTCGTCGCTCGAAGCCACCCTCGGCCCGTGCTCTTCGTCGGGGACCTCAATGCCAAATCCTCGGCTTGGGGTTCCGCGACCACGGACGCGAGGGGTGAATTGCTCGAGGAGTGGGCCGTAGAAAACGGCCTGCTAGTCCTCAATCGTGGGTCAGTGCACACGTGCGTGCGTCAGCGGGGCGGCTCTGTCATCGATGTTTCTTTTGCTAGCCCCGCACTAGCACGCCGTGTCCAAGGCTGGCGCGTCGTCGAGGGGGTGGAGACGTTGTCGGACCATCGTTATATACGGTTCGACGTCTCCGCCCAGACCTCCGACCCCCCAGCCCCGAGTACCCCGATTGGGGGCGGTCCGCGTTGGGCTTTAAGGAAGCTAAATCGGGAGGTCCTCCTGGAAGCCTCCATCGTTCAGGCCTGGGTGCCAGCACCGGCCAGGCCTGAGAACGTTGATATGGAGGCCGAGTGGTTCCGGGAGGCCGTAACGCAAGTTTGTGATGCGGCGATGCCAAGAGTTCCTCTAACTGTAACAGCTAGGCGTCGGGTGTACTGGTGGTCGGACCATATCGCCGTCCTGCGCCATGCGTGCGTGGCGGCCAGGCGCCAGTACATCCGGCTTCGAAGGAGGCGTCGCCGCCCTCCCGATTTTGACGCCAGGGAGGCGGAACTGTACGAGGTCTACAGAGCGGCCAAGAAGACCCTGAAGATCTCCATCAAGCGGGCCAAAGATCAGGCCCGCCAAGAGCTGCTGGGGACTCTGGACCGTAATCCCTGGGGGCGTCCATACCTTATGGTCAGGGGCAAGCTTCGTCCCTGGGCGCCCCCCTTGTCCCAGAGTCTCCGGCCACAGTTGGTGGAGGAGGTGGTGGCCGCTCTGTTTCCATTACAGGCGGAGCACACTCCTCCGTCGATGGTTCCGCCTTCCATGGCGTCCAGCGCGGACTTTGACGACGACGTGGTTCCCGAAGTGACCCAAGTAGAGTTGCGAGCGGCGGTGTCGAGACTTCGCTCGAAAAACACCGCCCCAGGGCCCGACGGCATTCCAGGCCTTGCGTTGGCCCTGGTCCTGGAGGAGCTCGCGCCCCGACTCAGGGGGCTCCTCAGTGAGTGTCTTCACCGGGGCCAGTTTCCGCGCCAGTGGAAGGTGGGGAAACTGGTCCTGATCAGGAAGGAGGGGCGCCCGGCGGACTCTCCGTCCGCTTACCGGCCCATTGTGTTGCTGGACGAGGTGGCTAAACTCTTTGAGTTTATCATCGCGGAGCGCCTCGTCCAGCGTCTGTCTTCAGTGGGCCCGGATCTGGCGGAGAACCAGTATGGTTTCCGCCGCGGGCGCTCAACTATAGACGCAATCATGCGTGTGAGGAGCCTGGCGGAGGATGCGGTGTCCCGGGGCGAGGTCGTCTTCGCGGTGTCTCTAGACATCGCGAATGCCTTCAACACCTTGCCCTGGAGATGCATTAGGGAGGCACTCATTTTTCATCGAGTGCCGACCTACCTCCGCCGCATTGTCGGGGCATATTTATCAGAGAGGGTAGTAGTCTACCCGGGTCACGACGGTTGGAGTCGGCGAGAGATGTCGTGCGGTGTTCCACAGGGATCGGTTCTGGGTCCGCTCCTGTGGAACATCGGTTACGACTGGGTGCTGCGAGGTGCGCTCCTCCGTGGCGTCGGCGTCATATGTTACGCTGACGACACGCTTGTTACTGCGAGGGGTAAGTCGCACCGGGCGGCGGCCATACTGGCGACCGCTGGGGTCGCACAAGTCGTCAATCGTATCCGGCGGTTGGGCCTCGAGGTGGCCCTGTCCAAGTCCGAGGCCGTTTGTTTTCACGGCCCTCGGAACCGGCCACCTCCAGAGGCCCATATTATGGTAGGAGGGGTCCGCATCGGCGTCGAGTCAACCCTAAAGTATTTAGGTCTCTTGCTCGACGGCCGATGGGACTTTACAGCCCATTTTCGACGTTTGGCCCCCATTCTTCGGGGCGCTGCAGGCGCGCTCGCGCGTCTGCTGCCCAACCTTGGGGGGCCAAATACCTCCTGCCGGAGGCTCTACGAGGGGGTCGTGCGGTCCATGGCCCTATATGGGGCCCCAGTTTGGGCAAACAGCCTGACGGCCCGAAACATTTCGGCGCTTCGTGCGCCACAGCGCGCCATGGCCGTCAGGCTTATAAGAGGATACCGCACGATCTCGTTCGAGGCTGCGAGCCTCCTCGCCGGATCGATGCCATGGGACCTGGAAGCGGCGCTCTTGGCGTCGCTCTATCGTTGGCGCCAGGAGGCGCTAGCTCGGGGCGAAGGACCTTCTCTTTCCGCTGTCGAGGCGGCGAGGTCCGAGCTCCGCCAGGTCCTAGTGGCGAATTGGAAGGAGCGACTTGTGCACCCCAGTGCCGGGCACGCCACGATTGTGGCGGTAAGTCCCGTGTTTGAGGAGTGGCTGGAGAGGCGGCATGGTGCCCTCACCTTCCGGCTGACACAGGTTTTGACCGGCCATGGTTGTTTTGGCCGGTTCCTGTGTCGCATAGGCCGGCAAGAGACGCCCGGTTGTCACCACTGCGGTGACTGCCGCGATGTTGTGGAGGACACGGCGCTGCACACACTGGCGGTTTGCCCCGCCTGGGCATCGCAGCGCCGTGAGTTGATTGCGGCAGTCGGTTCGGTTGCCCTCTCGCTCCCGGCCGTAGTTCTGTCTATGGTCCGGAGTGAGAGGTCGTGGAACGCCGTCGCCTCCTTTTGTGAGGAAGTCATTTCCATCAAGGAGGCGGCGGAGCGGGAGAGGGAGCGTTTAAACCCTCTCCCCAACCGCAGAGCCGGGCGCCGGAGGGCGCGAGACGACCTCCAGCCACCGTGAGGTTTGACCTGGGGGTGGCGGGCTTTGTGGGCCTGCCTGCCATCCGTTCAGCACCAGGTCCGAGAGGCGGCGTGCGTGTTCCCACGCGCGCCTCTATGTCGAGTCCGTCTCCCCTCTAGGGGGGGGACAGTAGGGAATATTTAGAAGGTACCAGCGGGTAGATCTTTTGTGTAGTGGCCTGCCGTTTCATACGGCGGGCCGTAACCTCGGCGGGGTCGCGACTGCATGTGAAAGTGATTCGCGCGGCCCCGCCGATAGTGGTTTGTCGAGGAACACCGTGGTAGGTTTAGTCGGTATTCCGGGAGGTTCATTTTATCGTTTAACATCTTTATTTTACCCCGGCGAGTCCGACATAACCCCTCCGCCCGCCCCCGCGGAGGGGTATGCGTCATAGCATTCCCCCACGTTAAAAAAAAAAAAAAAAAAAAAAAAAAAAAAAAAAAAAAAAAAGGTTAGGTTAGGTTAGGTTGGGGTGTGGGTCAGAAAACCTCCTCGTGGTACACCCTGGGCAACGTTGGCAATAATGCTCTTCATTATTGCTGGCGGCTAATATTCTGACAACCGGTGCCTTGTGCCGTCGCGTTTGGCACCGGTGGCGGGGGGATGGACGCTTGTCCCATCCCCAGGCCGGCGGCCCTTTCTTTGGGCCCGGCTCTCCCAGTACCGCTCTGTTTTAGAGTGGACATGGGAGAGCCTCTTTGACGGGTTCGGCGTGCACTCACCCTGCCGCTGAACAGACAACGGGGTCCCTTCTCGTCGCTCTGACGACTCTCCCCCCCTTTCTTTGCCCCCCTTTTTGTTTTTTGTTTTTGTCTCTTGTTTTTGGTTTCGTCCCTTTTTTGTTTTTTGTTCCTTTTGGTTCTGCGTCCATTTTGTTTTGTCCCCTTTTTGTTTTCGTTGTTCCCCCTTTCTTATGTCTTTTGTCCCCGTTGTCACCGTCTAGAGCAAATCGTAACCCCGTATTGTGCAGTGTCGTGGATCACGTCTCGCGGCTGCTGACGGGAGCGAGGGTCTTGGCTTCACCGCCCGGACTGCGAGGGAGTGGCCCTCTATAAAAACCACCCCGAATCTCAAGTTGCTGCCGCACGGCGAGGAGATGCATGGCTGATGGGTAGTTCAGTCGTTAGTGCGGCCCCCTCAGGGTACCTGCCGTCCCCCTGTTGTAATTAGGCTTGCCCGGGTATCGGGATCTCTGCCCGGGTCGACGTTTAGTTCTCCCGCACTCGTGGGTTTTATTATGGAAACTGTAAAATCAATTTAAAAAAAAAAGACGTTGATAGAGAGCAGGTCGCGCACGCCCAGTTCTGCGCGTTCTGAAGTGGATGTGGACGAAGACTACGTGCCGTCGGAACACGATAGTGAAGTCGTAGAGCTCAACTCGGAGAGTTCTCCTGAGAAGGCTACTCGCAAACGCTTGCGGTCTGCGAAAATATCGGAGGAGTCAGACGGCTCAAGTGAGGAGGCGGTTCCGGCACCGAAGATGGCTACAGCGCGACGCGGACGCGGTCGTCCGCCCACACACGGGAAATACGTGGGTCTCGGCCAGGCGAAGGCCGAACTTGCCGCTGCACTGCGGAAGTCCGAAGACGAAGAGCGCACGTCCGAGGAGGATAGCCTCATTACTGTGGCAGCCCGGCGAGTTGCTGCGGGAATGAAGCAGCCAGTGGTGGAGCTGGATGCCGAAGATCTGCCCGTGTCCCACCTCAAGACCCGGCTCACTGATGCCTTGGAGGCCATACGGCTCGTTTCTAAAAAGTCGAAGGGCCTGAAGGGTACTTGCCAAAAGGCCCTTAGGGACTCAATCGAGGCAATTCGGGAGATCGCAGAGGTAGCCTTCAGCCGATCGGCCAATGAGGAGGTTGCCAAACTGATGACGGAAAATTCTCGTCTCGCTCAGGAATTGGCCGATCTTAGAAGACGACAGGAAGAACTTGACTTGTCGCCTCGCGCGGGGTGGTATTGGCGGTGTCCTTGGACATCGCCAACGCTTTTAACACCCTGCCGTGGGCGACTATTAGGGAGGCGCTCCGATTTCATGGGGTGCCTCCCTATCTACGCCGAATAGTCGGGGACTACCTGCACCAGAGGAGTGTGTTTTGTGTGGGGCGGAACGGAGAGACGTTCCGGAGGGAGATGTCGTGCGGTGTTCCACAGGGTTCGGTTCTGGGTCCGATACTGTGGAACATCGGCTACGACTGGGTGCTGCGGGGCGCCCTGCCCCCGGGCGTCGGCGTAACTTGTTACGCCGACGACACGTTGGTTACGGCCCGGGGAGCGGATTGCGGGGCAGCTGCCCGTCTTGCCACGGCTGGAGTGGCCCTGGTTGTCGGCAGGATTAGGATGTTGGGACTGGAGGTGGCGCTAGATAAGTCCGAGGCCCTGTTATTTCACGGGCCTCGGCGGGCGCCACCTCCCGATGCCCACATCATCGTTGGAGGGGTCCGCATCGAGGTGGAGCCAAGCATGAAATACTTGGGGCTCTACCTCGACGGCCGCTGGAACTTTCGCGTCCATTTTAGCCGTCTGGCCCCCCGCCTGATGGCGGCAGCGGGAGCGCTTAGCTCTCTGCTGCCGAATATCGGGGGGCCCAGTGTCGTCTGCCGCCACCTCTATTTGGGGGTGGTGCGGTCGATGGCCCTATATGGAGCGCCCATCTGGGCTGGCGCCCTTGATCGCCAAAATATCGCCCTCCTCAGGAGACCTCAGAGGGCGATGGCGATCAGGGTGTCACGGGCGTACCGCACCGTCTCCTTTGAGGCGGCGTGCGTTTTGGCGGCATCGCCGCCCTGGGATTTGGAGGCGGAGGTCCAAGCGTCAGTGTATTACTGGCGCGCTGACCTCCGGCTCCAGGGAGAGGAACCCACGCACGGGGCGGTGGAGACGCGAAGGTCCCAGGCTCGACTGGTCCTCGAGGCAAAGTGGAAGAATAGGCTGGCCCAGCCCCGCTACGGGGTGAGGACCGTCGAGGCTGTCCGTCCGGTGATAAGGGAGTGGACGGACAGACGGCGCGGACCGCTCACCTACCGGCTTACTCAGGTGCTCTCCGGACATGGCTGCTTCGGAGAGTACCTTTGCAAGATAGCCGGTAGGGAGCCGACAACCAGGTGTCACCATTGTGAGGAGTGTGACCGGGACACGGCGCAGCACACGCTGGAGGAGTGCCCGGCGTGGGCCGCGGAGCGCTGTGCCCTGGTCGCTGTGATTGGCCCCGACCTCTCCTTGCCGACCGTCATATCCAAGATGGTCGGCGACGACAGGTGCTGGGGCGCAATGAGGTCCTTCTGCGAGTCTGTCATCTCGCAGAAGGAGGCGGCGGAGCGGGGGCGTGAGGACGATCCTTACGCCCCGGAAGTCCGCCGCCGGAGGAGGGGGCGCAGGAGACGCGCTTATGTCGCTCTCCTGCCCCCCACTTAAGGGTTCCGGGTGGCAAGGCCTCAGGGGGGCCTGCCACCCGTAAACTAAGAACCCCGAGAGGGCGCGCGCGGTGTTCCCGCGCGCCTTCCAACGTCGATAGGGGAGAGCGGTGAAGCTCTCCCCTGGGGACAAGAGGGGGTCGGGTCCTAAAAAAAAAATGACCCGGCCCGCACCCACACGGGGGGGCCTGCTATGGATGAGTCAATTCTTTTAAGAGCTCCCAACAGGCCCCCCCATTGGATGAGAGAGGGAACACCCCAGGTTTTTTAGTGGGTATACCAGCGCGTTTCTTGCTGGGGAGTCCCACACGCCCCGCCGGTGCCGTCCCCTAGCCGGTGGGTAGTGCATCAAGCATTTTTCCTGGGTACCAAAAAAAAAAAAAAAAAAGGTTAGGTTAGGTTAGGTTGGGGTGTGTGGCCAGAGAGAACCTCCTAGTGTGCCTGACGGTTGCTAGTCCTTTCCACATTTTCCGTGGATGGGAACGGCAGACGTTGGGCCGGTACACCCCGGGCAACACGGGTAATCATGTCCTTTCGGGGGCATTATTACTCGTGGCTAATACTCTGGCACGCGCGTAGGGAACCCGAGGCATTTTGTCTCGGGGTTATCGGCCCGCGAGGGCCGCGTTTTGGGGGTCTCTCCACGTGTTCCTCTGATTAACAGAGGACACGTGGATTTGAGACAGGGGGGGATAGAGGAAGAAAACCTCTTTAAAAAATCACCAGTGGGGGCCGTAAGGCCGGGGCGGTTTATTTTATTTTATTTACTTTATTTTATTTTTATTTTATTTACTTTACTTTATTTTATTTTTAGTTTTATTTTATTTTATTTATTTTTACATTATTTGTACTAGTAGCACTAGTAATACAGAAGCTCTTGTAGTCGGATACCACATCTGGTATTGATGGATTGTGCGTAGAGTTGAGGGCTGCCAGTAGTCCTGGCATTAGGCGGTGGCACATAGGGGAGGGGAAACCTAACCCTGCCTCCGTCTTCACATCGTTACCCGTTGAGTGTCGTTGATCACGTCTAGCGGCTCAACGGGACCGAGGGGCTTGCCTTAGTTGGCCGGCCCGCGAGAAGGAAAACTCAGACCACCCAACAGCGAAGTTGTAAAAACCTCTGGGTACCTGCCGTCCCCCAGCAGTATGTAGGCCTTCCCTCGGAATGAGCGTCACCCGAGGGTCGATTATAAATCGTCTCTACTCGTGGGAATAACATGGAGAATATAGAAAGAAACAAAAAACCCTTAGATGAGGAAGCGAAGAAGAAGGAGGAGCACGGAGTCCCTTTGCGCGACTCCAAAGGGCGCTTCAAGCGCCCTTTACGACCACGTGCCAGCGATGGCGGAAGAATGGGGGCATGCACGCCCACCAGTGCGTGCCCTTCAGAGAGCCGGACGTCATTGGCGTCGACGCCAAACGGAAGCCGGAGGAGCTCCGTCAGCCTCGGCGTCGAGTCTGAGTCCGAGGACCTGGACTCCCGGGAACTCAGCGGTCGGGTCTCTAAAACCCGGAAGCGCAGTAGGAGCAGGTCACCAGAGGCGGAGCGCAGCGCACCAGCGATCAAGGTGCCCGCCCCCAGTTCGCCGGTACATGGGTCACGGTCAGTAACCCCGAACCCATTTAGTAGGCGGGAATCGGTCGCCCGCACCCGACAAGAGGGGGAGCTTGCAGCAGAACAATTTGTTGCGCAGCTCCTGGACGAGAACTCAGATGGAGACCTCGTCCAGTCCGCCGCAGACTCTGTGGCCGCCATAATCACGGTGGCCACAAAAAGTCAGAATTTGAAGGGCACCTTCGTCAATGCCCTCAAGAAGGCGGCCTCTCACCTCCAGGAGGTGGTGCAAACGCTCGCAGAGCGCACCACCTCCGACGAGACGAGGCGGTTGCGGGCGGCAAACGACCGCCTGGCAGGGGAGGTGGCTGAGCTCCGCGCTGAGCTCAGCCAAGTTAAGGAGCGTTTGCGGCAGCCGAATGCCGTAGCTCGGCAAGGAGAGGAGCAGCGCTCCCTGCTAACCGACGCGCAGCTGCGACAGGTCATGTCGTCCGTTGGGACAATGATCAACGTGCGGCTGGGGAGTCTGGAGGCAAGATTACCTCCAGAACCGCGTCGCCGTCCACCACTCGCAGCGGATAACCACGCGCCCGCTGCTAGGGACCCAGTGGTCACGTCGGGCCAGCGGTCCTACGCGACGGCGGCGTCAGCGTCGGCCAGCGTCCCCGCAGGGTCGAGACCTGCGGCCGGGAAGAAGGGGACTTCCAAAGTCCCTTCCCAGTCCCAGAGGGACTTCCCGCCATTGAGGCTCACACCTGCGGGCTCAACTCGCGCCCCAGCGCCGAAGGAACGGGCACCAACCAAGGGTGTGCCACGACAAATTTCTGTCGCAGGTCCGTCTGCGTCTTTTAATGAGGGCTGGCAGACGGCTGGGGAGAAGACGGAGATTCGGCGTCAGAAGAGGCGCGAGCGCAGGAGCGCTGCAAGGGCTGCGGCTGCCGAGCGGCAAAAAGAAGTAAACAAGAGCAAGAAGGCGAAAAAGAAGAGGCCCGGGACGCTCCGGCCGCCAAGATCGGCCGCCGTGGTCGTAACGGTGTCGCCGGAGGCGGCGGGGCGCGGCCTTTCCTACGCCGCCGTCTTTAAGAAGGCGCGGGAGAGCGTCGGTGTGGCGGACTTAGGCCCCACCGGCATCAAGACCCGCCTTGCCCAAACGGGGGCTCGCATTCTTGAGTTCCCCGGTGCGGAGGGCGCAAAGACGGCGGACACAATCGCGGAAAGGCTGCGAGGGTTGTTCGGGGCGGAGGAAGGTGTAAAGATCGCCAGGCCCGTGAAGTGCGTGGAATTCCGTGTCACTGGCCTGGACGATTCGATCACGCCTGACGATGTCCGGGAGGCCATCCAGGCTAAAACTGGATGCAGCCTGGACAACGTCAAGGTTGGCGCAATCCGCCCCGGTCCTGGCGGTGTCGGAGCCGTGGTAGCGCAGTGCCCCGTCGCAGCGGCCAACACTTTGGTTGCTGCAGGAAGGCTCCTCGTAGGCTGGAGTTCCGCCAAGGTCTCTTTGTTGGCGGCCAGGCCTGCGAGGTGCCATAAATGCATGGCCGAGGGGCACGTGCGCACCACATGCAGAAGTGGCTTCGACTGCAGCGGACTATGCTTCCGATGCGGCCAGCCGGGGCACAAGGCGACGGATTGTTCCGCCACCCCCCATTGCCCCGCGTGTGCGGCGGGTAAATTGCCCGCCAATCATATTATGGGGCGAAGGGGATGCAACCCTCCCCGGGCTTTCAAGCCCAAGAACGTCGCGGGTAGCCAATCGACCCAGGCTACCCCCGTCGTCCTCGCCGCTCTTTCGCCGTCGCGGATGGAGGAGGATGTGGTTGCAGGTACGTCGGCCCAATAATGGACCACGACTGCACCCATCTCCTCCAGGCGAATCTCAACCACTGCGCGGGTGCGCAGGATCTCTTCCTGCAATCCATGGCGCAGTGGTCGATTGGTGTGGCCGTAGCCGCGGAGCCCTATTATGTTCCTCCCCGCCCAAACTGGGTGGGTGACCGGGACGGCTCCGTGGCAGTCGTCAGCTCCACGGCCCCGCGTTCCCCGCCCTTGTCACTCAAAGATAGGGGCTCGGGATACGTGGCGGCCGAATGGGGGGGATTACTCGTTTTCGGGGTGTACTTCTCCCCCAATCGGAGTCTGGCTGATTTCGAGGTCTTCCTCACATCCTTGGAGACCTCGATACGGCGTTTGGCATCAGGCCGCGTCTTGGTGATGGGGGACTTCAACGCAAAGTCCGGAGCATGGGGGTCTCTCAGAACGGACGCCCGCGGTAGAGCGGTGGAAGAGTGGGCAAATTCGGTGGGCCTCTGTCTGCTCAACAGAGGCACCACCGACACTTGTGTTCGGCAGCAGGGCGGGTCGATAGTGGACCTCTCGTTCGCTAGCCCCGCTGTCGCGAACAACGTAAGGAACTGGCGAGTCCTAGAGGAGGTCGAGACTCTCTCGGATCATCGCTATATCCGAGCAGAGATCTCCCGGAATCCTCAGGACCCAGTTAGGGGTCACATGGCGGACAGAGCTCCCCGGTCTCCGCGGTGGGCTGTGGGTCGTTTGAACCGGGACCTGTTAGAGGAGGCAGCCATAGTGCAGTCGTGGCTGTCCCCAGTGCCTCCTGATGAGGGGGTTGATGCTGCGGCGGGTCGCATTCGTGTTGCACTTACGCAGGTGTGCGATGCGGCCATGCCGCGCGTCCGACGTCGGCCTCCTAGGAGGGAGGTCTACTGGTGGTCCCGGGAGTTGGTGGACCTCCGCGAGGCCAGCATTCGTGCCCGGAGGTCCTACACCCGCAGCCGGCGGCGACGCCGCGATGATAACGGGGAGGGCCAGCTTTACGAAGCGTACCAAGCAGCGCGTGAGGCTCTGAAGCTGGCCATCTGTCGCGCCAAGGAGCAGTCGCGGCAGGAGATGCTGGAGGGTCTCGATCGTGACCCCTGGGGTCGCCCATACCGCGCGGCGCTGAGCAAGCTCCGCGCGACGGGCCCCCCCCTTACCGAGTCCCTTCAGCCTAGCTTCCTCACCGAAGTGGTCGAGGGCCTATTCCCGCCACAGGCGGAGCACACGCCCCCGGCGATGGCCGCAGAGGCCGAAGTCCGGGAGGCCGACGAAGAGGTGGTGGTTCCGCCTGTCACGGAGGCGGAGATGGGGGCGGCCATTCTGCGCATTCGCTCGAAGCGGACCGCCCCCGGGCCGGACGGAATTCCGGCCCGAGTGTTGGCCCTTGCCCTTGACCACATGGGCGACCGCCTCAGGGAACTGTATGACGCGTGTCTGTCGTCGGGGAGGTTCCCTGAGTGCTGGAAGGTGGGGAAGCTGGTGCTCCTGCCCAAACCTGGGAGAGCCCCGGACTCGGTCGCGGCCTACAGGCCTATCGTACTGCTGGACGAGGCGGGGAAGTTGCTGGAGAGGATTCTCGCTGCCCGCATCGTCCGGCACCTCGAGGAGGTGGGGCCCGATCTGTCGGACGCCCAGTTTGGTTTCCGCGCCGGGCGTTCGACAATCGACGCCGTTCTGGCCCTGAGGGCCGCGACCGAGGAAGCCGTCAGGGGAGGCGGCGTACTGTTGGCGGTGTCCTTAGACATCGCCAACGCATTTAATACTCTGCCATTCGGCAGCATCAGAGAGGCACTCCGATTCCATGGGGTGCCCGCATACCTGAGGCTGCTGATGGCAGACTATTTGGAGCGGAGGTTTGTGTTGTGCGAGGACCGAGCAGGCGACGAAATGCGCAGGGCGATATTGCGCGGTGTTCCACAGGGGTCCGTCCTTGGCCCTCTCCTGTGGAACATCGGCTATGACTGGGCCCTGCGCGGAGACTTGCCCCCCGGGCTGGGCGTATTCTGTTACGCTGACGACACGTTGGTAGCAGCCCGGGGACGCAACTTTGAGGAGGCGGCTCGCCTGGCCACCACGGGGGTCTCTCAGGTGGTCGGGCGAATCGAGGCGCTGGGGCTTAAGGTGGCCCTCAACAAGACGGAGGCCCTGTTGTTCCATGGGCCCCGTCGCGGGCCGCCTGCCGGCGCCTCGATCACCGTCGGCTCGGTCCTCGTACCGGTTCAGGCCCAGATGAGATATCTGGGCCTGGTGTTGGATGGGCGATGGCTCTTCGACGAGCACTTCCGCCAGCTTGAGCCGAAGCTGGACGGCGCGGCGTCCGCCCTGGGCCGATTATTGCCCAACCTGGGCGGACCCAGTTTGGCGTGCCGGAGGCTCTACACGGGGGTAGTCCGGTCGATGGCGCTGTACGGCGCACCGGTGTGGGCGGGGTCCCTGACCGCCCAGAACCGCGCGCGGTTATGCCGACCGCAGCGCACTTTGGCGGTCAGGGCAATACGCGGGTACCGCACCGTGTCCGCAGACGCGGCATGCGCGCTGGCCGGTACACCCCCGTGGGATTTGGAGGCGGAAGTGCTCGCCGACGTTTATCGGCGAACGGCCGAATTTCGAGCAGGCGGAGGCGGTCGCCCTCTGCTCGAGCAGGTGCGTGAGTGGCGCGAGGCCGCTCGCCGAGCCATCGTGGCCCGATGGTCAGACCGGCTGGAGGCTCCACGTGCGGGTCTTCGCACGGTGGAGGCGCTCCGGCCGGTCCTTTCGTTGTGGGTGTGGCGACAGCACGGGACCCTTTCCTTCCGGCTGGTGCAGGTGTTATCCGGGCACGGGTGCTTCAGATACTACCTGCACAAGGTCGCGAGGAGGGAATCGAGTCCCGCCTGTCACCACTGTGATTGTGGCGAGGACACGGCGCAGCATACGCTGGAGTTCTGCCCAGCGTGGGCGCAGCAGCGTCGTGCCCTCGTCGAGACCATCGGTGTGGATCTCTCGCTATCGGCCATAATCCGCTCCATGGCCGATAGCGACAGGAATTGGTGTGCGGTCGCATCCTTGAGGGCGAGAGGCGGCGGAGCGGGCCAGGGAGGAAAGTCTCCTCGCTGACCCGATCCGTCGCCGGCGAGCTGGGCGGCGTCGGCGCGCCGATGCGCGTCTGATGCCCCCCTAGCGATGGCTGAGGGTGGGAGATCGGGGTATTTTTTCTCCCGCCCGCACCCTTCCGTGTAGGCGCGGCGTCTCTGGTGCACCCAGACGCCGCCGCAAGTGCTGGTGCCCGCGGGTCGTGGGCAGTCGCTGGGTGGGTCGCTGATGTTGTATCAGGTTCCGGTGGCCCACCCGCTAAGGCGAGGCGACGGTGCACAGGGGGGTTTTAGTCGGTATGCCGGCCGTTCGCTCTAGGCCGGAGAGCCCGACATAACCGTCCCACCTCCCCGAGTGGGGCGGTATGCATCAGGAGCATTTCCCCCCTCCCAAAAAAAAAAAAAAAAAAAAAAAGGTTAGGTTAGGTTAGGTTAGGTTAGGTTGGGGTCGGGATGGTGATTGCTAACGCGACCCCATCCCGCCCCACCCCGTCGGCGGAAGGACTGCTCACCCCAGGTTTTTAGTGTGTATACCGACCCCCTTCAGGGGCGGAGAGTCTCACATAACCACCCTCCCCCCCCCGGGGAGGGGGTATCCATAAAGGATTTTCCTGGGTCAAAAAAAAAAAAAAAAAAAAAAAAAAAAAAAAAAAAAAAAAAAGGTTAGGTTGGGGTGTGTGGCCAGAGAGAACCTCCTAGTGTGCCTGACGGTTGCTAGTCCTTTCCACATTTTCCGTGGATGGGAACGGCAGACGTTGGGCCGGTACACCCCGGGCAACACGGGTAATCATGTCCTTTCGGGGGCATTATTACTCGTGGCTAATACTCTGGCACGCGCGTAGGGAACCCGAGGCATCTTGTCTCGGGGTTATCGGCCCGCGAGGGCCGCGTTTGGGGGTCTCTCCACGTGTTCCTCTGATTAGCAGAGGACACGTGGATTTGAGACGGGGGGGATAGAGGAAGAAAACCTCTTTAAAAAATCACCAGCGGGGGCCGTAAGGCCGGGGCGGGGTGCGTAGGCGTCCTGCCCAGTCGGGCGGTTTTGGGGCGGGTGGATCGGTCCAGCATGGGCCCCCATCCGGCCCAACACGGGGGGGATAGAGGAAGAAAACCTCTTTAAAAAATCACCAGTGGGGACCGTAAGGCTCGGGCGGGTTGCCTTGGCGTCCTGCCCAGTCGGGCGGTTTTGGGGCGGGTGGATCGGTCCAGCATGGACCCCCATCCGGCCCAACACGGGGGGGATAGAGGAAGACAACCTCTCTAAAAAATTACTAGTGGGGGCCGTTAGGCCGAGGTGGGAAGCTCGGGTTTCCTGCCCAGGCAGGCGCTCTTGGGGCGGGTGGATCGGTCCAGCATGGACCCCCATCCGGCCCAACCCGTAATCCTGAACTGACAGGACCGGGGGCCTTCGGGCTGCGAGGAAGAAAACCTCTATAAAAATAACCTAAAGCTTAAGCTTTGTGGCCCGGCGAGGGGCTGTATGGCTGGGGGGAACCCAGTCATTAGGGCCACCCCAAAAACTTATGAATGTCGGCATTAAACGGAAAACGACCCCAGGAGGGTACCGGGCGCGCCGCGCCCGGAGAATCCCTCACGGAGCCATCTGGCTTCGTCAGCCCCTCGTACTCTGGGGGGGGCAACCGCCATTCCAGCGCAGTGCCGCGCGAAATATCCGGCACCGAAGTTTCCGCAGGGTCAAATTCTGACTCTGCGATGAGCGTTGCCTTGGGCTCCGGCCCGAACAAGGTGACGCTAGCCGGGAAGCGCAAGCGCAGATCTCGCCACGTCGAGTCCGACTCCGGCGAGTCTAGCGCGGCGCCGACACCCAAGGTGGGAACTTCCCGAAGGGGCAGAGCTCGACCCGGCACACCAGGTCCTCACGGCCCGGCGAAGGTGACTCCGACTCCGGGCGAACTTGTCGGCCTGCGCGAGGCCGAAGTTGAGTTAGCGGCTGCCCAAAAGGTGGCCGCCCGTGAAGAGAGGCTCGCGGCAGAGGAGGCTCGAGTTGTTGAGTGGGCGAGGAGAGTTAGGGACATCTCCGTATCCTCCGGCTCGAGACCAGCGTCCAGGGTGGACGTGGAGCTCGCCGTTGAAGAATTGCCTATGGAGCAACTCAACGAGCGGCTCAGATTGGCGGCGTCCTCAGTGAGGTCCGTCGCTGGCCTGTCAAAGGGCCTCAAGGGCACATCGCAGAAACAGCTTAAAGAGGCTGTTTCTGTGATTCTCGATGTGGGCGAGGCCCTATCGAATAGGACTTCATTGGGGGAGGAGGCCAAGCTGCGGGCCGCAAACAAGCGGCTCACGGACGAGGTCGCCTTCCTTAAACGTGGCCAGGAGGAGCTCCGAGCGGAGACTCAGAAACTCCGGGAGGAGCTCCTCAAAGTGAGTATTGCGGCGGCGCTTCCACCTGCCGCGCCGGTCCTGCCGCCGGCCGCGCCGGCCTCGGCCGCTGCGTCGGATGAACGGCTGGAGCGCGTGCTGAGGGAGGTCACCGGGCTCAGTGCGCGGTTCTCGGCCCTAGAGGGCAGAGTGTTGCGTCCTCCACTCGCGGCGGACACAAGGAGAGCCTCGACTGCGCCGGCCGCGCCTGCTGCCACATTCGCAGCGGTGGCGGCGGAACAGGGATCCGGTGCGTGGCCATCATTGGCGCCTAGAGCTTGCCAGGACAGGACTGTGCCTGGTCGGGCTCGGTCCGGCCGAGCCGCTGGGGCGAAGAGGGGAGAGAAGGAGCCTGCAAAAGCGGCAAAGGCGCCGCCCCCGCCGCTGCCTCCGAAACATGTCACGGCTGCTCGGCCGGCCGCTGGAGCCCGCGAGGGCGAATGGCAGGTAGCCGGGGCCAAGGAGGCAGAGGGGAGGAAGAGGCGAAAGCGGAACCGGGGCCGCAGACGCCGGGAGAAGCGGGCGGCCAAGGCGGCTGCCCAGTTGCGCGCTCCCCGCTCGACCGCCGTGATAATGACCATGCAGCCCGGGGCGGAGAAGCGGGGCGTCACATACGCGGCCCTACTGACCAAAGCCAAGGCTGACATCAACCTTGGCGAGCTCGGCATCACTGGCATCCGGTGCAAACCCACGCTCACTGGGGCCAGACTACTGGAGGTGCCCGGCGCGGCCAGTGTCGAGGCCGCGGATGCTCTCGCTGCTAAGCTGAGGGCATCGCTCGATGAGGCGGACGTCCGGGTCACCAGGCCAGTGAGATGCGTCGATCTCCGCGTCATGGGCCTGGATGACTCGGTCAGTGCCGAGGAGTTGGTGGGCGCCGTGGCTAGGGCCGGAGACTGCCCACCGGAAACGGTGAGATCCGGGCCGATCAGGCCCGGACTAAACCAAATGGGAACGGCCGTCGTTACCTGTCCTGTAACGGCGGCCAAAAATATTGTAAATGGGGGGAAAAGACTCCTCGTCGGGTGGGTTTCGGCGCAGGTTAAGCTCCTGGAGCCGAGGGCCCTGAGATGCCACCGCTGCCTGGCGGAGGGGCACGTCGCAGCTCGGTGCACCGCGCAGGTAAACTGTGCCGGCCGGTGCTACCACTGCGGCCAAGAGGGCCACATAGCCAGGAGCTGCACGTCCGCTGCGCACTGCATCATCTGTGCGGCGGCGGGCCAGCCAGCCGAACATCGGGCTGGCAGTAGAGCCTGCGCCGCGCCCAAAAACAGCAAGGGCAAAGCGGCAGGCCCACCCGACGGGGAAGTCCCATTGGAAGCGGCCCCACTTGATGCCGCGTCCGAACCTGTGGGTGAAGCGGTAATGGAAATCAATTAATGGCTCCATGCCGCTTCCTCCAGGGAAATTTAAACCACTGCGCCAATGCTCAGGATTTGCTGCTCCAGAGTATGGCGCAGTGGCAAATAAACATCGCCGTGGTCGCCGAGCCGTACTTTGTCCCGCCCATGGGGGATTGGGTGGGAGACCTGTGCGGCTTGGTGGCCGTGATTGTTAGAGCTGGCGCCGGCACTCCGCTCCCTGAGAACATCATCAGAGGGTCGGGGTGTGCGGCGGTTTTCGTCGCCGGGATAGCCGTGGTGGGGGTTTATTTTTCACCCAACCGATCTCTCGCCGAGTTCGAGGTCTTCCTCGGAGACCTGGACGCAGTCGTCCGTCGTTTCCACCCTCACCCCGTTTTAGTCCTCGGGGACTTCAACGCCAAGTCTACGGCTTGGGGTTCCCCGTCTACGGACGCGAGGGGGGAGGTGTTGGAGGAGTGGGCCTTAACATCTGGCCTGCTCGTTCTCAACCGGGGCAATGCCCACACGTGCGTGTGATAGATTATTCGAAATATTTTGTCTAAATATTCAAAGAAATATGAAAATAAGTACACTTAAATATGTGTGTCTCATTTGTAAGTACCTACTTATCACGGCAATAGTGCCGAAAACAAATTATGTAATGAATCCGGCTAGATTTGATGTCATTTTTATTTATAGGTTAGATTTTAGGTTAAGTTACAATAATAAGATCAATTTTAGAGTTATTATATGTTCAAACATAAAGAAAAATAAATTATGATTTAATAACATTATTAGCAAAAACTAAGCAGCTCAAATATAATCATTTCTACAAAACACGTGGCCGCCTGACTTGTTTGTTCACTAGTATAAAAGGACACGTGTCAGACGGATCGCTTCACTTGTTGATTGGCCGCCGAACCGAACGGAGCTCCGAGTTTACGCTATAAAAGCTGAGTAACTATTAAATTGTTATTACTATTTATTTATTACTATTTATTAACTTGTTAAAATTAAAACTATTTAATTTAACTATTCTCGTTTGATATTTCTAATTTCCCTATATATATATTATGTACGACATTATGAATTTTATAAAACAGATATGTATCGAATTATACTTCTTTTCAAATTACCCTATAAATATGAATTGGGTTTTCTATAAGTTATTTAATAGCCTAACATTGTATACGCTTAGTATGTGAATAAATGTATATATAAACTTACATAGTATACATATATGTAAGTGGTGTGTGATAGTATATATAAGCATATACTATATAAAACAAATATAATCTTGTATATGATTTTAATAAATAAATTAATGGTTTGATTACTTTTATTATTTACTTATAAAATATACTTAGATAAAATATACATAGATAAAAATATTACGTAGTTAAATAAAAATAAAATCTAACGTCAGAAGTGGGATCGCCATCACCTCACGTTCTAATGCACTAAGTTATAAGTTTCAGAATGGATCCTTCTATCCTGGAGGGTCTTCTGAAGGCGATCCGTGATACTGTCTCGAGACAGCGCCATCGTGATGATGACGTGGCACTACCGGGCTGCAATCGAGCGACCAGTGACAACGGTGCGGACAGCTGGTATCTCAACATTGAAGAACTGTCGGCAGATCTTGGATGGAGCAGCATAAAAACAGTTGCTAAAGCCGGTAAGGCCTTAAAAGGATCCGTTTTATCTTGGTTCGAGTCTTGGGAATCATCCAGAGGCTGGACCTGGGAAAATTTCCGCACAGATCTCACGGATACTGCCGAAATCATGTAGTTTTTTTTCTAGTTACGTAAAACACGAAACGACCATCAGAGAAAAACGATGACTTGAAATTATGCATCCCAAAAGATACCAGATTAAGTATTTTACGATTATATTAGGACGAAAACTGTCACGTCGGCTTTGAAAAAAAACTATAACTAAAATACGTGAGCACTTCTGGTTACCAGCTATGACAGCCTTTGTTCGTAAATATTTATCACATTGTTTAGTTTGCATAACACGTGGGCCACCATGGTCCTAATCAGGGTTTCCTATATCCTATTAAAAAAAAAACTGCGTTACCTTTCCATACCATTCACTTGGACTGTACAGGGCCCTTTATTCAATCCACTGATAATTATAAACATATTTTATTAATAGTGGATGGATTTACTAAATTCTGCTTACTCAAACCCCTTAAAACCCATGCCAATGAATTGATACCTTTATTTATTTATTTATTTATTTAATTAGGTACACCAATAGCATATACATTAAAAAAAAAAAAAAAAGGTACATGGAAACGGTCTGATGTCAATTACAGGTATACACAACATTTACCACTGAAGCACAGTTATTATGATATTACAAATTTAGATAAGATAAAAACTACTAAAATGTAAAATATAAAACAAAACAATAACAAAATGATATACGAATCTGTTTTGGACAATATTACACGTCTTATTTATTACGAGATGCCATCACATTATTTGATTCCTTCTATTATTGTTTCCTATCGAAGAACAAATTTTAGTAGTAGTCAGATTAGGTCATTCTTTGAAGAACTACATGTAGAGCATCATTTAATTTGTACGGGTACCCCAAGAAGTAACGGACAAGTAGAACGTTTCGTATCTACTGTAACTAACATGCTTAATACAGTCAGATTGGCCGAACGTTCCTTGGAAGGTACAACAATCGATTAACACGACTATTCCAAAATCTACAGGTTACTCTCCTTTGAGTTTGCTTATCGGTGTAGAGACAGATATACCTACAGTCCAGGCTCGTTTAATGACGTCCTTGATACTAATATTAATCAAAATTTGATAAACATAGAAACTGACCGAGAAATAGCTAGACAGTCTCTTAAGAATCGCAGAAAAATTAAAAAAATCGGTTCGATGCTACTCGCCGCAATAATGTATATTAAAACATAGGAGACATCGTGTATGATTAGGCGTATTACAAGTTGGCACCTAAATTTATAGGACCTTACGAAATATCATCTATACTCCCTAATGATCGTTTTGCTCTGCGAGGCATAAGTTGTGGTATGGACCTGGTGAATTAATTGATGAGAACATGGATATCGAGAACACTTTAATCAAATTGATTAAATAACTGATTCGATTTTTTTGTGATGATGATCATGATGAATTACGCATTAAAATGATTTGTAATGTAAGTTGTGATTGGTAGAACATAAAAGTGAAAATCCGCTGGGCGATCGTTTGCTTGGTGCTTTTCTCTCACCAGCAGCGGGTGAATGGGACCTGCATGACGAGGTAAACGATAATAATTATGTTTCCGCTGGTCGGTCAATTGTTTGGTGCTAGCCTATCCCACAAGCAGCGGGTGGAGGGGGCTTGTCATGTCGAGGCAATTGGCAAACATAGTCTATATTATGTATAGAAAAAGAAAAAGAAAATTCCAATCACATCTTGCAATTATTTATTGTACTTCGAGAGCGAAGTACTAGTCAGTATGGCCGTGATGGATATTTACATAAATCATACTTATGTATATTATGAGGTATAGGTAAATATAATAATAAAATATGATTTTTGTAATATCCATATCAGTTATAAAAACGTTGAATTTTAATTTTGAATTGAAATTTGTATATTAGGATAAAATAAAGCATGTTATAAAGATATCTACCCTTTATTTTTCTACGTAAGACACACATATTTAATGGTTTTACCGCTGGTCGGCTTCTGATCAGATATCAACCTGAATATCATACTGCGGCGGGTGATAGGGTTGATATGTCATGGTTAGAAGTCACAAAAAATACCGCTGGTCGATCTTTGCCCTGATACTTCACTGAAATTCACACTGCAGCGGGTGATAGGTGCTTGTATGCCAAGGCCAAAGATCAAAAAAAAAAAAAATACTGCTGGTTAACTAAAGGTTAATGCAGCAGGAGCAAACAAAAAAAAAGCCGGAATTATATACAGACTAATACAAAGGGTACTTCGAGAGCGAAGTACTGGTCAGTCTGGCCGTGATAGATTATTCGAAATATTTTGTCTAAATATTCAAAGAAATATGAAAATAAGTACACTTAAATATGTGTGTCTCATTTGTAAGTACCTACTTATCACGGCAATAGTGCCGAAAACAAATTATGTAATGAATCCGGCTAGATTTGATGTCATTTTTATTTATAGGTTAGATTTTAGGTTAAGTTACAATAATAAGATCAATTTTAGAGTTATTATATGTTCAAACATAAAGAAAAATAAATTATGATTTAATAACATTATTAGCAAAAACTAAGCAGCTCAAATATAATCATTTCTACAAAACACGTGGCCGCCTGACTTGTTTGTTCACTAGTATAAAAGGACACGTGTCAGACGGATCGCTTCACTTGTTGATTGGCCGCCGAACCGAACGGAGCTCCGAGTTTACGCTATAAAAGCTGAGTAACTATTAAATTGTTATTACTATTTATTTATTACTATTTATTAACTTGTTAAAATTAAAACTATTTAATTTAACTATTCTCGTTTGATATTTCTAATTTCCCTATATATATATTATGTACGACATTATGAATTTTATAAAACAGATATGTATCGAATTATACTTCTTTTCAAATTACCCTATAAATATGAATTGGGTTTTCTATAAGTTATTTAATAGCCTAACATTGTATACGCTTAGTATGTGAATAAATGTATATATAAACTTACATAGTATACATATATGTAAGTGGTGTGTGATAGTATATATAAGCATATACTATATAAAACAAATATAATCTTGTATATGATTTTAATAAATAAATTAATGGTTTGATTACTTTTATTATTTACTTATAAAATATACTTAGATAAAATATACATAGATAAAAATATTACGTAGTTAAATAAAAATAAAATCTAACACGTGCGTCAGCGGGGCGGTTCGATTGTGGACATTTCGTTCGCAAGCCCCGCTCTAGCGCGTCGTGTTGTCGGCTGGCGTGTGGAACAGGAGGTGGAGACCTTGTCGGACCACCGGTACATTCGGTTCGACGTCTCCGCCCAGATCTCGAGTGCGCCGGCCCCTGTGGGCCCCGGTTGGGAAGGTCCGCGCTGGGCATTGAGTAAGCTCAATAGGGAGGCCCTCCTGGAGGCCTCTATCGTGCAGGCCTGGGCTTCTGTGCCCGACAGGCCTGCCGACGTAGAAGCAGAGGCTGATTGGTTTCGGGAGGGCTTGTCACAGTGCTGTGACGCGGCGATGCCCAGGGTGAAGTCGCGCCCTGCAAGGCGTCAGGTGTACTGGTGGTCAGCCGAGCTCGCGCAACTTAGGGGCGCGTGCATGGCTGCCCGGCGCCGGTATGCCAGACACCGACGTAGGCGTCGCCGCGACCAGTACGCGGCTACTAGAGAAGAGGAGCTGTACGAGGCGTACAGGGCGGCCAAGAAGACGTTGCAGCTGGGTATCCTGCGGGCAAAATCATCCGCCCGCGAGGAGCTGCTGGCGACTCTGGATGCGGACCCATGGGGGCGTCCCTACCTTATGGTAAGGGGCAAACTACGCTCCTGGGCTCCCCCGCTGACCCAGAGTCTCCGGCCCCAGTTGCTGGAGGACGTGGTGGTCGCTCTGTTTCCCGAAAGGGGAGAGCACGAGCCTCCGCCTATGGCTGCGCCTCCTCCGGTGCCAGAAGCGGACCTGACGACGGACGACGATGTGCCCGAGGTAACCCGGGTGGAAATGAGGGTGGCGGTGCAGAGGCTGCAAGCCAAGCGCACCGCCCCGGGCCCAGACGGCATTTCAGGCCGTGCATGGGTTCTAGCCCTCAAGGCCCTCGAGCCCCGACTAAGGAGCCTGTTCAGCGCGTGTCTGGAGCGGGGCCAATTCCCGGACAGGTGGAAAACCGGGAGAATGGTCCTGCTCCGGAAAGAGGGGCGCCCGGCGGACAGTCCGTCCGCCTACCGGCCCATTGTGTTGCTCGACGAGGTCGGAAAGCTGCTTGAAAGAGTCGTGGCTGACCGCCTTGTCGGGCATCTGGTTGATGTGGGACTGGATCTGGCGGACAACCAGTTCGGTTTCCGTCGTGGGCGCTCCACGGTCGATGCGATCGCACGCGTGAAGGCTCTGGCGGAGGGAGCAGTCTCACGGGGAGAGGTGGTGTTGGCGGTGTCTCTCGACATCGCCAACGCGTTCAACACCTTGCCCTGGAACTGCATAAGGGAGGCACTGCTTTACCATCAGGTGCCGACCTACCTCCGTCGAATTGTCGGGGCGTACCTGACGGCGAGGGCCGTCGTATACCCGGGTTCGAGCGGGTGGTCTCGGCGGGAGATGTCGTGCGGTGTTCCACAGGGTTCGGTTCTCGGCCCGCTCCTGTGGAACATCGGATACGACTGGGTGCTGCGCGGTGTGCTCCTCCCTGGCGTAAGCGTAGTCTGCTACGCGGACGATACGCTCGTCCTCGCTCGGGGAGCGACGCACCGGCAGGCGGCTGTCCTGGCAACGGCAGGGGTCGCGCATGTCGTGGGGAGGATCCGGCGGTTGGGCCTTGAGGTGGCGCTGCACAAATCCGAGGCTCTATTCTTTTACGGGCCTCGGAACGCGCCGCCGGAGGGAGTCCACATCGTGGTGGGAGGCGTCCGCATCGGCGTCGAGAAATCGATGAGGTATCTGGGCCTCATCCTCGACGGCCGATGGGCCTTCGGAGAACACTTCCGAAGGTTGGCCCCTAAATTGATGGGCGCGGCCGCAGGGTTGTCGCGGCTGCTACCCAATCTGGAGGGGCCAAACGCCTCATGCAGGAGGCTCTTCATGGGGGTCGTGCGGGCGATGGCCCTATACGGGAGCCCCATCTGGGGGCATAACCTGACGGCACGTAACGCCGCCCTGCTGCGGAGGCCGCAGAGGGTGATGGCCGTCAGGGCCGCGAGGGGGTACCGTACGATCTCCTTTGAGGCGGCAAGCCTCCTGGCCGGATCACCGCCCTGGGACCTAGAGGCCAGACTTCTCGCGTCGCTCTACCAGTGGCGCGGGGAGGCTCTGGAACGGGGCTTTCAGTCGTTGCCGAGAGAGGTGGAGGCACGGCGGTCGGAGCTCCGCAGCATCCTAAGGGCGGACTGGGGTGAACGGCTTGCGCGACCGAGTGCAGGGCACGCCGCAATAGCGGCGGTAAGTCCAATCTTGGAGGAGTGGCTGGAGCGGCGCCATGGCGCCCTGACCTTCCGGCTGACGCAGGTCCTCACCGGGCATGGATGCTTCGGGAGGTACTTGTGTCGTATAGGCCGGGAGGATACGTCTTGTTGTCACCACTGCGGTGACGGCCCCGAGGATACGGCGCTGCACACACTCGTGGAGTGCCCAGCTTGGGAGGAGCAGCGCCGGTCGTTAACCGGGGCACTGGGTGTCCAGGTCCTCTCGCTGCCTGACATGGTTCTGTCCATGGTCCGGAGCGAGGGTGCATGGGAGGCCGCCGTCGCCTTCTGCGAGGCAGTGATGTCCGCGAAGGAGGCGGCGGAACGGGAGAGGGAGCTGGTCTCTCCCCACCCAAACCGCAGGAGACGTCCAGGGCGCCGACGTAGGGCGTTCGCGGACCTCCAGCCACCCTAGGGGGTGGCCTGCGGGTGGTGGACTTGGGCAGTCTGCCGCCCGAGCAGCACAGGCCCGAGGGAGGGGCGTAAGCACCCCGCGCGCCCCCCTCAGTGGAGGGGAGGGCTGTACCATCTAGTCCTCCCCCAAACAGCTGGGGCCCGCCTACTCACGTGGCGGGCCCAGACTTGTCGGTGTCGCGGTGAATGCTAGCGTGAATCCCGTGGCACCGACGCCGGTACCTGAGGAACGTCGTCAGGGGTTTAGTGGGTATGGGGCCGGCCTCTCTGGCTCGAGTCCCACACACCCGCGCCCTGCCCCGGCGCGGACGGTGCGTAAGGGCATTCCCCTGACGTAAAAAAAAAAAAAAAAAAAAAAAGGTTAGGTTAGGTTAGGTTAGGTTAGGTTAGGTTAGGTTAGGTTAGGTTAGGTTGGGGTGTGGGTCAGAAAACCTCCTCGTGGTACACCCTGGGCAACGTTGGCAATAATGCTCTTCATTATTGCTGGCGGCTAATATTCTGACAACCGGTGCCTTGTGCCGTCGCGTTCGGCACCGGTGGCGGGGGGATGGACGCTAGTCCCATCCCCAGGCCGGAGGCCCTATCTTTGGGCCCGGCTCTCCCAGTACCGCTCTGTTTTAGAGTGGACATGGGAGAGCCTCTTTGACGGGTTCGGCGTGCACTCACCCTGCCGCTGAACAGACAACGGGGTCCCTTCTCGTCACTCTGACGACTCTCCCCCCTTTCTTTACCCCCTTTTTGTTTTTGTTTTTGTCTCTTGTTTTTGGTTTTGTCCCCCTTTTTGTTTTTGTTCTGGTTCTGCGTCCATTTTGTTTTGGTTCTGCGTCCATTTTGTTTTGTCCCCTTTTGTTTTTGTTTTCGTTGTTCCCCCCCTTTCTTTTGTCTTTTGTCCCCGTTGTCACCGTCTAGAGCAAATCGTAACCCCGTATTGTGCAGTGTCGTGGATACGTCTCGCGGCTGCTGACGGGAGCGAGGGTCTTGGCTTCATCGCCCGGACTGTGAGGGAGTGGCCCTCTATAAAAACCACCCCGAATCTCAAGTTGCTGCCGCACGGCGAGGAGATGCATGGCTGATGGGTAGTTCAGTCGTTAGTGCGGCCCCTCAGGGTACCTGCCGTCCCCCTGTAGTAATAGGCTTGCCCGGGTATCGGGATCTCTGCCCGGGTCGACTTTTATTTCTCCCATTCTCGTGGGTCTAATTATGGAACATATCAAATCTATTTTAAAAAAACAATCGTTGAGAGAGAGTAGGTCGCGCACGCCCAGTACTGCGCGTTCCGAAGAGGATGAGGAGTACGTGCCATCTGAGCACGACAGTGATGTTGTGGAGCTAACTTCGGAGGCTACTCCGGAGAAAGCTCCACGCAAGCGGTTGCGGTCTGCGCAGCCGCCGGAGTCGGACGGCTCCAGTGACGACGCGGTATCGGCTGCGAAAGTGCCGACAGCTCGACGTGGACGCGGTCGTCCGCCCACCCACGGCAGGTACGTGGGTTTGGGCCAGGCGAAGGCCGAACTTGCTGCCGCGTTGCAGAAGGCCGACGCTGAGGAGCGCACGTCCGAGGAGGACAGCGTAATTGCTGCGGCAGCCCGGCGAGTTGTGGAGGCTCGGAAGCAGCAGGTTGTGGAGCCGGATGCGGAGGACTTGCCGGTAACACAATTAAAGACCCGGCTGGAAGACGCCTTGGAGGCGATACGTTTGGTCTCCAAAAAGTCGAAGGGTCTTAAAGGCACGTGCCAAAAGACCCTTAAAGAGTCGATGGAGGCCATCCGGGAGATTGCGGAGGCCGTATTCAGCCGCACAGCCAGCGAGGAGGTCCAAAAACTGCAGGCCGAAAATGTTAGATTAGCGCAGGAGGTTGCCGAGCTCAAGTTACGACAGGAGCAGTTTGAGAAGCGGCAGGACCAAAACACCAACAGGAAGGAGTCGGAGCTCGTGGCTCTGGTCCGGCAAGAGCTTGGCGAATTTCGCGCCAAGCTTTCGGTTATGGAGGGCCGGCTGCTGCGCCCTCCTCTAGCAGCAGACAGACTCAGAGAGCCTGTCCTGCCTGCTCCTCCGAAGCCCACGCCGCCAACATATGCGGCTAAAGCAAGGGCTTCGCGGCCCCCGGCGGCTGCTCCATCGGCCGACACCATAAATCTGGCAAGCCCAAAGGGCAGAAAAAAGACGAAGGCGAAGCGCGCACCCGCAGCTGTCCAGGATCGCCCTGCCGTTACCAGCAGGCAGCCCGCTACAACCACACGCAAAGCCAACGACTGGGAGGTCGTCGGCCAGAAGAAGCAGGAGGCCAAGAAGAAGAAGAAGGCGGCCAAAAAGGCCAGGCAGGCGGCCAAAAAGGCGGCGAGGAAGCTCCAAGCCCCTCGCTCAACTGCAGTGGTCCTTACACTGCAGCCCGCTGCCATCGAGCGAGGGACCACTTATGCGGAGCTCCTCAAGAAGGCGCGGACAGCGATCGACCCCGGCAAACTGGGTATAACAACAGGTTTGCGGTGCCGGACTACCCAGACCGGTGCCCGCCTTATTGAGGTGCCGGGAGTCGCAAGCGGCGACCAGGCGGACCGCCTGGCGGAAAGTCTCCGCCAGGTTTTAGAGGCCGAAGAGGTCCGAGTCTCCAGGCCCCAAAAGTGCGTGGATATGCGCATCACGGGCCTGGATGACTCCATCACAAAGGAAGAGGTCGTCGCTGCCGTCTCCAGGACCGGAGCATGCCCTGCGGATCAAATAAAGTGTGGTGAAATAAAGCAGGGCCGCTCCGGTATGGGGACGGCCATTATTAGCTGTCCCGTCGTCGCCGCCAAGAAACTGGCCGATGGCCGTCGTCTTTTGGTGGGGTGGGTGTCGGCGCAGGTAAAAGTGCTGGAGCCCAGGCTTGCCCGGTGCTACCGCTGCCTATCCAGCGGCCATGTGGGCGTCATGTGCCCCTCACAGGCTGACTGCACTGGCCGCTGCTTCCGCTGCGGTCAGCCTGGTCACATGGCCGCTACATGCGAGGCCACGCCGCACTGCATTTTGTGTGCGGCGGCGGGCAAATCTTCGAAGCACCGGGCGGGTGGCAAGGAGTGCGCCGCCACCCAGAAAAAGCTAGCCCCACGTTCTCCTGCCTCCTCGTTGGCAGCAGCAAGGGCCGCCGCTCCCGCGGTCGGAGGGGCGGAGGTTAGTATGGAGACATAATGTCTCCACGCCTCCGTCTCCTCCAAGGGAATTTAAACCACTGCGCCAGAGCTCAGGACCTTCTCCTCCAGAGCATGGCGCAGTGGTCAATTCATGTCGCCATCGTCGCCGAGCCCTATTTTGTCCCTCCCAGGGCTGACTGGGTAGGGGACCTTGATGGCTCGGTGGCGTTAATTTCGCCGGCCGCCGCCGGCACCCCGTCCTTCGAGAACATCGTCCGAGGACGGGGCTGCGTCGCAGCACTCGTAGGAGAAGCGGTTGTGGTGGGCGGCTACTTCTCACCCAACCGACCTCTCGCCGACTTCGAGGAGTATCTCCTCGAACTGAACGTCGTCGTCGCTCAAAGCCACCCTCGGCCCGTGCTCTTTGTCGGGGACCTCAATGCCAAATCCTCGGCTTGGGGTTCCGCGACCACGGACGCGAGGGGGGAATTGCTTGAGGAGTGGGCCGTAGAAAACGGCCTGCTAGTCCTCAATCGTGGGTCAGTGCACACGTGCGTGCGTCAGCGGGGCGGGTCAGTTATTGATGTCTCTTTTGCTAGCCCCGCACTAGCACGCCGTGTCCAGGGCTGGCGCGTCGTTGAGGGGGTGGAGACGTTGTCGGACCATCGTTATATACGGTTCGACGTCTCCGCCCAGACCTCCGACCCCCCAGCCCCGAGGGCCCCAATTGAGGGCGGTCCGCGCTGGGCTTTGAAAAAGCTAAATCGGGAGGTCCTCCAGGAGGCCTCCATTGTTCAGGCCTGGGTGCCAGCACCGGCCAGGCCTGACAACGTTGATATGGAGGCCGAGTGGTTCCGGGAGGCCCTAACTCAGGTTTGTGATGCGGCGATGCCTAGAGTTCCTCGTAATTTACCAGCTAGGCGTCGGGTGTACTGGTGGTCGGGCCAAATCGCTGAGCTGCGATATTCTTGCGTGGTGGCCAGGCGCCAGTACATCCGACTTCGTAGGAGGCGTCGCCGCCCTCCCGATTTTAACGCCAGGGAGGCGGAATTGTATGAGGTATACAGAGCGGCCAAAAAGGTTCTTAAGATAGCCATAAAGCGGGCCAAAGATGAGGCCCGCCAAGAGCTGCTGGGGACTCTGGACCGTAATCCCTGGGGGCGTCCATATCTTATGGTCAGGGGCAAGCTTCGCCCCTGGGCGCCCCCTCTGTCCCAGAGTCTCCGGCCACAGTTGGTTCAGGAGGTGGTGGCCGCTCTGTTTCCATCACGGGCGGAGCACACTCCTCCGTCGATGGTTCTGCCTTCCATGGCGTCCAGCGCGGACTTTGACGACGACGTGGTTCCCGAAGTGACCCAAGTAGAGTTGCGAGCGGCGGTGTCGAGACTTCGCTCGAAAAACACCGCCCCAGGGCCCGACGGCATTCCAGGTCTTGCATTGGCCCTGGTCCTGGAGGAGCTCGCGCCCCGACTCAGGGGGCTCCTCAGTGAGTGTCTAGTGCAGGGCCAGTTTCCGCGCCAGTGGAAGGTGGGGAAACTGGTCCTGATCAGGAAGGAGGGGCGCCCGGCGGACTCTCCGTCCGCCTACCGGCCCATTGTGTTGCTGGACGAGGTGGCTAAACTCTTTGAGTTTATTATTGCGGAACGCCTCGTCCAGCGTCTTTCTTCAGTGGGTCCGGATCTGGCGGAGAACCAATATGGTTTCCGCCGCGGGCGCTCCACTATTGACGCTGTTCAGCGAGTGAGGAGCCTGGCGGAGGATGCGGTGTCCCGGGGCGAGGTGGTCTTCGCGGTGTCTCTAGACATCGCGAATGCCTTCAACACCTTGCCCTGGAGTTGTATCAGGGAGGCACTCGTTTTCCATCGAGTGCCGACCTACCTCCGCCGCATAGTCGGGGCATATTTATCAGAGAGGGTAGTAGTCTACCCGGGTCACGACGGTTGGAGTCGGCGAGAGATGTCGTGCGGTGTTCCACAGGGATCGGTTCTGGGTCCGCTCCTGTGGAACATCGGTTACGACTGGGTGCTGCGAGGTGCGCTCCTCCGTGGCGTCGGCGTCATTTGTTACGCCGACGACACGCTTGTCACTGCGAGGGGTAAGTCGCACCGGGCGGCGGCCATACTGGCGACCGCTGGGGTCGCACAAGTCGTTAATCGTATCCGGCGGTTGGGCCTCGAGGTGGCCCTGTCCAAGTCCGAGGCCGTTTGTTTTCACGGCCCTCGGAACCGGCCACCTCCAGAGGCCCATATTATGGTAGGAGGGGTCCGCATCGGCGTCGAGTCAACCCTAAAGTATTTAGGTCTCTTGCTCGACGGCCGATGGGACTTTACAGCCCACTTCAGTCGTTTGGCCCCTATTCTTCGGGGCGCTGCAGGCGCGCTCGCGCGTCTGCTGCCCAACCTTGGGGGGCCAAATACCTCCTGCCGGTGCTCCTCCTCCTATAGGTTAGGTTAGGTTAGGTTAGGTTAGGTTAGGTTAGGTTAGGTTAGGTTTTTTTTTTTTTTTTTTTTTTTTTGTTTCCTGACTATTCCGCCAACATGATTGGCGCCTATTTTATATCTTATGCTCTTCCATACTAGTTCTCGCTCTACATGCCTCTCGTACTTTCATGCCGCATACTTTGTCTTTCTTATATCCTTCTCCATTCATTCTTGTGGGTGGGGCGCCCACTTATATACTCTATACTACATAACTACTATTTAAACTTTATTTCTTATTTCTATTTTTAGGGGAAAATAAGGGAAGACTGTTCTTTTGTTTTTAATATACATAGTTATCTTAACCTAATATTAACTTATTTCTGCTTAATATTAACAATTTACTATATGACTTACTGTTACATTGACATCCTTACAATTAGGTTTTAACTTTTTATTACACATCTTATATACTACTTATTTTTATGTTTACATTTATATTTTGTACAATATAATTGAAACATAATAGTTTCATCCATTTTTGTTTTTCTTAATTACCTTATGGGCTATGTTTTCACAATACGCCAGAAATTTATCCCTACTTTTACCCGACACAATTTGTACAATACTATCTGCTGTTATCTTTTCTCCTATTTCCTGCTCTATATTAAATCTTTCTAGTGAGTAAACAGGACAGTGCAGGATGAGGTGCGGGATAGTTTCGCCGACCTCGGGGTCACAGATGCACGATGGGCTCTCCTTACACTTGAAACGATTCAAGTATTCTGAGAACCCACCGTGCCCCGTCAACACTTGCGTCAGCACGCCTGTCGGCCGAACCTTTCGTACAATACGGTAGGCTGCTACGGCATCTGGAAGAAACATTTTCGTCACTGAGGCAGTCTCGCCCGACATATATCTCCGATTCCATTCACTGAGCGATCCCATGCGGATCTGACTTCTGATGAATGAAATCGGACACAAGTCGTAGTCTGGCTTCCTCCGTGACGTCAATGCCGCTTCCTTCGCCAATTCGTCCGCGCGCTCATTCCCCGGCAGGCCCGCGTGGGCTTTGACCCAGAACAGAGACACAGCTTTGCTCTGTTCCAAAGCCAGTGCCAAATTGGCTCGTGCTCGCAGCACCAGGGGATGGAGCGAGCCACTGCCTGTCAGCGACTGCAATGCTGACATTGAGTCGCTGTACAGGCCGTAGCTCGACTCGTTGCACTTGAGGACTTCGTCAGTTGCCTTGCAAATGGCCAGTAGTTCCGCCTGGTAGACTGTGCAGTACGCGGCAAGGCTAAGCTTGAGGTTCCGGACTTCGCCTGCATTATCCCAAATAGATAATGCGGCTCCAACCTTCCCCTCAATCTTGCTGCCGTCAGTGAAGATTCGCACTGTCTGCACATTATAGCTGTCCACAAGCTGTTGGTCTGCCAGGCACACGAACTCCAAGGTCCTTCGCTTGGCAGGGTGAGGAATCTCCGCAAACCTCGCCATACTTTCGATCTCTCTGTCTCCTGGCACGAACTGGGACGACCCTCTCCTTGCCTCATACATGGCGGCTGCCTCTTGTATGCGCAGGTCTAGAGGTAGTATCCCAGCCAGTACCAGTGCCGAGTTTAGGGAGACTGTACGGTAAGATTTGCAGAGCTTCTGGACGAATCCTCTTTGGACGGATCCTAGCTTCTTCCGTATGCCCAACTTTTTCGTAGCTGGGGCCCAGGCTGCGGCTGCGTACGTGATTATTGGCTCTACAGTTGCAGTGTAGATGGTGTGTATGACCTCTCTGTGAAGGCCCCAACTGACTTTTGCCGCTCGTGAGAGTTGTTTGTAAATTTCAGCGGCTTTCTTAACAACAATCTTGGCATGTTCATTGAACGTCAGTCTGTCATCGATTGTTAAGCCCAGCAGTTTCATGTGTCGGACCATGACGATTTCAACCCCAGCCATGCTCAGGATTGGTGTGTCGTGCTTGAGTTTGTTGGTAACCAACATCGCGCAGGTCTTGTGTGGAGCGAACTTAAGTTTATTTTTGACACCCCAACCCTGAACGTGACTGAGTACTGCATTGGCGATACTGGAGACCTCACTCGCTGTATCGCCATCCACAACTAACACAATGTCATCTGCAAAAGCCTGCACAAAGTTCCCTCTCCTTTCCAAGTCATGCAGAAGCGGATCCAGTAACAGGTTCCATAAGATAGGACCACCGATCGAACCCTGGACACAGCCCTTGTTGGTCTCTCTCGTGCATTCTTCCCCAGCATACCTTACCCTCACTTTCCGGCAGTCGAGATAGCTATCAAGTAGCCTCCTGGTGTTCACCGGGCACCTTTCCTCAGCCAGTCTGACTTTGATAGCTGGCCACCATGCGCTATCGAAGGCTCCCTCTATATCCAATGACACCAGGACAATTAGCTTCTTCAGCCTCAACTTGTCCTGTACGTGTTTCATTAGATTATAGAGGGCGTCCTCGGTGCTTCTCTGGGGCATAAAGCCATACTGGCGAGTACTAAACCGCGGCACAAGCTGCCATTTAATTCTTGCTACTATCATCCTCTCCAGGACCTTCCCCAAGACCGGCAACAGTCCTATCGGTCTATAAGACTTGGGGCTCACGTAATTTTCCTTGCCCGGTTTTCGGAGGACTACCACCGTTGCCTCCTTCCAGATGTTCGGGAAATGTGCCAGTTCTAGGCATTTATTGTACAGGGCAAGGAAGGCGTCCGGGTCCTGGCAGATAGCTCGACTGCATATATCCGACGTAAGTCCGTCTGATCCGGGAGCTTTCTTCGGATTAAAACCTCCCACGGCTGTCCTCAGTTCCAGCAACGTAAATGGTGGGTCATGATATTCATCATGCCGCCACTCATTTACTCGGCTGGCTACTTCCCTGATAAGCCTGTGGTCCGCGTTGTCCTCTTCAACTGTGTCCTTTGGATAAAACGTGTCGGCGAGTAAGGCTGCTGATTCCTTTGGGTTAAGGAATACACCATCGCTACTTAGGGTAAGGTCTTCTTGTCTTCTCGCGGTCCTTCGGATTACTCTATGGATCCCCTCCCACATTCCTTCTCTGTCCTGTTTCTGGCAAAATTCCTTCCAGCTGGCAATTTGGGCTTTCTTGGCTTGGCACTCGTATTTTTCCTTCGCTTTCAGGTACTCATCAACGACCTTCGCTCTACGGACCGGTGCGGCGTTACGGATGCGGTGTTTCTTCCGAGTGACGTCCTTTTTCAGCTCGGCTAGTGCATCGGACCACCATGGAATGGTAAGTTGTACCCTACTTTGGACTTTGGGGATTGCAATATCGCACGCTTTTTCGATAGCTTCTTGATAAAGTTTTACTATCGCTTCTAACTGTTGTTTATTTTTAATCGAACTAATTTTATTTAGATTTAGGTTGTTTTCAGCTTTTAATTCTAGTATTTTATTTGTATACATATCCCAGTTTGCCTTTTTGGTATTATATTTTCTTGTTGTTCTGGTTATGTTTGTCCCTTTGTCCTTTTTAATTTTAATATTCCACAAGATGGTATTATGGTCCGAGCTAGTCATTCCTTTGTCGACTCGCCATCCGTCCGTCAGGTCGAATAGATCCAGCGAGCAGGCTGTTATATCTACGTGGCTCTTGTATTCAACACCGCCTCTTACGGTGTCGAAAGTTGGCGTGTCTCCCGTATTCAGTACCTGAAGCTCCAACTCTTCCAGGGTCCCGGACATTTGTTCTCCCCTGTGGTCTTCTACGGTGCTTCCCCACCAGGTACTCTTTGCATTGGCGTCTCCTCCCATTAGCAGTTTTCCAGTGCCCAATACCAACGAGATTTTGGTCAACTGATCCAGGTAGGGCCCTATGGGTTGGTCTGGCTCAAAGTAGTACGAGACTACGGCGATTTCCCAGGCTTTGGTCCGGATCCCCACCACCACGATGTTGTTTGTGGTGAGTTCTGGGTAGGGAATGACATCCAAGTCATCATTGAAGACAACTATTGCTGCCTTTACCCTCCCGCTTCCTTCGACCTCGCACTGGTAGACTCTCGCACCACGGTAGCTTCTCATACTTCTAGCCCCTCCCACATACGGCTCCTGAACCAGTGCCCATGCGATCGCTCGCTCACTGGCCTCTATAAAGAGTTCGGTGGTCGCCAGTTCCTTCCTTTGTAGGTTGGCTTGGGCTACTGCATATCCTCTGGTTGGGGTGCCTGCCCTGTTGCCGTTCTCAACTTCAGCAATACGCCACTCTAGCTCTTGCTATAACCTCCCATCTCTTTTTCACTGGGCATTTATCGCTGAACGCGTTATGCTCGGTATGCTCCAGCTTTGCCGACGTGCAATTGCAGCACGATGGGAGTGCTCCTGCCATCCATTCAGCGCACTGCGTCTTCATGTGGGGGCCCCCGCAATGACTACATTTCTCCACTAACTCCTTGCACAGCCGCCGTCCGTGCCCAAACCCTAGACACATGGAGCACTGGACTAGTGGAGTTTGGTCTGCTACTCTAATGCGTTGCAAGTCGATATGGACGGCTTGCCGCACTTGTAGTCGATTCCACATTTTTGGGGACACCCTGAGAACGACATGATGTGTGTGTGGGTTTCTGGTCTTTTTCTTGAATAGTACCTCCACTCGGTCTTCTTCTTCCTTAAGCCCTTCAAACACGTCTCTGTTTTGATTCTTTAGGGCCTTAAGGATGTCTTCGTCGGTGTTATAAGTTAAGACGTCTTTCAGTATCACTAGTGGGTCTTTGTTTTTCACGTCTTCTACATTCAATAGTTCCCCCACACTTGCCAGCTTTTCCTTTAATTTGTCTCTTCCTATTTCCGTTCGACACCCTAGCACCACCTTCCGGTCCTTGGCCTTCCGGACTCGGTCGACGGTGATCCACCCTTCTTTCGCGTTCACCGCTTTCCTAATGTGGTTTATCACCTCTTCCCCGGTTTCGGTCTCGTTCTTTGATGTGACGATGATCGAATGAAGTGCCGTTTCTTTCGGTGGTTGCTCTGCAGGCTGACTTGCCGCTACACTAGCATAGGAGAGCTTCTCCATATGGTTTTGGCTAGTCTGTAGTGCCTCTTTCAGCCTGTCCATTTTCTCTGTATTTTCTCTCAGGTTCCTGCTATGCTCTTCTAGCACCTTTTTTAGAGAATCCGCCTCAGCTCCGCTGATAATATTTTCGGTCAGCTTCTCCGTTCTTATCGCTCTCACTTCCGGGACTGTCTTCGACACGGGGGGGCGTTCTTTTCCCTGATCCAGCTCCTTCACCAATTGGTATAACCGCTCTATGGCCTGTGTGACTTCGGTTTTTATGTCAGTTTTGAGGTTTCTGGAATTGCCGAGATGCAGTTTTGCCTTATTTAGGCAAGCCCTAGCCTCGGCTGTCCTACTGGCATATGTCGACTGCGATTTAGGGGATGTCACTGCGGTCTCCACGGAAGCCCTTTTATTTGGTTCCCTCCGTTCTTGGGAGAATATTGGTGCTTGTTTTTGTGCTGCGGGCACCTTGCTTGTTGTTTTTGGTGAAGGTGGCTTATTGTCGGCTTTCCCTGCCTCCCATTCACCCACGCTCTTTCGGACGCTTGGGGCGGAAGTTCCTGCTTCGTCCCTTAGGTCCTGTGGGCTTCTGTTCGGCTGGTTCGCCGGTTTCTTGATGGGTGTCCTTATGCCAATCATTTTTTAGTATGGTCTTGCTTGGACTAGTCAGTCGTCAATGTGTACGTTACTGGGTATTGTAAAGGGATACCCTGGTCTGTGTATATTTGTGTAAAGTGTATATACTAAGTCTAAACGTGTGTAAAATTAAAATAAGTAAATTATAACAATAAAATATGATTCCAATGAATCTTGTCACTAATGTGCTCTACTTATGTTTCAGGTACCGTCACGTACGCAGTCGGTGGTCAACAGGCGTTCCTCACGACAAGGTAAGTACTGTCAACGTAAGTATTACTAAAGGGTAATTTTCAAAATTTTGCGAAAAAATAGCCTATATATACAGTTTCTTATAAAAAAATACAATTTTGTAGAGCACTGCTCTGTCAATCTTATAAATCTAAGGTTTCAGACTAGTGTCTGATGTCAGGGAATTCTCAGGGACCGTTTCTAATAGAAAAATTTTGAAAGAATCAACAAAAAATTTTTGACTCTACAATAGAGTCGATCTCTATGCACCAAGAGATAGGTCTCCCCAAGCCCTTTCTGGTAAACCCAAACACGGCTACTCCAGCTCAAGGGGTCCCGGAGATATCACAGTCCGAAAAAACTGGTTTCCAGTCGGAGACCGTTACCAGCTTCGGGTATTTGTGGTTATCTCCGCAACCACTAGTCCGAACACCACCGTGCTTGGACTTTCCTGGCTGGGCTCGACGAGTTCTATCTCCTGAAAAGGTCCTCTTGCTGGAAATTATTCAGTTCCTGAAAATTCCTGAAAGTGTGCTAGATGTGTAGGGAGGAGCCCGCTTCTATCCCCAGCGAAAACCCGAGTCCTCCACGACCTCCGGTTTGCGAGTTATCCGAGTCCGAACTTTGGGCTGACAGCTCGAGAACTGTCAGATCCAATTTTCAACCCGGTATAACTCCGCCCACAGCTGCCGCAGAAAACCCGTGTTTGGACCCGCTGGACTCGTCCAGACTAAACCTACCCCGCAAAGTGATTTTCAGGAGCCTGAAAATTTCCAGCTCCAAAATGCCTGAAAACCGGTCCGCCCGACAGTGTTTGTCTCCCCGAGCACAACTGTGAAATTCGCAGCCCGCTACGACCTCCGAGTGAGGAGCTACGTGGGGCCAAACTTTTCCAAGATGGCCGCCCAACTGTCAAATGACAAGTTTGGATAGCCGTAACTCCGCGTCCGTTTGTCGGAGAGAGCTGCGGTTTCAAATGCCGTACTCGGCTTGACTCCCCCTATCCGACCTAAAAGGCTTCAGGGCTGAAAACTTTCAGGCCTGTAAAACTCCTGAAAACAATTTTATTTAATTCCCCTGACAATTTCACAAATGTTTGTGAAAATTCCGTTTTCCTGCGCCCAATATCTCCAGAGATATTAACGATTTAAACCTAATACCAAAAAATACAAAATGGCCGAAATACCTCAACTTTCTCGTTTTTTGGGCTATTAGGCGCAAGTTTGGGCTCAAGCTAGCTCCTATATGCTTGTTAAGCAGTCTCGTGGTGTCAGATTTCAATTTTATCTATTATTTTCTAATTAATTTGGAAAAACAACAAAAAATCTAATAACTTTAAAACTACTGAACATAAAAATTTTTAAAAAATATGTAAATTTGTGTAAATTTTTACTCTTCTAGATAGACTATTTATTTAGAAAAAATTTTAATTTTCTCCAGTAAAATTTTTCAAAAAACTAAATTTTTTACATAAATGCTTTTAAAATGAACAAATTTAAACTAAAAAATCTACGCTTACTGCTAGTCTCTTCCTCTCCTTAGCGCGCAGCAGAATCCGCCAGAAAAACAGGGGGTCTTGACTGAAATTTTTCGGCTATAGCTGATTGAAATTCGGAAGTTCAGGCCTCAATAACTTCCGACTGCAACGCCGAAAAATTTTTATAAAAGCGCCTTCACGTTGTCCTTAGAAGGGTCTAGCAGCCATCCAAATTTGGTGGAGCTGTGATATCGGGATCTAGGACCATGTGTCCACGTGGTTTTTAGTTTTCTTCGTTTTCCGGCTAATTTCCCGAGCGGAAAATTCTTCTTCACCCCTAGGATGAAGGGGTCGGTTTTTACCTACACTTTCCACTAATAAAACCTATAGGTTGTCGATCACTTTTTAGAGTTATAACCGTTTATTTGGTTTATTTTCTGTCACTTTCAGGTTATAGACACGTGTTTTTCACTTTTCTCACTTTAAAATTTTTCACTGATTCGTGCCGATGTGCACTCCAATGCGACGGTGTGCGCGCCGTTGTTACGCGCAATTTGGTGTATCGTACGACCCGATTCAATAAGTATTTCCACTTTTATGAATTTTTTAACACAGAGATAATATTTTTAGCTGCTTGCGCTGCGGGGGGAAGCACGGAACTGGTTAGGTTAGGTTAGGTTAGGTTAGGTTAGGTTAGGTTAGGTTTTTTTTTTTTTTTTTTTTTTTTTTTTTTTTTTTTTTCCTTAGTATTTTAAAAACTCCACAGACATGAGTCCGTGCCATTTTTAGGTTAACTTTATTGTTATTAGATCTTACTTGGGATATATATTTTGTTTCTCGTCATGTTGTGCGCCCGCCTTTGATGGAGTTTTGCAGGCGACAACACAAAAGCAATTTTTTATTTTGTTTATGATGACTGGGTAATTTTGGTTCGTTGATGATATTTTGGCTGAAGGCCATTTGTACTTTTTCTTTGGCTGAGGGCCTTATATTGTGAGGCTGAAGGCCTGTTGTAAGGGGGGGGGGCTATAATTTTGCTGATGGCCTAATTTGTCGGCTGAAGGCCTTATTTTGAATTGGCTGAAGGCCTATTCTATTTTTAAAAACTGTTTTTTGGCTGAGGGCCTGAATTTGTTGGGCTGAAGGCCGTTTTGTTGGGCGTCTTGCCGTTGAGGAGTGAGTTTTGTTCTTGTTGTTTTACCGTCTTGGTTTGATTTGGCGGTTTGGCTTTCTGCCTTGTTGTCATTTAATTTTGTTCATGTCCGGTTTGTCGTTGTTTCTGGTTTGGTGTGTCAATTTATTATTTTGCCGCTAATTCTACTCAGGTTTCCCGCTGGTACTCTGAATCTGAATCTCAGGGCTTGTCGCGCTTTGTGGTCCTGGATTTCCTCTGACTTCTCTGTACAGTGTTGTCAGTTTCTCTATGGTCTGGTGATCCCGATGTTTAATGGCCATTTTGAGATTGTAGTCCAGGATGTTTTTGGCGGAGGATGTTGTTGCCCTTTTGATCAGATTTCCTGTCGCGTCGTTGCTTTCGTCGGTGTAGTAGACGAACGTCTCTGTGTGACGCGACATTGCGACCACCGCATGGGGGACACTGTCATGGATCCGTTGTCTTCTGCTAGCACACTTGATCAATAGTACTTTGCCATATGTTTGCCCTTGGGCTTCATGTACTGTGAGAATGGTCGATCCTTCTCCTTTGCCGTACCCTCTTTCCGAGAGTGTTTCCTTCTCTGCCTGGCTGAAGGTGAGGTAGAGTGTATTTGGCTCGGATTGGGGGATCGATGCGTTGGTATATGAAGCTATTTGTAGTGATTTTATTACTGTCTTGGACGAGTAGATGCTCTCGTAGATGGTGCTGAGGGCGAACGCCACGTCCATTGGGCATCTGTGTGTGCAAAGCAACTCTTGGTTTGTGTCAGTCAGGGAGTTTGGGCGGAGGTATGTGATTTTAAAGAGGTTTTCCCGGTCAATATATGGTAATTGGTTCACGTCGCCGATAAGCAGCAGCTCGCTGGCCCCTACGATTCGCGATAGCATCAGTATTGCGCCGAAGTGGTTCATCAGTGCTTCGTCTACGAGTAGACGACTGCACTGTTCTCGGTCTCGCTCTTTGACCCCGTTTACCAGGGTTGATGCCATCGTTCGCACTTTCCTTGCTGCGTCTGCCCCTGCTCGGCGAGTGATACGCTGGACCAGGTCCCTCTGTGCCTCCTTGGTCGTGGTGACAACGATGTCTTTTTCGATGTTAAAGTTGTTTATGATCCATGTTGTCTTACCGCATCCCGGAACTCCGTTTACCCACGTAATTTTGGGCACTTCCCATTTCTCGGGCGGCTCACTCTCGGACAGCTTCTGGGCTCTTTCGAGTATGCTGTCCGCTAGCCATATCTCCGTGTCTTGGGTCGTGACAACTATGGGGTCGTTTTGAGGGGTGCAGTAAGTGAAGTGTCCGGAGCGCTGCGTTTCTTCTCTGTCCAGGGGGACGATTCCCGCTGTGGCGCTGTATGCCGCCATGTGTCTCGTCATCGTCCTTCCTTTTATGACTTTGGAGGCGTCACTGTCGTATATGGTGGCTTCTGCTTCCTCGAGTCTTACGTTTAGTAGGCCTTCTTGTTGGTATTTGAAGGCCCTCAAAATGTCAACACATTTCTTGATGGAAACGGTTTTTGTCTCCCGTAAGATTTGAGTATACTCGAGGAATGCGTTGGCCACGTGGTCCTGTGGAGTGACGGCCTGCTTGAGGTTTGGCGCAGCGACTATTCCCATGTCGGCTTTTGTTCTTGCAGTGGTCGCGGCACCATTACCCGCTCTCGAAGTTGTTTGTGAGGGAGTTGGCGCCGGGTGGGGTGGCGTCTTTTTCCCCCATAATTGTGAGCTGATGGTGTTTAGTAATGGTGTCATGATTGAGTGTCTGGTTGGAGTTTCTCTGGTTGTGCGGGTCCTTTCTTCTAACAACCTCTTCTGCAATTTTTCTGAACTGGTAGGGGGGGTGGCAATTGTGACAGATGTTGGAGTTGATGGCGTCGTGGAGAGATGAGTCGCAGATTGTCTGGGTTTTGGTGGTCTTAAGAAGCTGAGGTCTTGGTGCTTCCCTTCGTAGACCACCACTTCGTGGTACTCGGCTGCACTGATGCTGCCGGTGTAGTCTGCGACCTCGCCCTTCTCGAAGTCGGCCATCATGGCGTCCACGCTGATGATGCGCGGTGTGGTGTCGTTTATTCGGCTTGCCTCTGATATCGCTTGGAGTAGATAGTTTGCTCGAGCGAATGGGGACTCGTTGGCGTTCCAGTCTAGTAACAGAATCGTCTTGTTTTTCTTCCGTACAAGACGACTCTTTTGTCCCGCAACTTCCAATTCGCTGAGTTCCTCAAACCTTTTGCGCTTGATGGTGGTGCGCGTGGTGCTTCCTTTGATTATCAGGGCTGCTCCTGGTGAAATTGCCACTCTCTTATTCCCGGTTGCGTTGCAGAAGCCTATCCCGAGCCGTTCATAGTTGGTGTTCATGAACAGGACCACGTTTCTTGTTCTTAGGCCCGGGGCTCCGCGCTCAGCACTCTCCAGCAGTTGGAGTTCTGAAGAGTGATGGACGCAGGGCGTGTTGGGTTTATGTGGTCCTTGGCTGGTGGTGGGTGTGATAGTTGTTGTCGTAGGTTGGTCCTGAGTAGGGGGAGGGGGAACGGTGTTTGTGTTCCCTGTGCTGTGTCGTTTGGTAGCGGTCTTGAAGATTCTTTCAATGAAGTTGAGGGTTTTCGCTCTGGATTCTTTGTTTTCTAACAGCGCTGGTAAGTTGGTCTCTGACAGCTTGATGTTGAGCTGGTTTTCAAGATCATAGCGGTGGTTTAGAAAACGGGGACAGTCTAAGATGTTGTGCAAGGACGTCTCTGGGATGTTGTCGTCACACTCGCAGCCCGGGCTTGATATGAGATTGAACCGATGCAGGTATTCGGCTATACCTCCATGACCTGTTATCGCCTGTACCTGCAGCGGGGTCATTTTTGTCCCTCTCACTATTTGATAGGTGGTGTTTATCTGGGGGAGGAACTTTTTGGTGACCCCTCCGGTGTTGGAGGTCTCATATCGGTCCTGCCATTTTCTGACGCTCTCCCGTCGGATCATCAGTTTTATGAATGACAGGGGGACTTTGTCATAGTCTGGCCCGGTTGACGGTGTTAGTGCTGCGAGTTTCGCGAGCTCGTCTGCACGCTCGTTTCCGATTGTGCCCGCGTGAGCTCGTAGCCAGAAGAGTCTTAATTTCTTGCCTTGTTCCGTTATTTTCCTGATGTTTAGCTTAATGTCTCTTGACAGGGCTGTGGTGTACTGGGGATTTCTCAGCAGCTCGAGCGAGGATCTTGAGTCGCTCAAGATGTTGATTATTGGTTCGCTGCTGGTACTCGCCATCTCCACTGCCCTGTGTAGGGCGTACATTTCAGCTTGGAAGACAGAACAGTGTGTATCTAGACTAAAGGATTTAGATGTTATCTCCTTACCATCTTCCCACCACGTTAGGGCAGCTCCGGTCTTGCCCTCGATTTTGCTGCCGTCTGTGTAAATTTGAGGGCCGGTGATGTGGTGGGTATCTATTGTTTCGGGATCCATATTCTCGAGGAGCTCGAACTCTGTTTTTAAAAGCTCTGAGGGGTGAGGTTTATGGAGGTAGCTCACCTTGTGCTCGAGTTGTTTCCCTGTGGGTAGGTAGTCTAGACTGATGCCCTTTTTGATCTCATAGAGACTTGCTGATTCCTGAATCCTCAGGTCTATTGGCAGCAAGCCTGAAAGGGCTAAGGCAGATGTTAACGAGACTGTCCGGTATGCTTTGCATATTTTCAGTGCGAACCCTCTTTGAGTCGAGTTGAGGATGTCCATTACGGTGTTTAGCTCCGTGGCTGGAGCCCAAACACTGGAGGCGTACATGATAATAGGCTCTATGACTGCTGTGTAGATTGTCCGAACTATTTCTCCGTTGAGCCCCCACGTCACTTTGGCTGCACAGGCTAGCTGTTTGTATATGTCTGCAGCCTTTTTGCAGGTCTTCTGCACGTGTGATGTGAAGGTGAGTGGGCGGTTGATGGTGAGGCCCAGGAGCTTTATCTCTTCCACGAGGTTTATTTGGTTGCCAGACATGTAGATCGCAGGGGGGTCGAACTTTGTCTTCTTGGTTAGAACCATAGCACTGGTCTTGTGTGCTGCGAAGTTTAGCTTGTTTTTCTCCCCCCAATCTACTACAGTCTGCAACGTCTCGTTCGCTGACTGCTCTAGGGCTGTGGATGTGTGCTCGGAGAATAGAAGGACAACGTCGTCGGCGAACGCTTGGCAGTTCACTCCTTTGCCAGTTAGTTGTTGTAACAAGGAGTCCAGGATGATATTCCAAAAGGTGGGGCCTCCTATGGAGCCTTGAACGCACCCTTTGGAGGTTCTCTTCTCACTTGTTGTTCTGGCATAGTTGACGACGATACTGCGGTCTTCGAGGTAAGAGCATACCATGTTGTAGAGGTTGTACGGGCATTTCTTTTGCTTGAGTTGACATTTTAGCGCTGGCCACCACGCATTGTCAAAAGCCCCTTCAATATCCAGTGAGACTAGGAGTACTATCTTCTTTTCTCGAATTTCCTCTCTGATCTGGTTCACTAGACTGTAAAGGGCGTCTTCCGTGCCGCGTTGGGGCATGAATCCGTACTGTTTGGAGTTCAGAGTTGGTAAAATGTGCCACTGGATTCTCCCTATCATCAGTTTCTCCACTATCTTTCCGATGACTGATAGGAGACCAATGGGCCTATACGACTTGGGGTGAGTATAGTCTTCTTTGCCGGGTTTCCGTAGGATGACGACGTGGGCTACTTTCCATGCTCTGGGGAAGTATGCTAGTTTCAGGCAAGCGTTTGCAAGTGCCATGAATACTTCCCTGTCGCAGGCGATGGCTTTGGTGGCGATGTCTGCTGTGATGCCATCTGGGCCTGGTGCCTTTTTGGGATTTAGTGCTTGGAGCACTAGGTCAAGCTCCCCTGATGTAAAGGGAGGGTCGTCTCCTTTCAGTTGTTCCGGTTGACTCTCTTCCGCCATTTTACGGAGCTGAGTGTGATGTGGGGTGTCGGTTTCTATGGTGTCAGTTGGGTAGAACGTTTCCGCCAGGAGATCCGCCGAGTTTTGCGGGCTCAAGGTTTTGCCGCTGTTGTCTCGGAGGAGGGTGTCTTCTTGCTTCCTGGCGGTTCTTCTCAGTATCCTATAGATTCCGTCCCACATGCTCTCTTTTTCCTGGGTCGTGCAGAACTCCTTCCAACTTTTGGTTTGTGCCTCTACTGCTTGCTGGGTGTACGCAAGCTTTGCCTCTAGGTATTCTTCGATGACGCATTGCCTCCTGACTGTTGCCGCGTTTCGGATCCGTCTCTTCTTCCTGAGGACTTCTCGTTTGAGTTGTCCGAGAGACGGCGTCCACCACGGAGGCGTTGGTTTGCCTTTGTAGGATCCTAGTTTCGGAATTGTGTGTTCACATGTTTCCGTGATGGTGGTGATGTAGGATCCTACTATGGACTCTAGTTCGGTTTGTGAGGTGACTTCGTTGATTCTGACAGGAGTGATGTTGTTAGCTGCCAGGGTCGATGTGAAGAGTGGAGTGAAGTTCAGCCAGTTTGCCTTTCTCACGTTGTATACGCGCGTCGTCTGGGGTCTTAAGGGTTGGAGAGCCCCTTCGACGCGTAGCGCAAAAGTGATGGCATTGTGGTCAGACGTGGTCAGGTGTTTGTTGACTTTCCACTCTTCTATCCTGTCTAGCAGCGTTGAACTGCAGGCTGTTACGTCGACAATGCTAGAGTACAGCCTGCCTCTCCTGTAAGTTTCGAACGTAGGTGTATCTCCGATGTTTAGAATTTGCAAGTCCATTTCGTCGATGAAGGCACTGTAGGTAGCTCCCCTCTGGTCTTCTGAGGAGCTTCCCCACCAATGACTCCAGGCATTTACGTCACCGGCCACTATGGTGTTGTTTGTGGACATCCTTATTAGCTGGTTTTTTACTCGACATATGTTTTGCTCTATATTTTGGTCCCCTTCAAAGTAAACTGATATTAGTCCGAGCGTTAGTCCACCTGCCTTTACCACGACCGCTGCTTCCGTTTCCGTTACCAATTGCGGGTCGTGGATTGTTTCCAGCAGGTTGCCGAAGATGATGATAGCGGCTTTGTTCGGCTTTTGGCGGTTAAGGGTACACTGGATGGTAGTCGTCCCTTGGTGGTGTTTCATTACTCCGTGCTTGCCCGTGTACGGCTCTTGCACCAGGGCGATGTGGATGCCTTGATGCTCAGCCGCTTGGAGTAGTTCCGCTGTTGCCAACTTGGATCTTTGGAGATTCGCTTGGACGATTTTCAGTTTTGTCGATGGTGTTGATGTTGTTGGGGGTATAGAGCTGCCCTGTGTTGTGGAGACCTTAGCAAAGGTAGGAGATCTTTGCGCGGGCTATGGCGTCCCATTTCTGTCTTTCTGCACACTCCCCGCTGAAGGCGTTGTGGTTGGTGTCGATGCGTTGCGGTTGTCCCGGTGGTGTTGGGACCTTCTTGCAGTTAACGCATGTTGGGGGTTTCCCTTCCAACCTCTGGGTGCATTTCTCCCAAGTGTGTTGCTGGCCACAGTGGCTGCATCTGCCCTCCTTCTCCTGGCAGAGAGCCTTCGTGTGCCCGAAGCCCAGACACTTTGTGCATTGCACGAGTGGGGAGTGATCGTTGACCGGTCGCCTCTGTAAGTCGATGTACAGTTTCCCGGCCTCCAGCATGTTCTTGTGAATGCCAGGGGACACCTCCAGTACCGGGTGGCACTCGAGATTGTTCCTTGCCCGCCTCCTGTAGCGGACTCTGATGGTCCGCTCCTTTGGCTCGACGCCGTTGAGCACATGGTTATTCTGCGCCAGGATGTGCTCCACGATCTCGGCGTCGGAATGGTACGCAAGTACATCCCTAATGATGACGAGTGGGTTGTTGTTGCGTGCCGTCTCTGCTTTTAAGGTCTTGTTTGTTTTTATTTTCTCTGATATTAGGGTGAGATCCGCTTTGTTGTTACACGAGATGATCACTTTTTGATTCCCAACCTTCTTAAGCCGGTCTACTTTGGCCCCGGTTTTCTTTGTGTTTATGGCCTCGCGCAGGATGTTAACAATATTCTCCCCAGTCTTAGTTTTATCATTTGAGGAGATGATGAGAGTGTGGTTGGGCCTCCGTATGGGTGGTTGGGGAGGCTTTTTTGCAGCTGCCTGCGCGTAGGTCGTCGCACTGTTGGTCTGCGCTTTTAGTATGTCCACCAGGGCCATTTCGGCCCCCAAACTTATTGATGTCGGTGGTGGTGCCTCTTTTTGGTGTTCTCGTATGGTTTTAAGTTCTGAGGACACCACTTTGAGCCTCTCCGTGATGGGCTGGAGGTGCTCACCGAACTCGATTTTGGGGGCTTCCTTTTCTGTAGTATTTACCGCTTTCACAAGGTTGGAGATCTCTTTCAACTGTTCTTTAAGCCCTGTTAATGTCTCCTCGGTTTTAGTTGGGGGATCCTCTAGACGTGTCAGGGCTTTTGTAGTTGCTTGGTGGTTTGACTGGATATTTGTTTTGATATCCTGGGTGTGGGACTCGATCTTGGTGAGTCCCGTTTTGTGTTCGTCCAGTCTGTTGTGTATGGATTTCGTATCTCGTGCCATTGCGATCACTTTTCCCTCTATTTCCTTTAATTGGATGTTGCTCCCTGTATTGGCCATTTCTTTGATTGTTTCCTGAATTTTTGTTATTGCGGCTTCCACTCTTTTGTTGTCCCTGCTAAGTTCTTTGATTAATCGATGTGGGTCCTGTGTTTCAAATTCCAACCATTTTCGAATATCTCTAGTCTCTTGCAGGGACGCCGACACTTGCTCGCGGGTCTTTGCGAGTTCCTCTGTCAATGTTGTTATTTGTTTCGTGTGTGCCCTTTCCGATCTCACCAGTTCTTGGGCGTGGCGTGACCTTTCCTTCTCTAGGTTGAGTTTATGGCGGGACCTAGAGTCGGAGAGGGAGAGTACAGTCTCATAGAGGGACTGGAGGCAATCGAGTGCAGTTGTTTTGCACTCTCTTTTCATGTTACCCGCCTGTTCTAATGCCTCCTTGCCTTTGAGCAGCAGAGTGTTCGCTGCTTTGGTGGCAAGGTCCATCTCTACGCCGCTTCCTCTATTGGTTGTGTAGAGGAGGCTTTTCCTGCCCACTCTTAGGTGTGATACGTCAGAGCACACTGATTCAGAGTCTGCTGCCGACGCTACTGAGGCGGCGTCGTCTTCGGAGTGGGTAATTTTTGGTTCATCGTCTTGGGGCCATTGTAGAACCTTCTCCGTTGTGTTGGGTTTTGGTGTTGGTTTTTCTTGTGATTCAGTGGTAGTTTTGTGTGTTGGTTTTGTGGTGCTCGAGGTCTTAACGAGCACCTGTTCCCGTAGGGTTCTAGTTTTTGGCTGAGGCCCCGCTGGGGCCTCCTTTGTTTTGTCATCATTAGTTTTAGGGTTTATTTTGGTAGACTTTGTTCTGGATGGTTGAGACATATTGCTAATTGTGCTGTACGCCTGTATGCGGGCCCTTGCCTTTGTGATAGTGCGTTTCTTCGAAGTTCAAGTGAGGTGGTTTTCTGATGGTGGTCTTCAGTTCCCAGGTTTGCGATGAGATTTCGGGGTTTCTGTTGGGGCCAAAAGATTGGGCTCGTTCTCCCGATTCCAATGAGCCCAAACTCGACGGGTCTAGGTGTCTTGGCCCCAAAGTTAGGTCCAGGGGGGGTGAGGTATACTCGAGGGGGGGAGGGGGAGGGGGTTTCGGGAGGGGTTCGGGGGGGGGGGGGAGGGGGGAGGGGGGGTGAGGGGGGGGGAAGTTTCGGGGGGGGTTGAGGGGGGTGAGGGGGGTGCGGGGGGGGGGGGGGGGGTTCCGGGAGGGGTGCGGGGGGGGGGGGGGTGAGGGGTGAGGGGGGGTGAGGGGTGAGGGGTGGGGGGGTGGGGGGAGGGGTTAAAGGGGAGGGGGTGGGGGGTAGGGCTTGGTTGGGGGGGGGAGGTTGGGGGTGGGAATATGAGGGATCTGTTGGGGTATTTGGGAAGGTCTCAGTTTCCCGGTTTCGGAGAACCCGAACAGTAAGGGGTAAGGGGTGGGGGTTAAGGAGTTCCCTCGAGTGGTACCTGATGCTGATCAGCCGTAGCCTGAGGTTGAAGATGGCTCGCTGGAGGATTCTTGGGGCCGGCTTTGGTGTCTTCACGTCTGTCCGTCGCTCGCCTGTGTCGTCACACGCCGCATGTATAGGTGTAGTACTTAACCTAAGTTCGGTACTTAACCTCTCTGCAGCACGTGGTGGCGACAACGTGGTCTTGAGAAGTTTGGCTGTGAATAACTTCTTGGAGCCTAGGACGAAGTGGACGTGAGTGGTGTCGTTGGAATGGTGATCTCGGCCTCTAGATGGTGGTGGTGGGGGTTTGGTGGTAACTCTAACCTGCATAGAACTGTAGGGTGTTAAAGTTCTAGGTCTTGGACTCCTCGCTGCTGCTCTCCCTGGTGATGGATTTTTCTGCAAACGCTAATCCTGGTGAATCACACACTTCACTTTCACTGTACGAATTTTTACGCGCCTATGTTGCTAATTGCCACAGATATTAATTTTTAATTGGGAGCTCTTGTAAAGGCGATGCGTACTTTGACGATGTTAAGTGCATACTGGGTTAGGTTAGGTTAGGTTAGGTTAGGTTAGGTTAGGTTAGGTTAGGTTAGGTTAGGTTAGGTTAGGTTAGGTTAGGTTAGGTTAGGTTAGGTTAGGTTAGGTTAGGTTAGGTTAGGTTAGGTTAGGTTAGGTTAGGTTAGGTTAGGTTAGGTTAGGTTAGGTTAGGTTAGGTTAGGTTAGGTTAGGTTAGGTTAGGTTAGGTTAGGTTAGGTTAGGTTAGGTTAGGTTAGGTTAGGTTAGGTTAGGTTAGGTTAGGTTAGGTTAGGTTAGGTTAGGTTAGGTTAGGTTAGGTTAGGTTAGGTTAGGTTAGGTTAGGTTAGGTTAGGTTAGGTTAGGTTAGGTTAGGTTAGGTTAGGTTAGGTTAGGTTAGGTTAGGTTAGGTTAGGTTAGGTTAGGTTAGGTTAGGTTAGGTTAGGTTAGGTTAGGTTAGGTTAGGTTAGGTTAGGTTAGGTTAGGTTAGGTTAGGTTAGGTTAGGTTAGGTTAGGTTAGGTTAGGTTAGGTTAGGTTAGGTTAGGTTAGGTTAGGTTAGGTTAGGTTAGGTTAGGTTAGGTTAGGTTAGGTTAGGTTAGGTTAGGTTAGGTTAGGTTAGGTTAGGTTAGGTTAGGTTAGGTTAGGTTAGGTTAGGTTAGGTTAGGTTAGGTTAGGTTAGGTTAGGTTAGGTTAGGTTAGGTTAGGTTAGGTTAGGTTAGGTTAGGTTAGGTTAGGTTAGGTTAGGTTAGGTTAGGTTTTTTTTTTTTTTTTTTTTTAAATGCACCCGCCATCGCAGGGTGTTGCGCAAATCTCCCCTAACAATATTACTTAGGGACCTTAGGTAGGTAATTAGGATAACGCAGCTGTTTTTATTTAATAAATAATCCATACACTAATACATAACATTCAACCACACTATGTCTACTTTTATCATTATGCTTATACTATATAATGGTGTTCTTCTTCTTTTGTTTAACACCAGTTTATTTAACAATATACAATTTTACTCTGTAATAATCTTAATACATCTTAATACATTTTCCTTCTGTTTTATTTATTTGTAATATTTAGGGAACACATATCCTACTTTTAGCTTATTTACTAAGATTTTATTTATTCGATTTATTTTATAATTTTAAATCTATTACTTCTATATAACATATAACTTATTAGTCTATTTATTTACAATCTATTTGTTGTATATGTCCATGTATTATATATACATGTCTTATACTATTTTCATTTACATTTACTTATCGTAGATTAGCTATTTTAAAATACAGTTTCTAAATTGACAGTGCTAAATTAACAATATTTTAGGCTATTTTATCTAGTTTTACTTAAGATTAATACATATAATATTTTATGCTTATTTTATATTTGCATCAAAATATAAGTTAGCATAATTTCTTATACCTATTCAATTGTGTATACCTACTGGTCGAATCATGTAAACCATTGGCATTGGCTGCTTCATGATGCGATTGGTTTCTTTTCATAAGAAAATACGTCCAATCCATTAACTTTACAAGATAGTTTCTAAATGTCAATGTTCTTATTTGTATAGACTTTACTCTTATTATTTCATTGGCAAATTTTTTGTGTTTTACTTTTGTAGATATTAAATGTTTTCTATATGGTATGTGCCCTAGTGTAGTGTGCGGATGGACGTCACTGGCATTGGAGTTGATACCGTTCATATCGTGTGGGGCGCCCGCGGCGACCTCAGCAGTATGCTATGGCCGTTCTCGCTAACGCATCCCATTTTTTGCGGACGGGACAAACGTCGCTGTAGACGCTGTGTGTGGTTTCATTTAACTTCGCCTTGACACAGTTCTTGCACGTTGGTGCTTGGCCCGCCAGAAGTTGATCGCATTCCGCTTTTAGGTGGGGGCCTCCACAATAATTGCACAGGTCTACAGCCTCTGTGCAAATTTTTCGCCCATGCCCATACGCAAGGCATTTAGTACATTGTACTAGAGGTGATTGGTCCTCCACCCTAATGCGTTGGAGGTCGATATATACTCTGCCGACTGACATAAGCTTTTGGTACAGTCTAGGTGTCACTCTGAGTACCAAATGGCACTCATGTTGGTTTCGAGCTTTCCTCCTGTACTTGACCTCAGCCTCGCTTATGTCAGTCGCCAGATCCCCCAGTAAATTATGGTTTTGCTTCAATAAAGCGGCCTTAACTTCCTCATTGGTGTTATATGATAATAAGTTTTTGAGGACCACCAGTGGGCTTTTATTTTTGGCCTCTTCACATATGAGGTTCGCGCTCTTTTTAAGCTGTGCCTCAACCCTATCCAGCTCCATCCTCGTGGAGCAGCTGAGAACAACCTTCCCGTCTCGTATTTTTCTCAGCTTCTCCACTTGGATTCCGCTTTTCTTGGCGTCCAGTGCTCCTTTAATATATTCGATGACTTCGCCAGAGGTTTCCTTCCCTTCGGCCGAGGAGACGATGAGGGAATGCGAAGGTTTGAGCTCCCATGGTGTTTTGGGCAGTTTTGCAGCATCCGCGTAAGTAAGGGATTTTTCTCCAGACACAATGTCTTGTATCTGGAGTTTCTCCACTGCGGTCCTAATTTCCCGCAGCTCCCCCACAATCTCCCCGTCCAGAAGTTGTTTTGTTTGTCGTAGGTCCTCTTGCAGATTTTGCACATTCAGGTCATCGTGCGCAAGTGTAGTAGTTCTTGATATTAAAGCATCCGTGTTCGCTTTCATTTCCTTTAATAAGGTTTCGGTCTTTTCATCAAGCCTCTCATTAAAAACCTCGAACGACCCGTCTACGAAGTTTTCAAGATGTATGGTTTCCTTATCCACTATTTTCTCCAATCGGGCACCTGTTTCTTGGATAAGTTCTTCCTGTTGGTTATAAGCAGATAACAACGTATCTAAAATGTTCTCCTCTAATTTAAAGACCGGATTCTCTTCAAGTTTTCCAATTCTCTTGCTCAAGTCTCTACCAATACTCAACAGGTGGTCACGGGTATCGATGACGTTTTCAGAGATGAGATCTACAGTTTTCCCTATTTTGTTCGACTTTTCCCCTCCCCCCGTCTGGTCCATATGTCTCTCCATATCCAAGATCAATGCTATGATCTTATCGATCATTTCAAAATTTAGTGCCTTAAGATCCCCTTTTAAATTTCTTGCCTCATTTAACGCCGCCTTGGCCTTCTTGCTATAGGTGATTGCTTCCTGGTGCCAAGAGGTGTACTTTTGGTCCCCACTTCCAGAACCTCGCCTGCTTGCAGGGTAACTAAGAGTTAATTTGGTTGTGGGGTTACTCATGATGGCAGTTATGAGGGAGATTTGCCAAATATAGTGTAAGTGTAAATATAAAGATGTATAAATGTAAAAAGTGTATACCTAGCCTAATAAATTACTAAATAGAATTTTTGTTTCAAGAAATACAGGTCAATGACAATGGTCAACACAAACGATTCAAAGGGAACAAATCCCTTATTCGTTACCAAAAATAAGTCAAAAAACACAATGTAACGTAACGTAGTAACAATAAAACTACGTGTTCAATATAAGATACGATGCTAGCCAAGGTCTATAGAGCAGTCCTCCACAAAGAATCCAAAAAAGAAGAAAAAGAAGAGAAAAGAAGAAAGAAGAAGTAAAAGAAGAAGAGATAGAACAACGCCTGTGACCCCTAGAGGTAGCCCGCAGTACGCCAAGAACGCCAGAAAAACTCCCAAGTCGCTACTCCCAATAGTCTCCGAGATACTGCAACTGCGCGCCTTCGGGTTTTACGCCGGGTTATGCGGGGGGAATTTTAAATGCCGATATCTCGGCTCCTACTGGTCGCAGAGACCTGATCTTTGTTTGTACCGACTGCCCCCGACGCCCCGCGTTCGATGACACTGCCGGGTGCCACAGAAGTTGTTTAGGTCCCAATTCGGGTTTTGACAGTGTAGGTCTATGCACCAGACCCCAGCAAGCACAACATAAAAAATTTCAGCTCAGTAGCTTATTCCTATAAGAAGTTATGGCCACTTACAGCTTTCCAAGATGGCGGCCGAAGTGTCAAACTAAATGTTTGACCCGCAATAACTTCCGTTCTAGATGTCACAGAAAGCTCTAGTTTGGACTCAAATGGGTTGCCTAGATCAGACTTATACGCTAACGCCCTTTTCAGGGTACCGAAACTTTTAAAAGTTTCAGGTCTCCGGTCCACCTGATTTGCTACACTAAGACTAAAACTAAAATACAAACTATAAAATAAAATAAACACGCTAATTAAGTTAATATCTTAACCAGAACTCAACCAATTGTACCCCAAGTCATTCACTGCCAGCGACTAAGTCGAAGGGGTAAGTTTGTCCTAGGGGGATGAAACTACCCCTATAGGATGCGCTGGGGGGCAAAGGGTTTTACTCTGGGTAAAACCATGGGAGGGGGTCAGGGGGGAGGGACCCCATAAAAAATGTCAGAATTGACGTAGGACGTCCCGTTTCCGAGATATTTCAGTTTTCAGTTTTAGATGTAGTTGGTTTTTAAACCAAACTTCACTGAAAACATTATATCTCGGAAACGCACGGCTGGAAAATTCTGGTTTGTAGCTCGTTTTAAAGGGCAATAGTTGTTCTTGCTCCCCCAAAATTTTCAGACCAGGTCGTCGCTGAAATTTTTATTCTATAGGGCTCCAAACTTTAGACAATGAAAACCAAAACCGCAAATAGGTTGGTTCTGGTAGGTACAGGAAGATTTTTGAAAAAATTTTTTCACTGTCTTGCTCGACTCACCCTTCTGCTTCAGATGGCACCTTCCTATCCCGATTTGACCGGTTTTCAGGACTCCACGTGTCTGGTTGCACGTGGTGGTGTTTTTGTTCTGCCCGGCTTTTCTTCGGAACCCCTCAACGGAAAAATCCGGGAGAGGTGTCAAAAGCTCGGGCTGATTACGCCGGATATTTTGACGTCACAAAAACACAGTGTTGCCGATCTAGATCGGGCAGCGCACGCACTTTTAAGATTTTATAACCTAAAAATTTTAGAAAAAATGGTTTTTTGCCAATAACTTCGTCAATTTTTAACCGATTTCGGAAATTTTTTCACTCACGTGTAGGGTGTGCAATTCCGCGTTTTCCGATATGTAACTTGTGGGGGTACGGTCACTTTTTTCCACTTCAACTAATTATTGAGCGCGGAGCGAGTAAAAATCGTGTTGTTCGCGGCGATAGCGCAGGGGGTACTGGGTTAGGTTAGGTTAGGTTAGGTTAGGTTAGGTTAGGTTAGGTTAGGTTAGGTTAGGTTAGGTTAGGTTAGGTTAGGTTAGGTTAGGTTAGGTTAGGTTAGGTTAGGTTAGGTTAGGTTAGGTTAGGTTAGGTTAGGTTAGGTTAGGTTAGGTTAGGTTAGGTTAGTTAGGTTAGGTTAGGTTAGGTTAGGTTAGGTTAGGTTAGGTTAGGTTAGGTTAGGTTAGGTTAGGTTAGGTTAGGTTAGGTTAGGTTAGGTTAGGTTAGGTTAGGTTAGGTTAGGTTAGGTTAGGTTAGGTTAGGTTAGGTTAGGTTAGGTTAGGTTAGGTTAGGTTAGGTTAGGTTAGGTTAGGTTAGGTTAGGTTAGGTTAGGTTAGGTTAGGTTAGGTTAGGTTAGGTTAGGTTAGGTTAGGTTAGGTTAGGTTAGGTTAGGTTAGGTTAGGTTAGGTTAGGTTAGGTTAGGTTAGGTTAGGTTAGGTTAGGTTAGGTTAGGTTAGGTTAGGTTAGGTTAGGTTAGGTTAGGTTAGGTTAGGTTAGGTTAGGTTAGGTTAGGTTAGGTTAGGTTAGGTTAGGTTAGGTTAGGTTAGGTTAGGTTAGGTTAGGTTAGGTTAGGTTAGGTTAGGTTAGGTTAGGTTAGGTTAGGTTAGGTTAGGTTAGGTTAGGTTAGGTTAGGTTAGGTTAGGTTAGGTTAGGTTAGGTTAGGTTAGGTTAGGTTAGGTTAGGTTAGGTTAGGTTAGGTTAGGTTAGGTTAGGTTAGGTTAGGTTAGGTTAGGTTAGGTTAGGTTAGGTTAGGTTAGGTTAGGTTAGGTTAGGTTAGGTTAGGTTAGGTTAGGTTAGGTTAGGTTAGGTTAGGTTAGGTTAGGTTAGGTTAGGTTAGGTTAGGTTAGGTTAGGTTAGGTTAGGTTAGGTTAGGTTAGGTTAGGTTAGGTTAGGTTAGGTTAGGTTAGGTTAGGTTAGGTTAGGTTAGGTTAGGTTAGGTTAGGTTAGGTTAGGTTAGGTTAGGTTAGGTTAGGTTAGGTTAGGTTAGGTTAGGTTAGGTTAGGTTAGGTTAGGTTAGGTTAGGTTAGGTTAGGTTAGGTTAGGTTAGGTTAGGTTAGGTTAGGTTAGGTTAGGTTAGGTTAGGTTAGGTTAGGTTAGGTTAGGTTAGGTTAGGTTAGGTTAGGTTAGGTTAGGTTAGGTTAGGTTAGGTTAGGTTAGGTTAGGTTAGGTTAGGTTAGGTTAGGTTAGGTTAGGTTAGGTTAGGTTAGGTTAGGTTAGGTTAGGTTAGGTTAGGTTAGGTTAGGTTAGGTTAGGTTAGGTTAGGTTAGGTTAGGTTAGGTTAGGTTAGGTTAGGTTAGAGTTAGGTTAGGTTAGGTTAGGTTAGGTTAGGTTAGGTTAGGTTAGGTTAGGTTAGGTTAGGTTAGGTTAGGTTAGGTTAGGTTAGGTTAGGTTAGGTTAGGTTAGGTTAGGTTAGGTTAGGTTAGGTTAGGTTAGGTTAGGTTAGGTTAGGTTAGGTTAGGTTAGGTTAGGTTAGGTTAGGTTAGGTTAGGTTAGGTTAGGTTAGGTTAGGTTAGGTTAGGTTAGGTTAGGTTAGGTTAGGTTAGGTTAGGTTAGGTTAGGTTAGGTTAGGTTAGGTTAGGTTAGGTTAGGTTAGGTTAGGTTAGGTTAGGTTAGGTTAGGTTAGGTTAGGTTAGGTTAGGTTAGGTTAGGTTAGGTTAGGTTAGGTTAGGTTAGGTTAGGTTAGGTTAGGTTAGGTTAGGTTAGGTTAGGTTAGGTTAGGTTAGGTTAGGTTAGGTTAGGTTAGGTTAGGTTAGGTTAGGTTAGGTTAGGTTAGGTTAGGTTAGGTTAGGTTAGGTTAGGTTAGGTTAGGTTAGGTTAGGTTAGGTTAGGTTAGGTTAGGTTAGGTTAGGTTAGGTTAGGTTAGGTTAGGTTAGGTTAGGTTAGGTTAGGTTAGGTTAGGTTAGGTTAGGTTAGGTTAGGTTAGGTTAGGTTAGGTTAGGTTAGGTTAGGTTAGGTTAGGTTAGGTTAGGTTAGGTTAGGTTAGGTTAGGTTAGGTTAGGTTAGGTTAGGTTAGGTTAGGTTAGGTTAGGTTAGGTTAGGTTAGGTTAGGTTAGGTTAGGTTAGGTTAGGTTAGGTTAGGTTAGGTTAGGTTAGGTTAGGTTAGGTTAGGTTAGGTTAGGTTAGGTTAGGTTAGGTTAGGTTAGGTTAGGTTAGGTTAGGTTAGGTTAGGTTAGGTTAGGTTAGGTTAGGTTAGGTTAGGTTAGGTTAGGTTAGGTTAGGTTAGGTTAGGTTAGGTTAGGTTAGGTTAGGTTAGGTTAGGTTAGGTTAGGTTAGGTTAGGTTAGGTTAGGTTAGGTTAGGTTAGGTTAGGTTAGGTTAGGTTAGGTTAGGTTAGGTTAGGTTAGGTTAGGTTAGGTTAGGTTAGGTTAGGTTAGGTTAGGTTAGGTTAGGTTAGGTTAGGTTAGGTTAGGTTAGGTTAGGTTAGGTTAGGTTAGGTTAGGTTAGGTTAGGTTAGGTTAGGTTAGGTTAGGTTAGGTTAGGTTAGGTTAGGTTAGGTTAGGTTAGGTTAGGTTAGGTTAGGTTAGGTTAGGTTAGGTTAGGTTAGGTTAGGTTAGGTTAGGTTAGGTTAGGTTAGGTTAGGTTAGGTTAGGTTAGGTTAGGTTAGGTTAGGTTAGGTTAGGTTAGGTTAGGTTAGGTTAGGTTAGGTTAGGTTAGGTTAGGTTAGGTTAGGTTAGGTTAGGTTAGGTTAGGTTAGGTTAGGTTAGGTTAGGTTAGGTTAGGTTAGGTTAGGTTAGGTTAGGTTAGGTTAGGTTAGGTTAGGTTAGGTTAGGTTAGGTTAGGTTAGGTTAGGTTAGGTTAGGTTAGGTTAGGTTAGGTTAGGTTAGGTTAGGTTAGGTTAGGTTAGGTTAGGTTAGGTTAGGTTAGGTTAGGTTAGGTTAGGTTAGGTTAGGTTAGGTTAGGTTAGGTTAGGTTAGGTTAGGTTAGGTTAGGTTAGGTTAGGTTAGGTTAGGTTAGGTTAGGTTAGGTTAGGTTAGGTTAGGTTAGGTTAGGTTAGGTTAGGTTAGGTTAGGTTAGGTTAGGTTAGGTTAGGTTAGGTTAGGTTAGGTTAGGTTAGGTTAGGTTAGGTTAGGTTAGGTTAGGTTAGGTTAGGTTAGGTTAGGTTAGGTTAGGTTAGGTTAGGTTAGGTTAGGTTAGGTTAGGTTAGGTTAGGTTAGGTTAGGTTAGGTTAGGTTAGGTTAGGTTAGGTTAGGTTAGGTTAGGTTAGGTTAGGTTAGGTTAGGTTAGGTTAGGTTAGGTTAGGTTAGGTTAGGTTAGGTTAGGTTAGGTTAGGTTAGGTTAGGTTAGGTTAGGTTAGGTTAGGTTAGGTTAGGTTAGGTTAGGTTAGGTTAGGTTAGGTTAGGTTAGGTTAGGTTAGGTTAGGTTAGGTTAGGTTAGGTTAGGTTAGGTTAGGTTAGGTTAGGTTAGGTTAGGTTAGGTTAGGTTAGGTTAGGTTAGGTTAGGTTAGGTTAGGTTAGGTTAGGTTAGGTTAGGTTAGGTTAGGTTAGGTTAGGTTAGGTTAGGTTAGGTTAGGTTAGGTTAGGTTAGGTTAGGTTAGGTTAGGTTAGGTTAGGTTAGGTTAGGTTAGGTTAGGTTAGGTTAGGTTAGGTTAGGTTAGGTTAGGTTAGGTTAGGTTAGGTTAGGTTAGGTTAGGTTAGGTTAGGTTAGGTTAGGTTAGGTTAGGTTAGGTTAGGTTAGGTTAGGTTAGGTTAGGTTAGGTTAGGTTAGGTTAGGTTAGGTTAGGTTAGGTTAGGTTAGGTTAGGTTAGGTTAGGTTAGGTTAGGTTAGGTTAGGTTAGGTTAGGTTAGGTTAGGTTAGGTTAGGTTAGGTTAGGTTAGGTTAGGTTAGGTTAGGTTAGGTTAGGTTAGGTTAGGTTAGGTTAGGTTAGGTTAGGTTAGGTTAGGTTAGGTTAGGTTAGGTTAGGTTAGGTTAGGTTAGGTTAGGTTAGGTTAGGTTAGGTTAGGTTAGGTTAGGTTAGGTTAGGTTAGGTTAGGTTAGGTTAGGTTAGGTTAGGTTAGGTTAGGTTAGGTTAGGTTAGGTTAGGTTAGGTTAGGTTAGGTTAGGTTAGGTTAGGTTAGGTTAGGTTAGGTTAGGTTAGGTTAGGTTAGGTTAGGTTAGGTTAGGTTAGGTTAGGTTAGGTTAGGTTAGGTTAGGTTAGGTTAGGTTAGGTTAGGTTAGGTTAGGTTAGGTTAGGTTAGGTTAGGTTAGGTTAGGTTAGGTTAGGTTAGGTTAGGTTAGGTTAGGTTAGGTTAGGTTAGGTTAGGTTAGGTTAGGTTAGGTTAGGTTAGGTTAGGTTAGGTTAGGTTAGGTTAGGTTAGGTTAGGTTAGGTTAGGTTAGGTTAGGTTAGGTTAGGTTAGGTTAGGTTAGGTTAGGTTAGGTTAGGTTAGGTTAGGTTAGGTTAGGTTAGGTTAGGTTAGGTTAGGTTAGGTTAGGTTAGGTTAGGTTAGGTTAGGTTAGGTTAGGTTAGGTTAGGTTAGGTTAGGTTAGGTTAGGTTAGGTTAGGTTAGGTTAGGTTAGGTTAGGTTAGGTTAGGTTAGGTTAGGTTAGGTTAGGTTAGGTTAGGTTAGGTTAGGTTAGGTTAGGTTAGGTTAGGTTAGGTTAGGTTAGGTTAGGTTAGGTTAGGTTAGGTTAGGTTAGGTTAGGTTAGGTTAGGTTAGGTTAGGTTAGGTTAGGTTAGGTTAGGTTAGGTTAGGTTAGGTTAGGTTAGGTTAGGTTAGGTTAGGTTAGGTTAGGTTAGGTTAGGTTAGGTTAGGTTAGGTTAGGTTAGGTTAGGTTAGGTTAGGTTAGGTTAGGTTAGGTTAGGTTAGGTTAGGTTAGGTTAGGTTAGGTTAGGTTAGGTTAGGTTAGGTTAGGTTAGGTTAGGTTAGGTTAGGTTAGGTTAGGTTAGGTTAGGTTAGGTTAGGTTAGGTTAGGTTAGGTTAGGTTAGGTTAGGTTAGGTTAGGTTAGGTTAGGTTAGGTTAGGTTAGGTTAGGTTAGGTTAGGTTAGGTTAGGTTAGGTTAGGTTAGGTTAGGTTAGGTTAGGTTAGGTTAGGTTAGGTTAGGTTAGGTTAGGTTAGGTTAGGTTAGGTTAGGTTAGGTTAGGTTAGGTTAGGTTAGGTTAGGTTAGGTTAGGTTAGGTTAGGTTAGGTTAGGTTAGGTTAGGTTAGGTTAGGTTAGGTTAGGTTAGGTTAGGTTAGGTTAGGTTAGGTTAGGTTAGGTTAGGTTAGGTTAGGTTAGGTTAGGTTAGGTTAGGTTAGGTTAGGTTAGGTTAGGTTAGGTTAGGTTAGGTTAGGTTAGGTTAGGTTAGGTTAGGTTAGGTTAGGTTAGGTTAGGTTAGGTTAGGTTAGGTTAGGTTAGGTTAGGTTAGGTTAGGTTAGGTTAGGTTAGGTTAGGTTAGGTTAGGTTAGGTTAGGTTAGGTTAGGTTAGGTTAGGTTAGGTTAGGTTAGGTTAGGTTAGGTTAGGTTAGGTTAGGTTAGGTTAGGTTAGGTTAGGTTAGGTTAGGTTAGGTTAGGTTAGGTTAGGTTAGGTTAGGTTAGGTTAGGTTAGGTTAGGTTAGGTTAGGTTAGGTTAGGTTAGGTTAGGTTAGGTTAGGTTAGGTTAGGTTAGGTTAGGTTAGGTTAGGTTAGGTTAGGTTAGGTTAGGTTAGGTTAGGTTAGGTTAGGTTAGGTTAGGTTAGGTTAGGTTAGGTTAGGTTAGGTTAGGTTAGGTTAGGTTAGGTTAGGTTAGGTTAGGTTAGGTTAGGTTAGGTTAGGTTAGGTTAGGTTAGGTTAGGTTAGGTTAGGTTAGGTTAGGTTAGGTTAGGTTAGGTTAGGTTAGGTTAGGTTAGGTTAGGTTAGGTTAGGTTAGGTTAGGTTAGGTTAGGTTAGGTTAGGTTAGGTTAGGTTAGGTTAGGTTAGGTTAGGTTAGGTTAGGTTAGGTTAGGTTAGGTTAGGTTAGGTTAGGTTAGGTTAGGTTAGGTTAGGTTAGGTTAGGTTAGGTTAGGTTAGGTTAGGTTAGGTTAGGTTAGGTTAGGTTAGGTTAGGTTAGGTTAGGTTAGGTTAGGTTAGGTTAGGTTAGGTTAGGTTAGGTTAGGTTAGGTTAGGTTAGGTTAGGTTAGGTTAGGTTAGGTTAGGTTAGGTTAGGTTAGGTTAGGTTAGGTTAGGTTAGGTTAGGTTAGGTTAGGTTAGGTTAGGTTAGGTTAGGTTAGGTATAGGTTAGGTTAGGTTAGGTTAGGTTAGGTTAGGTTAGGTTAGGTTAGGTT